>NQMI01000014.1:209646-391049 GCA_002270565.1 Stenocarpella maydis
GGGGGGGGGGGGGGGGGGGGGGGCCGCAAAAAACTTGTATAAGTCCCGGCTTGCCCTCACCCTCACTTCCGTGTCTGGCCTGAGTCTGATTATATTTTCTCTCCCCATCGCCAGTGACCAAATCTTCTGCCCTGTTGCGACACTTCTTAATCTGATTTGACAAGTCACACCGCCGACCCCAACATCTTTGGGGTTCCTGCACACGTTTATTTACACCCAGAGATACATCGCCACCTTGCACCGCTCCACCCAGCCTCTGCTGCACACAAACACACACGCACACACATAACAGCCCTACCTGTGGACCGGCCCAGTATTGGACACTTCGCCGCAGCCGGACTTGCATATCCAGCCAGCCTCACTGCCGAAAGAAAACAAAAGCAAAATGGCAGTCAAGGAGCATATGGAGCTCGTCGTCCACTGCTGCTCGACCTGCTGTAAGGCAGCCGACTTCGGTATGCAGTGCCGGTCCACCAGGACATAAAAACACACACAAAGATGGCCTCCCCGTTTGCTAATATCCGGTCCAGGCACCCACGACTACTGCTCCGGCAGCTCGTACTACTGCCCTCGGTGTCCCCATTAAGAAACACGGCAACCTGCGCCAGTGTCTTCTCCTCTTCTTCCTCATGTTCTTAGCTGCCGCTGCCGCTCTCTTGCTTCTTCATCTCGTCCCGCGCAACCCTGGTCTCCATTCCCGCCGTTCTGGGCGAGCCGCATCCCCCAAGGGCCAGGGCAAGGCCTGGGCGTGCCTTAGTCCTGCAGCTGGCCATCCACCCACCCCTGAGCTGCCCCGGCTTGACCACCACTGCCCGCAGGGGGACGACAGAAAAGGAACGACTTCTCCTCCGCCTTGCCCGGTTCGACCACAAACACTCTCTCTCATCTGCTGGTTGCGGCGCTCGGTGCAACCATGCAACCATGCGACATCCTCCACCTCATCCCCCCTTCCCCTCCCAATGCCCGCCCGTCCCGGGGACCCTGATGCCGCCCGCCCATCCCCCGGCCCCTGGCTCTCTCACTCCACAGCCGCAGGACCCTCTCGCTCTCCGGTCGTCTGGACCTTCTGCCATATTACGCAACGAGGGCCTTCAACCTCGTCTTTTTTGTCTTGTTGCAAATCTCGCTTCGAATCGCGCCTCACCGCCGCAGCCCTCCTCCCGGCCCCTCCTCGCGTGCCGTCCGGGACCCTGTACTCACCGAGATTGGGGAGGCTGGAACTATCGGCCTGGGGCTGGCAAGGCTGCATGCGGGTGCTGATGGGCTGATGGACTGTCCTTGCCCCCCCGCCCGGGGGGTGTACCGTCTTTCAAGGGTTGGTTGTCTTCCCTGCCTGGCCACTCGCCCGGTTGATATGTCCATTGCGGACGGACACCAATGCAGGCAGGCTCGGGGTGGGAGGGGGGCTCCCACCCATTATTGAAGCAAATATCTCTGTTGCTGCATGTAGACCGGCTGCGTGTTGCATGCAGCGAAACTCTCACACCCACCAAGAAGGCGCCCCCCCCCCTTTGTGCACACCCACCCTTCTCGGCAGGACTTTACTCGTTGGACCAATTCTTCGTTTCTCGCGCTATCCCGCTGCTAGCCAGCGAGGCATCCCCCCCCCCTTTATTATTATTATACCCCATATATCACCATCGCTTTGCGCGGGAGTTATCTTTTTCGTTGCTTCTCTTTCTCGGGAACCGGCTGGCCCACGACTGGACACGTCTGGGGGTTGCCAGGTGTTTTAGGGGTCGTTTACTGTTCGTGGGATATATCGGCGTCTCGGGGGTGTATTTCGGGAGGGATTGATACATGCTTGTATGTATGTGCGTATTCAAGCACCAAGACTGTTGCTACCATCGTCATGGGAGTCGGGTATCAATTTCAATTACCGTCAAGCTTTGACTACGTGCTACGTACTCTCCCCTCTCCTCGTGATCCTTATGGGAAATGATCAGCAGTACATCATGCCATCAAATATGAGATGAGCCGCTGGAGAAAACCATCCCAGCATACCTGCATACCTGCAAAAAATGATAAAAAGCAAAATGTGATAACTCTGGACTGGGCTGGTAGCCGATGTCATGTCAGGCCATGTCCCCCAAGAAATGATGACATATCTCATACGCCTCACCTCTTACAAGTGCTGACTTCCAACCAGCCCACCTAGCTAACGCTGTGCAACAGGCACCAGTCCCATCTATCTCCAGCGGGCTTTGAGCACCCCTCGGGCCACGGCAAGGGCGGTGGCTTGCCACAACATATCCCAAATGCATCGCTCATGCTCACCACCTACGCGTAGCTTGTGCTGCCTTTTCCTACACAACGAGCCCCCCTTTCTCACCCACCTTCGCACTGGTGCCCATCAACGGCACGCTTGACCCCCACCCTGCACAAATGCAGGGCTGGGCACCACCATACGCCCAGCACAGCGCAGCCCGTGCCTTTCCCCAATAAAGAAACACCGGCAGCTTCGCCGTGCATCTGCATAGGCCTCGGTCGAATTGGGTGACTCCAGGCGCGCACGGTATTCCAAAGATTCCTGCCGCCCCGGCCACCCACCGTCCTTTTCGTGTTCCATGCCTGCGGGGACTGTTGCCTGGAGGTTGTTTTGCCGGCTGTACCTACCATGCCGGGCCCACCACCGAGCGGCCGATGAATAGGCCCCAAGGGAGAAGCCGGCCGCACGTATTGGTAGTCCCAGCCCGCCGTGGCAGGGTAGCAGATATAATAAGTGACAAGCTGGCCTGGGACAATGTCAGCACTAGACAAGCTGCAGAAGACGAGGCCACGGGCAAAGCTACTGACGGCCTTGATCCTGTGACGCGGGTCGTGATGGACGCCCGTGGTCTATTGAGCGGTTTCTTCCGTCCCTGGGTACGGTTTTCGCGTGGGGCCGCCGCGGTCATCCTTGCCTCTTGACCGGGAACGTCATGGTTACTTCTTCACACGGGCATGGCAGTCTTTTTTGTCCCGCGCGATTTTGCTTTTGCGAGGCCTGACGATACATGATGTGAGTGCCGGAGAAAAGACGTGGTATTATTGAATTAAACGTGGTCCACGGAGAGTCTTAGGGGTATTGGCCAGCTAATAGAGGGTGTGGAAAACTGCGGCAATGCTCGACTTGTCAAACTTGACGTATTTGCCCTTGCCCTTGTCGACCTCGTGATATCGGTCCCAGAATCGGTTGTACAGCGGCTCAACAGTCTGCTGGACCGCTTTTGCGAACATGCGTCGGACCTCGGGTTCCATGCTGTACTGCTTGTGCTTGGCGACCATGTCGTCGAAGCTGGCGTTGAACGCCTGGAACTTGTCCTTGATCTTCTCCCTATCCTTGGATGAGAGCCCCTTCATGATCGACGCAGAGTCCACAATGCCCTGCCCAGACGTGGGCCGGTTCGCTCGAGAGGTATGGATGACGTCCAAGAGATGCACCGACACGTCCTTGCATACGTCCATATACGTCGCATTTGCCTTCTTGCGCCATGTGTCGATGACGCTCGGAAGCTTCTGCTGCAACATAGGCCCAAGTTCAGAGTCCCGGATCATGCGCTCCACAATGACGATATTGTTGGCCATGAAGACCCCGACCACTGGTTTCCTTCCAAAAAGAGCCCTGGCGCGCGCATCCAACGACGAGAAAAGTGTCTCGATGGTGTCGGCGCAATAATTAGCAAAGATTTCCTTCCCGTCAGCGCCGACATCGAATGACGCCAGGTTTGGTACGCTATCCCCGGCGTTTCTTGCGGCGGCCGTGGAAGCCTTCCAACCCCCGTCCCCTATTGATACCATGATGATGGACATGGGTCGCAGAAAATTCGCCATCGTTTGTAACCTCTGCATGGTGTCTGACACGACGGGTACGGGGGCGCCATCCGCAGGCAGCATCTGCAGGCTGTTGATCTTCACCTGTAAGGCGTCGAGCAGCTCAGCCAGCGACGACTTGGCCGTCTCCTTGACAGGCTTGAGCGCTGCTGCGAGCGACGGTTTCAGCTCTCCCGTGGTCTTCTCCAAGTTGTTTGAAAGGCTCGACATGACCTCCACTATTTCGTACGCCAGGAAGCAATCGGTATTGAGATGGCTTCTGATGTGGGTATTGAGCTCTCGCAACGTCCGGGCGAGTTCGGCAACGGGCGTCTGGCAGGTGGATTGGAACACTGGGCCCCAGTCCTCTCTCGTGAAGATGCGACATATTATCTCGTACTCGGCCAAGAACAAGCCCTCCATTGCTTGCGCGTACGTGCTGATGCCACTTGTCCCAGCACGGTAGTTTGACGAAGAGTCCTTCCTCTTGGCGGTATTCACACTTGCCGAGGCGAGGTTCAACAGCGTTGCCGTCAGGTACTGCCCTCGGACCTCGGTATAGATTTTGGCTGATGGGGATTCCTGCATGACGCCGCTCTCTCTGTGGGCGCCGGCGATATACGAGTTCAGCAGGCCGAGCCTCGTGTTCTTATCCTGAGACAGCACGGGGAAGGGCTGTTGCTTGGTAATGTAGTGGAGGGGCTCGATGGATCGTGGTGTCTCGCTTCGCAGCATCTTGTCGAAGTAAGCCTCGAGTTGAGTATTCCCGGACTTGATCAACCGCTGGAGGTCTGAGGTCGTCTGTTGTGTGGAGCGTAGGTTCGAGGCTTTCATGTCGGCCAGGGCCTTGTTCAGGCGCTTGAGCGAGCTCAGGTAGCTGGAAAGGCCGGCCTTTTCCGGGCCCATGCGCATGATCTGCTCCTCGTCGTTCTTGCTGTCGGACTGCTGGCGCAGTCGGCCGATGGCGGAGAGCACGCCGTCGATGTCTGTGAATGGGCTTGATTGTCAGAGTGCAATGCGCCGACGGTGCGGTGTTGGTGGGCCTCTCGCAACGCATCACGTACTATTGCAGAAGACCTGCAGCTGCTTCGTCTCGCCGTTCAGAGGGCCGACGGCCTCGTTGAGGCGCTTGCCCGTGCCTTGCACGCGAGAGAGCTGGGCCTCAATCTTCTTGGTCAGCTGGGCCCTCTTGTCGAGATGCGACTTGAGGACGTCGACCTCGGCGCGCGCCTCCTCCTCGGCAGCATGCCGACTGGAGGGGGCGGAAACCATGGCACTGCTGTTTGTGATTTCAGCGCCTCTTCGCAATGCAGATACGAATGGGAATGATAGTGAGGATCCCTCGAGATGTGATATTTGTGATGGGATGGACACGTGAGAAAGGGATGGGCAGGCCCTCGATTCCCCAATTTCACGATTACATGGGGAGGAGGTCCACGGGAGTGGGTTGGTTGGTGGGTTCAATGTTGAGATGGAGAGCACGCACCCCAAGGGAAACGGGGCCCAGGCCTGAAACGATCCAACACGCAGGCCGCTACTGTTGCAGCGGGCAGATGACGCACATCAGCGCGGGCACCGGGGCGCGGAGCACAGACAAACGTTGTATTGTCAGATTGCCCAGGGATACGCCGCCGCTTCAGGGGCACGAGGCTAGGCGCTGCAGCTGCAAGAGCACTGACCGTCCACACTCACTTGCTTTTCTCTCCCGCTTACTATCCAGGCTCGCGTCCAATACTCTCTGGACGTCTCATCTGTGCATCAACAATGGAGCTGGGGTTTCTACATTCTACATTGTGACAACCTCCTTTTTTGACACTGGAACCCAATATTGTCACTGAGCCTCTGGGTGCCTGCTCAAAGGTAGGTCGACCTTAGGTACTTTTCCGGCCTCGCCTATCGAGGAAAATAGTCCTCCACAAGCCTCGAGACACCCTCAACAATATACTCAATGTCCTCACTTGTGACCGTGTAAGGAGGGGCGATGATTCTATGGCAAGTTAGCACCTCGTTTCGAAGTCCGCATTGAGCCTTGTGTGCGGGGTGAAGAACTGGGTGGGACCAGGCAAGGAGTCTTGCACGCACATATGGTCACCGCTGACTCCATCAACGGTTCCCGCACCAGGGTATACCATCATGCAGTATGGCTCCGTCAGTCCTAACTCGCTCATCTCCATGGACAGGCCCTTTTTGGCTGGGAACGGAGTCTTGGTTGCTTTATCCTGAACGAATTCGACCGCCCAGAATAGCCCTCGTCCCCGGATGTCTCCCACGTGTCTGTGGGACCCCAAGCGGGCCTGAAGTGATTCCCCGAGAAGGTCACCCATGGCGCGAACATTGGCAATGAGGTTGTCTTCCCGGATAATCCGCTGTACCGCAACGACAGCTGCGCAACCCACGACGTGAGCCTGATATGTGTGCCCATGCACGAATGCTCTATATTAGCGTTAACAGGATCATGCCACCGATGTCCGAGGAGCACTCACGCGCTGCCATTCTCAAGAGTGTCGACGACATTCTTATGGATCAGTACTCCAGCCACGGGCTGGTACCCACCGCCGAGGGCTTTGCCGACTGTCTGAATGTCAGGCACAATACCCTCCTGTTGCCAGGCGTGATGCGTTCCCGAACGTCCCATGCCGCACATGACCTCGTCCAAGATGAGCAGAGCGCCGTACTTGCGACACACCTCCTTCATGGCCTTGAAGTAGCCTGGGACAGACGGGACGCATCCTAGAGCCTAGTTTGAGGTCATCAGCCAGCAATATTCTTCCATGGGCATGGCTTGTGCAAGCCGGCTAATACTCACAGCACCAACAACTGGCTCCGCAACAAATGCGCAGACCGTCTCTGGGCCTACCCGTTGGAATTCTTGTTCAAGCTCCGCGGCCAGTCTCTTGACATAAGACTCGTCTGTCTCTCCTTGTTCCTTGCCGCGATATGCGTAACAAGGCGAGACCTTGGAGACGGTATCCGTAAGCATTGGCTCAAACTTTGCTCGTCGGGCAACATGGCCACCCATAGCAAGAGATCCCAGGGTAGTCCCATGATACGACTGACGCCGAGAGATGAAGCGGACTCTGGCTGGTTCTGGGGTCTCTTTTTCGAGGTAGTATTGCCGGGCCAGTTTCTGTTGGAGGGATGGTCAGTCATGCATTTTTCTTCAGTGAGCGGAGGAGTCCCTCTCCCATAAATGAATTCCACCACCCATCACTCGGAGTATCTTGGAAGGCGGTGTCAAAGCAACACTGACCATCGCCGCTTCCATCGCTTCCGAACCTGCTACCTGTCAGCCCAATTCTCCCTGACGAGAGTACCTAGGGAATCAGGGGCCTGACCTGAGCCCACAATATACGCCCTCGTCATTTGCCCGCCGGTTGTGTCAATCATGGCCCGTCCAGCCTCCTCAACGATGGGTGTTTTAAAGAATGTCGATGCACAGTAACTCAGCTTCTGGATCTGATCAACCATGGCCTGATTCACGGCAGCATTGCCATGCTGAAGCACGTCAGCCAGGATACTTGGACTTCGAGGAACTCAAGGTGAGGGCTAGCCCACCACGTTGAGACAGTGCCTCACTCGACACACTGACGATATGGTAGACATACACCTAGGCAAGCCACAGCTGCGCCTCCTGAGGCATCGAATATCCTTCGGCCGTCTTCCAGGACGAGGTAGTGACCCTCGCCTCGCTCAATGCTGAGGAACTCATGATGAAGGTGTCGATGCAGCACCGCGGATTTTGGATCACCGTTCAGCTTGGGAACGCTGCCGGGCTCGGCGGCTCCATTGGAATTGCCAAGTTGCAGTTGGGTCATGGTGTGAGTACAGGGGGAGAGCAGAGTTAACTATGGACGAGAGAAGAGAGTACGGTCGAGCTAATTGTGGAACACTGGCCTAGCAGGGACTTCGGGATCTATATATACGGAGTATATACACGCATACTCAAGACCAGGGCGGCAGGCAGACCGGGATGTACATCGAGCGGAGACCCCTCCTCATACAGATTATCGCTAGGGCATGTGAAGTTAAAGCGTCTATTGATGTGATCCGACCTCCACAGGCCGGAAGGGCTTGATACTCAGTACCTCGATGGACAGGGTCGCCTGCTCATGTATCTGACAGGTAGCCAGCTACGCAGGTACATATATTCAGCCTTTCTTGCATCGTGGCAGCCGAGGGGAAAGGCATCGGACGACGGACAAACTCCCTGGTGGTACGGTTTTGTGTGGACTAGACAGCGCATGTACAATCTCTGACTTGTCCTGTGCCCCTGACTCAGGACGCTAGTACTACAAGTACCGGCAGCAACCCTTCGGGATCGAGGTAAGTCGGCCCGAGGTTTGCTCTAGAGGCCGACGGGACTCGGCACGAGAAGCCCAACCTTCATACTAGCACCGGATCGCTCACTCGATATCCCACGGCGCGCAGTCGAGTCCATCGTCGAGCTGTTGTGTAGACAAGTTGACCTGCCTCTGAAACGGACATCTGCCTCTCGCTGCAGATGTTAAAATGCCGGCAGGCCGCTTGCATGGATCACTGACAGTGCTGTCGCCGTGCTTGTAGGTGCAGGGCGCCTGTTGCCGCAACCGCACCCTTCGGCTTGCCAGTCTCGGGCCCTGCGAAAAGTTGTGACGCGCCTTGCCGACCCGTCGCCACCAATGGACGATCGGCCCGTTGCGTTGCTGCACAAGCCGCATGTGAATCAGTACGTGTAGATGGCGGTCTGCACGCCTGCCTCACCTTCCATTTACAAACTAGCTCGGCGTAGCAGCGCACCACCCTGATCAGGACGACCTTGAACCTGACAAAAGCAGTCGTCTTCACTGCTTTGGGATGTCCTGTGCTAGATCTGCCCAACGGGGCAGCATGCGTGTCCATCTAAAGCATCCTCGACAGAGTGACATTCGTAGAGGGCACGGCGCATAAACTGCTCACAAACATCACCGTGTTTGATAGGAACTAATTACCGAAAAAGAACACGCTCCCTGTGCTGGCAGGCCGGGCGGCCTTATTCTCTCTGTGGGCACACACGCTCCCCGATGGTGTGAATGAGAGGGCGCCCGAGTCTCGCACCAGGGATGAAAAGTAGCTCAAGCCTACTCGTCAGTAGTGTTATCCCCACACCTTGCCTAAACCGAGTAGTCTGCTGGGTGCCCCGGGGCTTTATGATATGCCCATAAGCCACATTGCACAAGGGTGTCTAATCCTCGTTCGGGGGGGGTGTAAGGGGTCCAAGGCTGCGGATCTCTCTGACTTCAAGGAATATGTGGTGTTTGCTAGCATCCGGTGCAGAGAAGGATCACCTCTGTTCGACACATAGCTCGTAAGACGAGCCAATGATGGGGTGGTCCTGATGCAGATGTATTCGCTGATTTTAGCCGACTCATACAGGATGTCCCATGTGTTGTGGGTTCAGGCCAGAGAACCGCAATTTCGAGGATTGTAGTAGAGGCAGCGCAGCTATGCCCCCCGCCCTGCGAGTTAAAGCTGCAGAAGGCTTGAAGTGGTGGCAGTTATTAGTCGCCAGTCAAACCTTCGTTGCTATATGGTGTTCGTCTCCCAGCAGTATCACCTGCACCTGCTAGGGTGCTACCCTAGATACTTAGGTATGCAGGCAAGTTGGAACAAGCCGCCTGAACTGGGAGGAAGCGGGCTGACCAAACCAACATTGACCATGGCCTGTAGTGTACTGACTGTAGTGTTGCGACTGCAGCAGTGTGATGACTAAGCGCCAGCCTAGTCGGCACCGACCAGTATATAGACCCCCAACTTGGTGTGCGGGCTACGCCCACAACACTACCACTTCCTCCATCGAGCGAATCAACCAACATCACCACCTATCGTATTGCAATACGTGACCCAGCCAAAACTGACAGAGCCCAGCAGGATGACCTGATGTGTGGCAATCCCAATTGAACATTTGAAATCAGCGTCGAGCTTCCTCGTAGGAAGACCTTGACGCGTCATATGGCCACAGGCGGACCGAAGGCTCTTTTATCAGCGAATGCCAGCGTCATCTGTGGGTGATCAATGTCGCCTCGACGCATGTCGCCAGGCCATAATACAGTGTATAAAACGATCTGTGCTAGCTCTGGAGCTTCGTTCAAGTAGTGTACACTAAAATGTTCAATGTTGGGGCACTTGGGAGGGGTAGCACTTGAGGCATGCCAATTGAATTGTGGAGCCTAGGAACCGGTTGACTGTGATTGGCTGGCGCCGACCGGAGGGTCCACCAAAGTAAACAATGGACAAACAAGCTCTGGCACACTCGGAACCCCCTTCCACACCATCGCTCGGTGCAATGTCGCGTATACCGTCATCCCTCACACACATCTCGACAACGACTCGGACATCGCTGTAGCGCCCCCTAGCTCCCGCCATCCTCGCCAGATCCAAATATGCTTGCCTTGTACTGACAGCCCTGCCACGCTATCATAACTTTGCCTTTCGACACTCGCTGCACGTCTCGAGCCTGCGCGACACCATGGCAATGCGTCCCAGACCACCGCGCCAGCCCGTCGGCTCTGCGGCGTGGTGCGCCGAGGAAAGATCCTCGGCGCTCCAGATCTCGCAGTCAGAGGTAGAAGAGTTTGCTTACTCTGCGAGGAACGAGCTGGAATGGCTCAACGAGCACATGGCAGACGTCTTCTCCGAGAACCAGATGTACGTGTCAGACGCGTCAAATGCCGCGCCATCCACTGACAACGATATAGAAATGTTGTCGAGGTCTTCAAAACGCCTGGAAAGCTCCGTGGCAAGACCCCGAGGACTGTACGCAAACTCGTCCACAACGAAAATAGAGTGGTAAGAGCTCTGCCACGTCCACATTGCCGTCTTCGCCGAGACTGACCAGCTCGAAAGCCCTTGTCAGATATATTCTCTGCGACGCCAAAAGGAGAGCCAAATCCCTTCGCAGCATCAGTACCACACAATGACAGAACCCCTAAATTTCGAATCGCCGAGGACAATCCGGCCAGTCCGCCCGTGCGTTCTTCTATAACGCGCAAACCTGTGCCTACGACGGTCTCAATCCATGATCCAGTTACAGTTGCCGACTCTGGGTATTATGGAAGCCAGAGCCAAGACGTTACTTTCCAACCTAGAGAGTTGACCGAGATCACCGAGCCAGCACCACCGCAGAGTTCACAGCGGACGCCGGGGCTGCCGAGGCAACCATTGACGGCTCTGCCAGAATCTGGCTCCATAGATCATCTGGACCCGACCACTGATGTTTTCGAGGACCCTGTCGAGCCTGTGAAGGCTGCAGTGGCAGATCAAGCCAGACCCGCTTCCCCGGAGGCATTTCTTGATCAAGTAGCGGAATCGGAACCTGTACCGGCATCATCACCAGTCAATTTGCTGGGCGCTGAATCGCCCGAAGAATCCTCAGTCCAAGCTTCGGCATCGAGATTCTCACAAGGTCGTCCGGAACCGCCTGCTGCTGATGAGATCAATGAGGAGAAGTCAAAGGGAACCGCACTAGAGCCCGAATTAGAGAGCCCCGCCAAGGACGATGAAATCGCAGACGTAACCGGATCGCCGTCAGATGGCTCGAGCCCAATTCGACCTCTTGTGCGCAAGAGCAGCCTGAACTTTGCTTCTCTTCCTGCACGGGAACCTATGGCATCTAACAAGAGTCTGGGTCCGCGTGTATCGAGAACAAGCCACATCGATCAAGCCCGCACCAGCTTTTATCCCAGACCAACCGGAGGTAAGAGCCTAGGAATCCGGCAAGAACAACGGGAAGATGATCACGAGGCGATGGATATCGACGAGGACGATCTGGAAAGAGCGAGCAGTAAAGGAAGCGCTGTCGTTGCTCACAGCAAGACGTATACTCAGAGATTACAGGATCAGATCAGTATGCTCGGCAAATCACAGGCAGGTGGAGCAAGGCTCTCGAAATCGATACCGAGTCTTGTGGGCAACCACAAAGCTATGACTAATAGCCAGTCTCAGCCCTCTCAGACAACTCACACAGACACAGAGATGGGCCACACACCACAGAGGAAGCATCAGGTAGCGAAGACCCCGGGAGCTTTCCATGGAGACGATGAGGACGACTGGATTGTGCCGCCTACAACAATCCAGGCTCCTGCACAGAGCCCTCGTCCCGCGATAGAGAGAAGCTATACGGCGGGGGTGATGGAGGAACTGCATGGCCAGAATCCTGTTGGTGATGCTGAGCTCACCCTGCCACAGCACCCCTCGCAGTCCCGTGCGTCAGATTCACCACCTCACCCTCCGATCAAGTACCCAGACCTGGCTTATCCAGTCCTTGGCCACAACAAATCTGCGTCGGTTGATTTGCCAAGTCGCGATCATCAGCCAGAAGTCTCCGATCCCAGCCTCAGGAAGATCGTTTCTGCTTCAAACCCGATTCCAATAACCCGGGACGATGACGTGGATGAGCCCCCTAAGTCGCCATCGAGGACTTTCCGCGAGAGCCCATTGAAACACAGCGCCTTGAAACAAGTTAAGAACAAGTTTTCCTCGATACTCAAGAACTCCAAGGGTCTATTGGCAAGCAGCGCTGCAATCAGCGCGGAGGGCAAAGCATCGTTGGTAAATTCACCTTCAACTGCGAGATTGGAGAAACAGCCCACCAATTCGACCAGTTCCTTGCGATCAGGAAACGAGCCCGAGCCACTCTATCCAGATCTAACACGTTATGCATCGTGGGATTCGCAACCTGCGCCAGCACTGTCGAGCCCAACTCGACCAAATGGTCGGAGGACCCGAGCGTCTGCAGAGCGAGATAGGAAGGAACAGAAACAGAAGGATATGGAGGATAATGAAGCAGTTCATATCGCCAATCGGATGGACAAGCTCGAGAAGGAGCGGGAGAAGGAACGAGAAAAGGCACGCGTTTTCAGCAAGGAGCAGGAGAGAATCACCGCAGCTGAGAAGCAGCTTGCTGCGCAGAAAGAGCGCGAGAGGGCCGTGCGGACGCCAGCACCCAAGGAGGCTTCCGGACCGACGCGAAGTAGCCCGCGAAAAGCAAAGGGCCAGCAGGAGGCGGATGCTAGTGCCGCGGCGGAGACGACTGAGCCCGAAAGTGCAGATCAAGATGTGGAGATGACCGACGGTCCTGTGAGTAAGGCGGTACCTGCTAGCATTCCGCGCCCAACCCCAGGCTCCTCTTTGAAGAATCAGTTGAAGCGACCTACAAGGCCTACCAGGGAACCGGTCACAAAACCAAAGCAGGCCCCCACCCTAATACGCGTGAACACGTCTTCTCAAAATACCGGGTTCCACCCATCAAACAGCTTCTTAGCTGCTACACTGGAGAGCACTCTCGGACCATCCCAACAGCCGATCAAGGGCAAGGTCAGCCAGCCCACGTTACATAACAAGTCCTCACAGCAGAGTTTCAACAGCTCTGTCAACTCAACAACAGGTCGCCCCAAAGCCCTGGATCTTGCTGCGAAACGAAAACAGCAGGAAGAAAAGGAAGCTCAGCGAAGACGCGATGCCAAAGCAGAAATTGACAGGAAACGGGCAGCAATGCGGGAGGAAGAGCGGCGCCAGGAGCAAGAGCGTCGAGAGAGGGAGCGACAGCAAGCAGCGAAGGAGGAAGAGGCCAAGAAGAAAGCGCAGCGGCAGGCGGCAATCGAGAAAGCGAAGCAAACGAGAGCCCCGCCGCCAGCTGTCCGTTCCCAGCCGAATGCAGCTCCTGACTACAACAGCGTGCGGGACAAGGCAGGCGTTCCTCGACCACCATCTCGTCTACAGCACTCTGCAGCCCACCGATTACAGGAAGATGTCAACCGCCCGGTCAATGCAGTCTTGTCGAGTACAAGCATGTCTCTGAAGAGGCCACTCCAACATGATAGCGCAGAAGACGGGGCACCAAGACCGGCTGCACCCCGAAGCGGGCTGTCGCAACCCAAAGAGGTCAAGCGCATGCGCATGTCAGATGAGTTCGATATCGAGGACGAAGCGGAAATGCAATCGTACGGGACGAGCTTGAAGGGGCCGCCTGTGCGGCCTTCGACCGGCTTTAAGAAAGTAGGTTGTTGATAAGAATGCGAGCATGTTGCCGTATCGACACAATATACTGACTCAAAACACCAGGATCTGCCAAACAAGTCACTGTACAGCGGCTACGCCCCTGCAGCTCAGGGCGCCACGCGCGACATCTTCAAGGCATCGGTGGCGCCCCAACATCAGAACAAGCATGGCCATCCTCTTGACATGGCACAAGTCTCTAAAGGACCCATACCATTTGCGGCGAACCATCACGCTGCTGGACCATCCCACAAGACTCCAGCCAGGCCAAAGAGCGTCGTGGTCACGAAGTCAGCCGCTAAACCCAGATCATCACCACGCTTCCAGAACGGCGACAACATTGAGCTTCCAGAGATTCAAACGGACGACGATGACGATGACGACGATGACGAGGAAGGGGCCAAGGCGCTTGGAGTCGCCTCGTGGGCTGACACGCCTGCTCTTCGGCGCGAGCTTATGCGGCAAGAGACTGTCGATCCTCTGCAAGTGTTTGGACCCCCGGCGCCGCTCAACATGGAGGAGGTGTTCAGCAAGAGCAAAGACAGGTGGCACAAATTCCGAGCGAGGACAAGCAGCGCCAACTGGAGTGGGGCGGACCGGCTGACGGAGGACGAGATCCGGAAGGATCTCGCTGCACGAGACCGAATGAGACGCGAGGGAGGGTGGACCTATGAACTGAGTAAGGATATGTGAGACCTTTCGGCGGCCATCGGCCTCGATACGGATTATGGGTCTTGTTGGACACGCGTCAGGGAATAGACGACGTCTAGTTATAGCATTGCTTCGGAGTTAGGCTGATATTGACACTGATATGTTCTGGGCCACGACGACAACGGGTTTCCAGTGGTATGAAAGCCATTTGGCATGCCACGATCGTTTTCGTGGGTATATTTAGCTTCACAAGCAAGGAGTCTATGACAATGTCAGCATGTTTTTTCCTCCCTGCAATTAGGCTTTCTGAAGGCTCCGTGGAGACTGTGGCAGATCAAAGCCTTCTTAGGATTTTTGGTACAGCCTTTTTGTACAGCAGGAGCATACCGTACCATTGCCAGCCTGATACGCATGCAGACAGCCTCAGATAGTGGCTTCCCGGATTCAAAATCAAGCCGGAGTGCATGCCTGGCTATGATATCATGGGACATGTGTTGGTGGCGAGACGCACTATTTTGCCAAGAAGGTCTAGTTTCTCTTTCCATCAGATCAGCGAAGACAGACAAGGTGGCCCTTCGACGATCAACAGGAGTCTTGATGATATCCCTTGGAGCTGAGCCTCTGGCGTGACGCTTCTCTTCCTCAATAGCAGCCTTCATCCCCAACATTTCATCTTTAATGCACGTACGCGGTCGACCATGGTACGTCCGGGCACGCTGAGGTGACTGATAGCCTTTCATCCCGGCCTTTAGGAAGCCTTCGCGGCGACTCTGGTAGGAAGGCTAGTGGACAAGAATATGATGCGGGGGAGGGGAAGGGTTATATGCCAGAGGAATCTGGTACTGTCGTCTGCCACCGAGCCTCTGGGAGAAGGTAACGATAATCATCCCAAGAGATTCCCAGGCCTTTATTTTCAGTAAAGTATAGTTGCATCTAACACTGTTCTTTTCGGACGCAGCAGGAATCAGGTGGGAAATTGTCTTGACCTGACACGAGACCGATTGAGGAGCACGATACCAAAGAATGGTGAGCAGTCCTTCGCTTGTCAATATGATAGACACGTAGCCAAGTCTTGCGTGCTGATTATTGCCGGATGAGCGGCAATGGAGGAGGAATCACCAATGCCATACCTGAACGTAAAGCTGCGCAAACAGGTGAAAATTCCAAACGTTGACACCAACTAGAAATCTAGCCAAGGACTAGAGCACTTCGGCTGAGACTCTAGGGCTTGGAGTCTAAGCATCAGGAGGGCCGCCGAGGGCGGTAGCAATGGTGAAGATGGCTGCATCCAGCCGCGAGTGAGGACCTAAGTCCCATGAATTTCGATAGTAGGCAGGTACTCACGCCGGATGTAATGTTCCCAAGAGGCAACAAGGCCACAAGCAGCTGCTAACCCGACCAGGAAATGCTGTCGCCAATAGTTGACCGAGAGCCCTTGTATATAAAGACCTGCACAATTCACGTATGTACGGGCGGGGCGTTCTTGGACCATGGGAGACGGAAGGGTGCCAAGTCTCTTTCTTAAAGAAAACCTGGCATGGCCTGTAAGAAAATAAATTAAAAGACCTTCAATCTTTAGTTATGGGTTATTTTTCAAGAAAAAGGAGGGAATTCCTCCCCTTTGGAATAGCTTCAATATATGCCGTATCTGCTCTGAGTTCTTGGAGAGTCACTCACGCCTTATTCAAGGTGGATCTGTTGACGTCTTAAAAGTTACCATATCTGGTCACAGCATCTGCGAGTCGTCCACAAGTGGTCATCTAATATCTAGTTTTAATTTTCCCTCCAAAGTCACCTAATTCGTGATTATGAGCCTACCAGCGACTGGTCGATAAGGAAGTCCCAATCAACACCTGATCGTTTTCATTTCACGGAGCCGTCAAACCGCCTAGGTATGGAGAAAGTAACCAGGATTCATATTCCCCGGAGCGTGTGACCTCGTCTAATTACTCAATGTTTTATTTTCCTCTGCTATTGCTGGGCGATGTGCTCAAAAAATGACCAAGTCGTCAACCAACTGATTGTGTTTCAGCCAGCATGTGGGCGAGGACGTCTTGTGAAGGATAGTAAAGATGCCTATGGCTGTCTCCGAGGAACCTGTAGCAATATCGTTGTTAGACCTTCTCATCCTGCTACTAATTGGGAACACAGCCAGCAAAATACCCCCAAAGATGACCCCCCCCCCAAAAAAAAAGATTTGTGCTGGATTAGCGGGGAGCAAATCAGCATGCTCGGAGAGGGTTTCCGTGACTCTTGCATTATTATAATCGATGAGTACGATATGTGGCAGTTGCCAAGCCACACACCTTTTCTTGCAGCACATGCGTATTCGGAACAAGTAAGGCATTTCTTGACGCGAAATCGCCCTGTTCAAGGCCTATGTTGAGCTGCCTAACGTATCCTCCACAGTGCAAGCAAGCACTTCGAGACGGTACTCGTCAGGATAATGGAATGCATCTGTGCCCATGAGTACTCTTGTCTGGGTCTTGGGGAGCACCCGTTGGCCGCGGTAATAAATTTTTTTGGAGGAGAACCCCCGTCCGTAACGAGGCTTGCGCCTCAGTAAACGGCAGATTGCTTACATCAACTGAGAAATCATTGAGCAGATCGTTATTGTCCTTGACTGGCTGAGTCGGCATGTTGACGTGGATTGAAAAAGTGTTGAGACGAGATGAACTGACCAGGCACGAACAAGACGCTTGAGTACCACAAAGAGATGATGCTATCAGTTGATGGGCAGCTGATAGCTTTTCGCTGTGAGGAAAAGTTGATTTGTATCCGACATGTTCTTAGCCTATCATTTGTTTGTGGTTAGCTATCATAACCGGCAGTATCCACATTTCAGCCGCTCGAGCGTGTGCGGCTCGACCCCAAGCCACAAAGCTCTGCTGAATGTTGTGGATAAACTTAAACTCGAAGACACTGATCGCAGTGGTGTGGGTGGTCCAGTTCTGGGCACATGAAGGCTCCAATTGGGTATAAATTCAAATCAAATCCCGGAGGAGATGGAATGCAAAGCTGCCCAAATTTTTGGCTTATATAAGTTAGTAGCAGCTACCTGGGTAGCGTGCAAGGGGCCTTGTCGGGATAGGCCTGGTCTGCCTTGCTACGTCATTTCGGCCTGTTCACCTGGACAGCCAGTCAACAATACTCCGTCCCAGCTCTCAAGGAGCGCGGACCGCACGCTTGTTTGTGACTTGACTTTGCTGAGCCCCCTTTGGGGCGCTGGCTTGCCCGGGTCGAAATCACAGGCAAAGCCCCTCTGTCACGAATGGTGTGTGCACTCGTGTGGTGCATGGACTGACTGATGGAGTTACACTCTCACTTTTACCAACCACCAGTCTTTAGTCTTTTTCCCGCCCGTATTACCGCCCTTCACCTGTTTTTTTTTGTTTTTGCTTCTTTTTTTCTTCCGAGGCAGCGCACAGCAGCACAACAAATCACTCAATCAGGCCTGCAAGGTTTCTGGCCGGCCACACGGTGAAACAGCGCAGCTGCCTCCCTCTTATTATTTGCCTCGCACTGCCCGCCCGCCCTTCTCGGGGCCAAGCTCTCTGACGACGACTCTTGCACAGTTATTATCGCCGTTTCTTCCCCTGCTCTACTCGTCCAGCCTGACCACCTACCTACTTAGGTACCTACTTGGACCCCAACCACGAGCACATCGTCATTGCAGGGTGCACACTTGTAGGACACTGCCCCACGCACCTGGACCTGGTGCCTGCAAGTTTGGTACAGTCATCCCCCGGCCAGCGCGCGACATCCACGTCAAACGGCTTCACACCAACACCCACACCCTTCGCTTCGCCCCCTGCAACGGCAGGAAAAGAAGAACAAGAAGCAGCCCGTGTCTTTTCACGCGACGCCTCTTGGGTCCCAGCTTTGACCTTCACTCCCAGCTCTGGTCCCATCTCTCACCCTGCTCTTTCTCTGTTTACTTGCCAGCGCACATCAAACCAACCCCCCACGACAGCCCACGCCCGTTCCAGCCGGTGCAGATCACAACCCAGCACAACAGGGAAACGACTCACAGACTTGGCCATATTTTGCCAAGCAGAGGCTGCTGACAGCCCTGTCACGCCCGCGTGGTACACCCTGCCCAATGAAGCTGCATCCGAACGAGCTTGACAACCCCCCGAGAGCAACAAACACACAGCCCTTCTGCCACCTTCTCTAGCTGGCCAGGACCCTCGTGGCTGCCTGCCACCATGGTCAAGATAGACGTCAACCAGGACTACTATGCAGACCTGGAGCTGCCCCAGTCAGTCGACACCGAGACGGTCAAGAAGCAGTACAGAAAGCTTGGTACGTTTGCCCGGACCCCTCGCAACACCTCCTGCTGCGTCTCACATCTGACCGCGACACATGTTGTTGTGTTCTGTAGCCCTCAAATACCACCCCGACCGCAACCCCGGCAGCGAGGTCGAGGCCGGCAAGAGATTCACCAGGATTCAGGCCGCCTATGAGGTCCTCACGAACCCCGAGCAGAAACAACGATATGACAACTCGCGCCGCTCTCGCTTCCCCAGCGCCTCGGGCGTCAAGGGCAACCCCTGGCAAGATGTCTCCAAGAACTATCCTCCTCCCCCGCGCCCCCCGGGCTTCCCCCCCCAGCGCCCGCCCCCCCCGAAACGGCCCAGCAGCACGACAACCAGCGCCGACAGGTACGCCCAGTTCGCCAAGGACGTGCCGCCTACCTCCCCTCGATCCAGCCGGAAGCCAGCAGACGCGACATGGAAGGCGTGGGAAGAGATGAGGCCGAACACCAAGGCCAAGGCTACTGCCGGCCAGCCATCTGCCTCAGGGCCCTCGGTAAGGTCCTCGAGCGCACCCAAGCCCCCCGGGCCACCGCCTCCGGTGCCCCCACGGTCGCCTCAGAAACAGCCAAAAGGGTCTTTTGGACATCGTGTGAGCCGCGGCTATACGCCTCAGTCACCTAGTGGGGACGAGCCTTCTGTCGCCGGCAACAACTACTTCACCACCAGGACACATACAAATCTGTTCAGCGAGACATCTTCGGCCGCCCGGGCCCGGCGGCGCGAGCCCTCGAACCCTACACCTACCTCGGAGTTTCGCGATAGCAGCTTCATGGACACCAGGCAGAGGACGCCATACATGTCTCACGGCGGCGAGAAGCTCGATCCATTTCAGGGTGTCGCCGGTATTAACCGTTCCCGCAGCACGCGAGAGACAAACTCTACCTCTTACCGGCACACCGATGACGAGGATTCTCCAACGTTGAGCGCGCGTCAGCGCCGCGCGAGTGTTCCTGAGAACCTAGACAATGACCCCAAGGGGAAGCGGAGGGAGAACACCAACGTCAACGGTACCGCCGAACCAAGTTCTGGCTCTGATGGCTTCAGCCAACGCAACGGGGAGCAATCCCGTACCCAACAGGAGGGTGCGGACGGCAAGGAGGGGTCCAAATTGTATGCCAACCAGCCCTATGTTCGTCCTCAGTTTGCAGACAGGGAAATTCCTCCAAAGACCCAGCAAGCGAACAGTCGTGCGGGCAGCGAGAGAATCTCCAACAAGTCGCTTCACCCCAGTCCAGCGTTTCGCAACCTGCCTACTCGACAGTCTTCGAGTGAAGACCAATTTACCTCCAGTTCTGGCTTGAACGCCTTTGAGCTCAAGGTCCGGGACGTCCTTAGTCGGCTTTCGGCAGTGAAGTACCCGCTGATTGGGCCGGGTGTGCAGTCAAGTGTGGACCGAGACGCGCAGCATTCTCAGGCTTTTCGACAGCAGAGCATGGCTGACAGTGTAAACCCCAGCAGCTTTGGCGTGAAATTCAACGATGAGCCCTTGACTGACCGCCGCCGGTTTTCCAGGAACAGCGCCGACAACATCAACACTAGGTTTGTTGCTGACGAGAGCGATGCTAGTCACTGGCAATTCAACGCCGGGTCGCCAGTCGACGAGGCGGGGCGACCGGCTATGCCACGGTCCAAGTCCGGGAGCCGAGTCGGCCGCACATCGTCCTTTCGTGCTCAGTCCTTCCACATTCCCTCTGCTGAAGCTCCTAATGAGGGCAACCCCGCCGCCCAGAATAACTCATTCAACCCCGAAGAGTGGTCTGAAAAGATTGGGCCGCAGATCTTTCAGACATCGGCCACGCAGAAGGCGAACACTATCCGCCCGATCCGCAACCCGAGCAAAAAGTCTAAGCCTGTCCGTATGACGGCGGGCACGGCGGGCATGGTCGAGTCGGATGAGAGCGGCAGTGGACAGGACGACAATCTCAAGAAGCCGACCACGCCAGGGAACACCAACGGCATCAGCGACACCGCCAGTCCAAATGCCATGGACATCGATCCTCCCATGGACTATCTAAGTGCGAAGGGTGTTCGCAACATCCCTGTTGAGCCATCGCGCCCAGAGTGGAGGGCCGGGGATGTCAAGGGAATGACGCCTGGTCTTACACCCGGAGCTGTCCCTCAGACATTGGGATCAGAAGACACTGAAGAGTTCCGAGCCAGCCTCGCTGACCTCAAGAACGTAGAGCCGTTCGCGCAACGTCCTGCAGGCCTGGACTCATTCGGAGACCTGAAATCAACCCTTCCGTTCCAGAGTGGCGCGTCAGGCCAGGCTCCCGTTGCACAGCCTCAGTCAAATGCTAAACCGACCAACCTCAATCTACCAGTGGCACCGAAGCCTCCCAACGCACCAACTGCGCTTGCCGTGCCCGGCCTAAAGCCTTCGGCGTCTGCATGGGAGAAGTATGCTGCAGAATTCTACAAATACTTGACCGACTGGTACAGATTCAACACCAAATTCTCCGACCACTTCCATGCAAGAAACCTCGAAGTGCAAAAGAAGGTGGCCGATCCAGGATGGGTCAAGTCGAGGGACTCCTCTGGCATCCAAGAGTACCTCGCGTGGGCCGAGCAGGATCGACAGGTGCGTGCCGCGTGGGCACAGGCTTGCGACAGCCATGAGATGCATGTCAGGGTCTTTATGGCGCACCGGGAGAAGATGTTGAAGTGAGCGCTCACCCAACAAGGCTAGGAAACGACTTCTTGTTTGTTCCTGGTAGAAGCCCTCTAGAGAAGAGTGGCACCGGAGGCTTGATTTCTGCGGAATGTTTCCGCAACGGCCTGTTTTGTAACCCCGGGCATGGAAGGGGATCCAACCAGGTCGGCGCATTTAGTTGGGAACCCTCGCGCTCAGGCCATTTCATTCTTCCGAAACGCATGCTTTACGAACACTCGGTCACGGCCTCACAGCCGAAGTTCTCTCAGTGATTATGGCTCGTGTTTCCAAGCTATTGCGATCTCTGGACTTGGAATACAGCGAGGTATAAAGCGTGCGGCGGATTGAACTGGCCGGTGTCTTTTTTTCGTTGGGTTGCGGCTTTCTGCAACATGCGACTACAGACGCTTTGAGATCTGTTATGTCGGACTTGTAGTTAGTCGCCTTTGACCAAAGGGCCGGTAGGTTGAGGCGCCCGGAGTCTTGTTTTTTTTCTTTCCCCCTCTTACTTGAATCTTGAGGCCTAATTGCGCGGCCAATGGTCAATGAGGGATGGATGGAAAATGCCATGGATAGGCCTAGGAAGGGAAAGGGAACGGAAAGCGGTTGGTTCGGTACAATACCTATGTTGCATATACATTAGTAATGAATTGGCAAGGGCATTGTTCCAGCGCGTATTCAGTCTGTTCTGGAGAGTCAGCACTTGAGGATGGGGGAATGGCGCGGCCCTGGCCTGCCGGTTGGTTGATCTTTTGGGGAGTTCATAGAGCAGGTACTGGAATCCCGAATGCTGGTAGCTTCATCTCTCCAAGCGGTGTAGCCTAGATTACGTTCAATGATGCCCGGGTGTAATTCGCCCTTGATCACCATCAATTCCACCGAGGATGTCCCCGGCTGCAATCATGCAGGTACCAGGCCGTCCGGCTCCTGGGAGACTCGGGTACAAGAAGGAGGCACTATGCAAAACTCTTTGGTGAAGGAGCGATATTTCAGGTTGCAAACCTTTCTGTCTTTACCCACCTGACTCGGTGTGCTATATAGCTGCTTCCTGAACTTGACTTCCGGGAACTCCACCCTAAATCCTTAGACCCAGACAGAGAGGGAGGGAGAGATTACCGTTACACCTTTAATACAAAGCAGCTGAGCCCGCCGATTCCTCCTTTCTTTCAGCCCATTAGATGGCAGCACCTTCGTCAGGCTCTCCCGTGTCATCTGTAACGGAGAGGACGCCTTCTTGACCCTCCCCTTCAATCTTCTTGCCCGCCTCGTAGGTGAGTCGGCGCCAGCCGCACTTGCTGGGGGTCCTTGATCCATTCCACAGTCGGGAAATAATGTTCGTTTTTCTTCATGGTGATAACCCATGGCACGCTGTCGAAGGTGACAGCTCTGAGTCGGAAGTCTGTTGGTGATTGGTCAGCAATATTTTTTTTTTTCGGGGGGGGGGGGGTTGGTGGTGGTTGAAGGAGGGGGTTTCAGGGTACGGCGGTTCTGAGAAGAAAACTCACAGGTATTGTCTGGGATGTCCACAACAGCCGCAGTGAATGACTCGAGGTCCGGCGTGGGTTTGTTGTTCACATGTGTGATGAAGTTTGTCGGCGCGAGCCCGTACTGGTAGGCAGGTGAGCCCCGTGTGCGAGCCGAAACGTACACCTCGCTGAAGAGCTTGCTAATCTGCTGGCGCACGGCGTGGTGAGGCCTGTGGAGAACGGCGCCACAGAATGAGACAGCACGGTCCGTCTCAACGTCGTCAGCAGCCACTGTGGGCAGCCTAAGTTGGATCTCCTCACAGTCGCGAACAATGACGGCGTCTAGGAAGTTGTTCGAGTACATGACGTCCAGCTCCGAGATGCGCGTTATCAGCTTGCCGTTCAATGTCAGCAGGATGTCGCCCTCAAGCAGCGCCTCGTCCCCCTCCTTGTCTTTCCGCTCGAATGTCCTCTTGGTCACCATGAACAGCTGGTGGTGGCTTGTGTTGACCCGAGAAACCTGGGCTATCCACTCTTCCGATACGCCCATGAGGCGTGCTTGCGACATCGCGATGGACCGGAACTCGACCGAGAGCATGCGGAGGTCAGGCACAACACCTTGTGATATCCGCGATACCACTGGGAGCAGTGTTGGTGTGGCAAGACCGAGATGATACTCTTCGTCTCTGTGGGTTGATGGGTTGCGCTCTCCGAGATATGTGAGCCACAACGCCTGCACAGTGCCATCCGGCGCGACCAAGACGCCGCTACCGCATTGCTGGCTCAGGCTCGTATCGACTGTGATGGCGTCCACATTGACAGCCCTGTACCGGGGCGCCCCAGAGTTGGCCGGAATGGCAACGGCAAAGATCTCAGTGACGGTCGTGGCAGCATGAACGACTCGGCCGATCCTGTTGTAGCCAATGAAGTACGTCGACGCGCCTTGGGTGATTTCCTCGCCCGAGAGTTTCGCGCTCTGGACAGGAGCGTCAACCAGCTTAGGGTCGTACTGGATGATGGCGTAATTTTGCAGGGGGTGAAGGAAAACGACCTTCCCTTCGACAACGATGGAGTCCGCAATTGTAATGCTGATGTCGCACAAGTCGTAGGGGACGATGGCCCGAGAGATGACAACCAGGCCCTTGCCCGCGTCAACGACCAAGCCCATTCCCCATTTCCGGTTCTTCGGGAAGCCATCTAGCTTGACTGGCATGGTGCAGTTGACATGCACAAAGCTCTTCACAAGCTCGGCCACGGCCGGGTGAGAGGTATGCTCGAGCTGGATGAATGATGCCTTGCGTGGCACCGGCGGCACGGGTGGGAGCGGGTCTGCAAGATCAGTGAAATCCCACACACCACTCTCGTCGTTTCGTACGGCGAGCTTCATCTTGGAGGACCAGTGCCTGTCGATGTATATGATGGTCGTGTTAAGAGTGTGCAGGTCCCTAAGATGCTTGTATGTCACAACAACCCGTGCCTTGTCTGGTATGCCCTTGGCGACCTCGATAAAAGTCTCCAGGTCTGGTACTTTCTTGTGGTCGAGTGTCTGGAGTATCCAGCCGTTATCGCTATTGTCAAAACGGAAGGAGCCCGTAGCCTCGCAGATATATACCCCTCGTGCAGCCACACCATACAGCCTGGCCTGCTGGTACGAGAGCGTGTGGAAGCTGCCGCCGGCGACCGACACGAAGCGATCAGGAGTGATGCCGTGTAGATCACCGACCTCGATCTCGACCTCGACGTCATCCCCGCCTCTCTGAAGGAGCAGTTTCACGGTTTTGCCGACATTAGAGTCCATAATATCATCGAGCCGAACGAACGATGTTATCAGCTCGTCGTCCACCTTCACGAGAACATCGCCTTCCTCGACCTTGCCGTGAGAGGGACCCTCGGGAAGGACAATTTCAGCAACCAACATGTTGGTCTCTCGTGGGAACTGCTTCCTCATCTGTGCCTCCCACTCTGAGGAGAGGCCTAGCCGCCTGCATTCATCGAAGGGCTTCAGAAGAAATTGGCACTGAATATCGCCTCTGGTAATGGGCTTGCCCTCCTGAAGGCACTTCAGAGCTCTCAGCGGCCGGTCCAGAGGCAAAAAGTAGTCTGTGGACGCGCCGTCCGCTCTTCCGCCGGCTTGCAGAGCAACCGCACAGCCATCAAGATTAACAACTGGACTGCCGGAGGAGCCTCCACTGGCAGCAGCACTAGCTTGATAATACGAGGTACTGTGCGATTACTTGTCAGCAAATGGGCAGCCTATAGTGTCCCTGAGAGGGTCGTTTGGTTTCAGGAGCCGTGCCTCACGAGTGAGGTGGAGACAGTAGTACACGAACTCACTTGAAATCACTATAACCCTCGCCGTACTCGGGGGCGTTGCGGTCTAAACGACTGATGACACCAGAAAGAATGCTCAGTTTTTCACCAGCATCGTTACCAACGACACGAATCTCGACACCAACTGTTGACGCACGCCACATCAGCCATGAGCCGCAAGATATTTACGGTGCCGAAGAAAAAAACCCTACCTTTAGCGAGATCAGGCCGCAGCGGAAGGGCTTTGACAGGCATATACTTGATGGCCTTGGGGTCGAATTTCAGAATGCCAAAGTCGTGGACCGGGTCCCGGTAGACAGGGTAGGCATCGACCTCCTCATGGTTATCAAAGATACAGTACCCCCAGAAGGGCCCTGCGCCAACGACGTGCCTGTTTGTCAGTATGTAACCCCTCTCCGCGTCGACTACAAAGCCAGTGGCCTCTGAGTTCAGGGCCGGGTCGGTGTCGAAGGAACAGGTTTGGCAGAAGCGGATGGAGACGACATTCCTGACGACATTCTCGATGGTCAGTTGCCACTCTGCAGTGTCGGGCCCCAGAGAGGGGAGGGTCTGCAGGGCAGCGTCGTCGATGAAATCGTGGTCGTGCATGTCGAGGTCGGCGGCTTCGATGTCGGGGGTGTTGTCGCCGGCGGACTGCTTCCCGTTCAAGGAGTGGCGGTGATGTTTTGGCGGGCGGGCAGATGCGAGAGCGTCGTAGGGGGAGGGCTTGCGCTTGGCGCGAGGAGACGTATTTGTTCCGTTCATGTTGGGAGAGCTCGGTGAAGACTGGCCGGGAGGCAGGTGCGGTGGGCGGTCCGAGGCCGAGGTGGCGGCGGAGGAGGTAGCCGTGAAAGCCCTGGCAAGACGAATGTGAGGTGGGACAGCTGGTGACTGGCGTAACGACGAAGCCAAAAGACCAGAGCAAAGGACGTGAAGCGGGCGGCGCCGTGGCTGGGCGGTGGTGTTGAGGAGCGCTGAGACGCAGGGCCCGGCAACGAGCTTGTCAATGCCAATGCCAATTCCAATGCCAATGCCAACTCGGCTGCGCAGCGAGGTGGGCAGGGCTTTTGCTTTTAGCATCAAGGCCTGTTGCCCCCGTCTGACGGACTGCAGCGCGGTGAGTGGCCTATGCAGGGACTGTATGGGCCAAGGGCATGAGTGACGCCTGCCGAAGGCGACGAGGTCGATGGGGAGAGAGAGAGTGAGTGAGTGAGCGTGAGTGAGTGGTGGGCGACGAGGTCGAGGTCGCAAGCCGCAAACATTTGCAGGTTGGCAACCCTCGAGCTGACGGTCGCCCCCAGCACCCCCGTCAGGCCCTTGGGCGCACTTACATGGACCCCGTGAACTTGAGTGGACAGCGGACTTAGTCAGCGGCAGCCACTGCCTCACAGGTTGTACCGCGTATACTCCGTACCTAGTATACACGGTAGTAGGCAGGCGGATACGCTCTACACACACAAGCAGCACGAGCACACGAGCAGCACGAGCACACGAGCAGCACGAGCACACGAGCAACACGAGCACTCCGTATTACGGTATGGGCACACGCATGCACGTCCGTCCTCCAGGATCGATCCGCAGCCTCTACCCAGCTGCCCAGACACCCACATGGCCAATGTCCCCTCTGCGCAATATATACCTACATACTACCCCCCCAGCCTGCTTCCTGCACCCGAGCCGAGATCCACAGCACCCGGGGCCAGCCGTGTCCATGCCGGTGAGCAACGCCAGGGACTTGGTATAGCGGATGAATGCAAACGATGGGGTCGTGCCCTCCCGTTGGTGTCGGTGCCGTCGCCGGCTTCCCACAGGCCCCGCCGGCTGGCCACCCCCAGGCCCCGGCCAGCTAGGCCAGTCTGAGCAGCTTGCAGTAGTACTCCCGTACAGGCCGGTGTGTGTGTCTATTTAAAGTTTGACGCAGTATGCAAGACAGCTGGCATCGGGGGCCCGCGTGCCCTACGAGGGAGGACAGGTAGTGGGCAGCAGGCCGAGCTGCAGATGCGGGGGTCGAGGACGATCGCTGCAAGTCAGAAAGGCAGGAAGGGGAATAGAAGGACCTACACTAGTATTTCCTAGTGTACACAACAGGCGGCTGGGATGGCGGGCGGACATTGAACCACGTCGGTGTCGAGATGCAAGATGCAGACGCAGACGCGGAACGGAGACGCAGATGCAGATGCAGGCGGAGACAGACACGGACGAGGCATGCTATGTACACCACACTGGGGTGTGCCATCACCTTGCCCGGCCCGTCGCCTGGGTACTCGCTATAGTGTACGTGGTATCCAGAGTAGTCAGTCTGACTTGGTCTGGCCCGCACTGCACTAGAGTTTGGGTTGGTCGGTCCACGGGCCAGGCGGTCGAGGTCGAGGTCGAGGGGCGTTGAAATAATATCTCGGGCGTTGGGGTCCGACCCACACCGCTGCACCCCGTTTCTCGCTCCCTCCTCATCCATGTCCCTCTCTCATCCCAATCAAATATATTTGGCGGCTGCCATTGTTTGGACCAGCCAACGCGGCAAGCCCTCGTTGTGGTCTCGGAGCGTCTTGCAACTAACTGGCCAACATATCTGTCCTGTCTACCCGATATACCCAGGTAGAGAGAGTCTTCAAGAGACAGATATAGTCGGTACCTCCCGCCCGGCCCCCTCCCCTCTTCGGTCTCGGATCTCTCACAATCAACCCCTCCTCCAGCAACAACGACAAGTTACAAGAAGCTGCAGCTCCAAATCTGATGCCGACAAGACAGGCTGTCCTGCACTGAATTATCTCGGCCTCTCTCTCCTGGCCTTCCTCTCCAGCGCCCACACTCGCCCAGACCGCCTTCTACCCTCATCTCGCTTAACCTCGATTTCTGCGTGATTCGCTTTGGACCAGGGACGTCATTCTCGCCCCCCCCCCCCATGGGCATTTTGTCGCTCCACGATATTCCCTACTGGCGAATACGTCTCGCCTTGTCGTCTGGCTAGGAGCGGGTCCGCTCAGCTCCTTGGGCAACGGCCCCAGCCTTCTCGGCCGGAGAATTATTGATAGCTCGTCCACCTCGCCGGCACTCATCAAACCCGCCCCACGTCCACCACCACGACCACTTCCACAACCACCGTGCCCTCCCCCTTGTTCAGCTTGCCTACCACGCCCAGCTCCCGGCTCTACCGCCGACCCCCAGCACCAAACGCGCCGCGGCCTCGAACCCTCCCAGGGCCAAGACCCACGCCTACTCGGCTCCAGATCCGACAGCCTCGGGGCCACCGACTGTTGCTCGATCTCCCAAATAAGCATCGCATCGGCGAGTCATTGCTTGCTGGTCACATCTGATCTTCTCCCGCCTCCCGCCTGCTTCATGGCCGTCTCATGACAGCTTGTCGTCCCGCCAGTCACACAGCCTGGTTCCTGAGAGAGAGGCCCAGAAGAACGCGCTGGAAGGCACAGGCTCGAGGGCTGTAACTCCCTCCGCAATGGATACCCTCACCCCGACCGGCAATCTGACCCCAATCACTACTGGCTCGGGAACCTCGACCCCCAGGAGCCCCAAGAGGATCAGCTTCACGCCGCTCGTCACCGTCATTGGCTTCCACCACGCCAGGGGGCCCGAGGTCGAGTCGTGGTATGGCAGTCCCGAGGGTACAGACCCGGCCGTCGACTATGGCTGGTCACTGCTGCCATTCATGGCGCTTAGCGATGGCGCGCATGCGTGAGTCTCCGCCCTCCCCTCGGCAATCTCTGTCATCCTGCGGGCGGGCTCGACGAGGTCTACCACTAACCACTCTGGTCTACGCCTGCAGATCCACAGAAGACTTCTCCTACTTCACCCTGCTGAAGCCCGCCACCGAGACCGAGCCCGCGACATCGCTCTTTGGAATCTCATGTACCAGGCAGATGGACGCCTCCGCCCTCATCAACCGTCCCGCCGATGTCACCCGTTCGACCGTGCAGAAGGCCGTTGTCGTCATAGCAGACAACCCGCAGACCTTTGGAACGCTCAGGGAGCGCCTCAGCGTCGTCACACACGCGTGGTTCGCACAGCGCGAGTTCACCGATACGGAGATCCTGCGTCGCTTCCAGGAGAGCCTGGCGGATGAGAAAGAGCGAGGCCTCCTGAGCGAGGATGAGAATCGCGACGCCTACCTGGGCATGAGCCTGAGGGAAATGATCCACGAGTTCAGGTGGCAGACTCTGGTCTTGTTGAAGTGCTGCCTTTTGCAGCCCAAGGTAAGAAAGAGTTGGCTCGAGGGCATCTCAGCGTCTCACCCATGGATATGTGGGCTTTACTGACTTGACCTTTCTTTCTACCTTACCAGATGTTGTTCTTTAGTACCCGTTGCGAGCGACTTTGCATGATGCAGTTTTCTTTGATATCTTTGATACCCGGCCTTATTCGAAAGCTTCAGGACTGTGCGGACCCGGAATTGAATAGTTACGAAAAGCATTTGACCATGCCAACAAACTTAAAATCTAGTGACCGACTGTCGTTACAGGCATACATGGGCCTTCCACTCCAAATATTCGGCAAGGTCGGTACGCCCTGCTGCATCATCCATATGAATGGAGCTGACTGGAGGCACAGGGCAGTCTGTTTGGGCCATATACGCCCCTTCAACAGCTCGACGTCCTCGCAGACCACGAGACGAAATCGTACATTGTCGGAAGCACTAATTCACTTCTTCTCCAGCAACGAGACAGATACAGTGATATTCTGATCAATCTCGACGACGAGTTCATCAACATTACATCGCCTTCGCTGAAGCAAGCACTCCAGCTCTCAACTCCGGACCGAAGGTGGATCGATTTCATCACCCAGACCGTGAACGAGACCTGGGATGATGCGAACCCAAGCCGGCCAAAGACAATGGGATTCATGGGAAGCGAGGAGTTCATCCGACTTCAATTCGAGGATTACATCACCGCGCTGCTCTCAGCCGTGAAATACCACACTTTCATGGCCAAGCACAAGGATAATCCCAAGATGCTCCTCCCACACATCGATGGCGACCCGGCCGCAGATTTCAATCTGGACTGGGTCGAGGCCTGGATGAAGACCGAGAACTACCGAATATGGAACAAGAACACCGACAGCCACCTGTTCGATATTGCTGAACCCAGACACATATGTGCAGGCGGCCTCACAATCGACGATGTGTCAAGGCGCGTGACCCAGCAGGTGCAAGATCTACACCTAGACGAGAAGCTATCGCAGGGGAGAGAGGCGGCCGCAAGGAACCTGGCCGCGGCGAGGGACAAGGGAGGAGCAATGATCACCAAGTTCTACGGGGAGCTCGAGGCATATCGCGAAGCACAGCGGAAGAAGGCAGAGGAGGCCAGGCAGCAGCAGTCCAGCGACTCTATGCCTGCGAGCCCAACCATCAAGAACGGCCACGATGCCGAGAAGGCTGGAGTAGGTGCCTACATGAGTAGCTGGGCCACGTGGGCCGGGGAGAAGCGCAAGGCTCTCGCCAGCCGTGGTGCGGGCGACAGGAACAGCGGCAGCAGCGCGAGCGGGTGGGGCCTCGGCCTGGGCAGAACCAAGAGCAAGAAGGAGGGGAGCAGCACGTCCTCGCTGCATTCGGTGTCGGAGAGGGACGTCAAGAGCCCGCGCATGTCGACATCTTCGTCCTTCTTCGGTGGCGCCAGGAAAAGCCTCGAAAGCACGAGAGAGCTGGACAAGGCGGCGCGGCAGGACGAGGACGCGGCGCGGCCGGTGACCCAGCACTCGTTCAGCGAGAGCATACTCGGTTCCGACGGGTCCTCGTCGCCCGAGGTCTCGCCCCAGAAGCCTCGCATCGACTTTGCGAAGCAGGAGACAAGCGTGTGGAACGACGCTGTGTCGCCGGCCGAGTACAACAAGCTGGCATAGCGGCCGGCAGCGGGGCAACCGGAACCTCTCGCCCCCCGGAGGAGGTGCGCAGTGGGAGGGGCGAAGCCGTAACAGTCTGTCTGGGTTGATTTGGGGGGGGGGGGCGCAGGCGGCCACGGGTGGTGCGGGTGAATGTGTCTGTAATGAAAGCATGGGAAAAGAAAGCATCAAGCATTCCGGGATGGTTTTAGATGACAAGAACAAAGTATACCACGGCATTAGCATAGCATTCATGGTAACGTTAAAGCCCGGCCAACCAGAGTTGCCACAACAGCAGAGGGCCGGTTTGCCTAGTTTGTCTGGATAGGTCAAAATACGCCATCGTCAAGGGTTGTGCCTCTGGGAGGCGTGTTTGTCGGCACATCATGTAGTTGTTCACGTTTCATTCTCACAATCTGGAGGACCGTCCTACCGCTCCTGTCTTGGATAGGGAGGATGGGCTGACCTCAAATGGCCATCCGGCGTCTCTCCTGTTGTCTACAACCGCGCTCCTCAGCTTGTGCCCAAGTTCCTCGGCAACATTTGAAGTGTTTTGGACGTCGGCTGCCTTCAAGACGCGACACCCGCGATTTGTGTTGCTCAGGACATTGCCGCAGGTCTTGGCCAAGGCGGTTAAGCAGTATAGAAAACGGCACACACGAAGAGAACCCCTAGCCATCAATGACTTGGATTCAGAGACTTAGTTATTTATCCCCAATACGTGAATAATAAGACACCCGCCTTCTTCTTTCATAACGCCTTGGCCTCCGTTGGGGGGTTTCAGATGCTGGACATGCTGAAGTTTCGGAACAGAAGGCCTGCTGTTGGATGACCTCTCTGTCTGTGCTTGGTTTTTCTCTCTCCTTGGGCTCGCCCGGAAGGGGTCCGGAGCCAGCCAGGGATTGAAGAGCGCCCTTGCGTGTCTACCGGAAATTATGAAATAAAAAGTACGACGACCCGTCATAAGAATGCGCCTGTGATGCAGTGTCCTCATGTTTTCCCCCTTGCATCTGACCCTTTGACACAATCCTGTATTCCTTGGTATCACGAACCGCATCGCCAAGACACGTATTAATCTGCTAAACAGTCGCGTTGATTCATGCCGGCATCTCGTTCACTGTGGCCCGTGGAATTCCCCTTCCATTGCTGCCACGCCGCTGGCTTCCACATTATGGTAGTCGAGGATTTCGGAGTACCTGTTAGAAGGCATTAGCAACGACGGCGCACATGTCGACTTTTGCCGACCCATCCGGGGCCGGTTAGCTTCGGGAATAACAAAACCCACATCATGATCTTCCACGTGTCCACAGGCAGGTCCGCGTCGTTGAAACTCCAGTCAAACTTCTCTTCGGCCACGGGCTCGTCGGTTGGGTCGTGGTAGGGAGCCAGGTACTCATGTGCCAGAGCATCCGCAGCTGTAATGCGCTTCTTTGGGTCGAAGACAAGCATGCGCTCCAGGAGGTCGACGGCTACAGTAGTGTCAGGGGGTTTGTTCGGCGCAGCCGAGGGATTGCAGGGTTTTACGAACCAGACTCGTCAGCGTTCTTAAACTTTGTTGCCAGAGGTTGACGCTCCCGCTTTGGGAGGGATTTGACGAATCTCAGGGTCTGCCAGTGTCAGTTTCGGTGCGACTCGGATCAAGCAGGCGGTGCGCCACTCACGTTTTCGCTGGCAATGGTGTTGATGACATCGTCAGGTGGTGTTCCAAGGAGCTCTGTAATGATGGAGAACTGGTTGACGTGGTCCTTGCCGGGGAAGAGTGGCTTGCCCTCGAGCATCTCGGCGAAGATGCAGCCTGCGCTCCAGATATCGACCTCGACATCATACTTCTGCCATGTGAGCATGATCTCTGGGGCACGGTAGTATCTTGTAGACACATATCCCGTCATCTGGGGGTCCTGAATACGGGCCAGGCCAAAATCGCAAATCTTGAGATCGCAGTTCTCGTTTACAAGGATGTTGCTAGGCTTCAGGTCGCGGTGCACCACGCCAGCAGAGTGCACGTATTTCAGACCTCGCATGATCTGGTAGAGGAAGTACTGGATGAACTGCTTCTCGAGGGGCCTGGAGGTCAATAGGCGGTGTAGGTCGGTGCCCAGGAGCTCTGTGACGAAGTAGATGTCCTCGAGGGGGGAGATGAAGATGTCGCTGAGAGAGATGACGTTCTCGTGCCTGAGGTGCTTGAGCAGCTTCAGCTCACGGTAGGTCCTCTTGGCCAGGACGGGGGTGCTGAAGGGCTTCATGATCTTCTTGATGGCGACATTCTGGCTGGTGAGCTGGTCTCTGGCGGAGCAGACCAGGCCAAAGGCGCCCATGCCCACGGGTTGCAGGTCCGAGTACCTCGATGTGATCTCGAAGGTCGTCCCAAAGATTTGCGCGCGGACGAATTCAGCCATGGTGGATGTGGATCGGAAACCGGAAGGTCAGGGCGACGTGTCGGAGGGAGGGGGTCAACAGGGAAGGCAGAGATCGACGGGAGATGATGCGGTTTTGACGAAGGCGCTCAAACCTGTTGTGCCGCTACGGATGGGCAGTGATGAGGTAGACCTGCGGGGTGGACCTGGGAGAGAGGGAGCGAAATGATGCAGCAACTGTCGTCAGATCTAAGGGGTGCTCGGCTGAAGAGGAGCTACGCTTGACTGGCTGGCTGGCAACTGCTGTGGGGACGAGCGACGCGGGGCTCCGAAGTGCTGGCGGAAGCTGGGGTTGAGGAACCAGAGTGGCGCAGAGGGGAGAAGGCGAGGCGCGCTGAAAGTCGGTGTATTAGCTTTCCAGTCTAGACTAGCAAGTTCCTGGCGATGGGCGCTTGCGATGATTGGGTCTCATCTGTGGGAGGCGCTGCCATGCAACTGCCAGCCAGTCTTGCGAGCTCAGTGCAGCAATGCTTGAGCTTTTGGGGGCTGAAAACTGAGGGGGAGGGGGGGGGTAGCAGAGGGGTGAGGCTGTATGGTAGGATGGTAGGACTCTCGCAATTGCCATGGTGCAGCACACGGCGGATTCAGAGTTGCTGTCCCCCCGAACTGGCTCAGGGGGCCCTCTTGACGTACCGAGGCGAAAAACCAGTGTGTGCCTGGGTTCGTGCTTCCCGTCTTGAGCGTGCGTGCGATGTCCACAGTAGAGCGCCTCGGCAACTAGCCTCAATGACTGGCGGACGTGGGCGTCAGGTTGGTACGACAGCAGACAGAGGACTGCTGTGGCAGATATGGGCTCCGAGATGTTGGTATTGGGCAGAATTGAGATGGTGTGCAGGGGCTTTTTGCAGGACGACAGAAGTGAGAGTTGAGAGTTGAGAACCGTGGCCGAGGCCCTTTGTGAGAGGGACGGAAGGGTCAGATTTGCCCGTCTCCCCCCGGATCTCGATGATTCCCTATGGGCATTCGGGATCGTACCTGAGTCAAGTAGCTTCTTCTGGCAGTTCCGCGTCGGTCAGCTCGTTGGCAGTTGAGAGCGCAGTATGCGGCAGGATCCGTCGGTGTCTCGGGCGCTTCAACGAGGCTGCTTGGTGGTGGTTTTGGTGGTTGTGTGAAGAGGACGGAGGGTATTGCGTTGTTGCTGTTATTGTTGTCGTCGTGGTTCTTTTTTGTCTCTACTGCGAGAGGAGGGGGGTTTAATGGGGGGTTTTTGAGGGACAAAAACAGGGTTTTGGGAACGCTGGGCACTCAACGATAAGATAGATAATCGATTGACAGCTTGTCGCAAGACGGTCGAAATCGAGATGGTGGTGGCTTGGAGGGGAGACTGGGACCTGGACTAGGTTTGGGACTGGGACTGAGACTGGCGCGAGACTGGCGAGAGAGACTGGGAAACAACTACGCAATACAGTCAATATACATAAGACACACGCAGTTCCTACCCAGTGTAGTATACTCTGGGAGCTGTGACTGGGGCCCATGTTCTCTGTCCCCATGGGCATGCCCCCCTTGTTTTTGTCCGGGGCGGGAGAGCAACTGCGCAACAGCAACTGCGCAACTGCATGCGAACATTATGGCACCTTTCCCGATGGGAATCTCCCGGGCTGCCCACCGTTGCGGGACAGAAACGGTGGCTTGTGGTAGGCTCCAGGGCGAAGACAACGACGACGACGACAACCTTCGTGGCTGATCCAGAGTGGCTGGCTAGTGTACACTCTCCATATACTAGTGTAGCACTACTCCGTACAGGCCAGGTAGGCAGGTGGCTGTGGTGGCTGGCAGAAACGGATTCCTGATTTCCTGCCCCTCCACATGTGATCATGCCATCCCCATCCCACTTTCACGTCTTTCCCATGGAGCAGAAGATGGATTTTCCCGCAGCCCCCGGACCGAACCTCGATGGGACTTTCTCTCGTAGCGGCATAGCTCGGTGTAAGCTAGCCTCCTTGTTCCAAGGTTTCCCCCCTCCCACCCTCTGTAGCGTGCACCTTTTCCTTTGCCCATCCTGCCGCCCCACCAAGGCCATCGCGCTGCTGCTGCTGCCGACGCCGTCGCGACGACTCACATGCGATGCTGTGCTGCTGGTGCGAGACTGGGATGAGGGGCGTCTATAAAATCTACCTGCCCATGACGTCAGGGCCCACCCCTGCCGTTTCCTGACAACTGACAGTTTTGTGGATTCACACTACTACACCACTTAACCATGTAGTGTACTAGCGTATGCCCACTGGTACTCCGTCCATCAATTGATGTAGCGCCATGTCCCACCGACAGCTCTCTCTCCATGTGTCCCCTCGACCTGACAAGGCAAAAAGACTTTTCAGAAAGAGCGGGTTTTTTCTCTTCTCAGCCGGGCCTTGCCGTTTTGCCTCATGGAAACCGCTGGCGCACAAATCACCAGGCGGTACTTTAGCATAGTACGTTGCTATGCCCGGCCCCACAAAAAGACATGTTCCGCTCATCGTCAAAACGGGTGCTGATCGGGAAGCGTCTAGCCCTGGCGAAGATCCCGCCGGCCTGGACCCGGATCCCTGCCTTAGAAGTCTTGGCGGGTTTGACGCTGCGGAACTTTTCGTCCGTATGCGGACACCTGGGCCGACCTGCCTGTCCTGGAGTCAGCCAGTGGGAAATCTGTCAAGGGAGTGATTGGACCTAGTGTAATGATACCGTCAGACCTGCCCACATATCTGCACCAGCTGTATTGTATACCTACTATGTATTAGTGTATACACAAGTAACGCGGCTACTCAGTCCTCACCTCCGTTGCCAGTGGTCACGCGTCTACACTAATAGGCACGCCAACTACTACACATACATGCTAGCCGCGTAGAAGCCCACCTGACCCGGCCGAGTGTGCCAGTGTGCCTGAGAGAGGGACCCGCCGCCACAAAACCTAATCTGCATCGGCCCTCGCCTGCCAGCCTTGTCGTCGACACTTGGGCCAAGCTACGGACTACACTTACATCAGGTATACATACACTAATTAGCTAACAACACGTATATCAGACACGCCCCGCCATCACTGGCACCCCCATAGGAAGCCTAGTGTGTGTGTGTCTGTCTAGTCTAGTCCCGTCTAGTCTGCCAGCGCCGCCCCGCGGCTCTGCCTGATACCTCTTACCAGCCTGCCGGCTGCCGATCAGATCCTAACCCGCAAGTTCCTTGCCCCCCTCCCTTCCCCTGCCCTACTGCAACCTTGGCCTTTCAGCTTTGGGTATTAAGGCGCTCAGAGAAAACTCTATCAAACGCCCCTTTTCCCGACTGTCAGTCTCTGAGTCGTAAAAGATGTGTGGCGCACGCCGCGCAGAAGGACATCGTCGGATGCGAAACAGCTATCAACAGTGTAGATACCTCCCCACTGTGGGCTATGACGACATAAGCGGGCGGGCGGTCAAGACCCACAGCCGCAGAACCTCAGATGACGTCATTGAAGGTCTGAGAGAGAGAGAAAGGGGCTCTCTACCCCCAAAAAGCAAGCAGCTCTTGTGCGAGAAACGGCATCAGGTTCTCGACACAGAGAGCAAAAAAAAAAAAAAAAAAGGAAAAAAAAGGAAAAAAAAAAAGGTTCACCCCCACCAGGACCCTTGATTTGCGCCGGGTTCACGGCCAAGACTATCAGTGCAGCGTATTCCAAGTGGCCTCTTTCCGTCATCAGTTGGTCATTGTGGGCCCTGGGCTGACTCGGGAGGGTTTGCTTGAGGGTAGCTTTTTTCAGTTCCTTTGAAATCTTGAAAAAGGTGTACGCAAAGGGATGGAGAAAAGACAGGGTGGGGGTGAAATGTTGGGAAGCCAAGTCCAAAGATAAATAAAAAAAGGGGGCGACCGTGGGGTGGGGGAGGAGGCGCATGTTTCTTTCCAAGCTGACCAAGAGCAGGACGTCGCTGTGATCCAGGAGATGGGCCCTATTCACCGAGGCCTCTTAGCTTGGCATAAGTCTCAGGAAACAACCCCATATCGGATGCCTCAGGCTATCTCGAAGAGAACGTCAGGTCATGAAGTGGCCCCACGGTTGGGTCAATCGCTCAAACCCCAGCGGAGGTGAACCCACGGAATGTGTCTCTCCCGGGGAACCCCCCCCCCGTGGGGAAGTAGACCCGACAGCCAACTCTTGGGCGACAACATTTGAAGACCAGGCAGTACACGCATTTCCCACGCCCATCGCGAACCATGGCCGAGCCGGTACACCTTAACATTGATGACGGGCGGCTTCTGTTCTCTGCCGGATCATAAAGCCCCCCCGATCAGTATGTTTGCTCTAAGTTGGCAGCCCGGAAGATTCGGACCGGAGCGCAGACGTCTACCGCAACACAACTAACTCGTCGAGTTCATGACGAGTATCGATCTCCGAGAGCTCCTGCCAAAGGCCATATGAGCGTGGAGACAGATGATGGCTTGAAGCCTAACAAGGAGAACTTGAAAACGCTCCTGGACGGCGCTCGCCCCGGCGGAAGAAAAAAAAAGGAGCTGGCTGATTTGCACAGAGGTTTTCCGTACTTCGCAGAAGTTTTGGACTTTGAAGCTTGGCCAGGTTATCCCGTGGAAGACACTATCCCGCAGGGGCTAATTCTAGTAGAAGCTTGATATCTAGTAGAAACTACTATCTAGTAGAAACTACTATCTAGTAGAAAGAACTATCTAGTAGAAAGAACTATCCATGCGTGTTCCTTGCTTCATGTTCACATACGCGTCAACGCGTGGAACGGGAAAGGAGGGTGGTTCGGCCTCCCGGTGCCTGTGGGACAGCCTTCGAGATAGCATCATACACCGGAGGCACTGGCAAGAAGCTCACGTCAATCAATGAATTCTGCTGCTACTCGATGTCATATAAAAAATGACGTTGCTCTTGATCCAAAGGGGTAACCACTACTGGCACCTCCGCCTTCTGTAGACCGCGCTCACAGTTCTGCGCCGTCCGACCTGTCTGCCGGCAGCGGCTCGACGTTCCAGATCCCTTCGGCATACTCGTTAATGCACCGGTCGCTGCTGAAGAAGCCCATGCGTGAGACGCTTGTGATGCTCTTGGTGAGCCACTCCTCCTGGTTCTTGTAGGCCTCGTCGATGACGGCGTGCGTCTCGATGTAGCTGTGGAAGTCGTCAGACACCAGGTAGTAGTCTCCGTGGTCGCGCACCGCCGAGATCATGCCCGCGAAGTCGTTGGGCTGTCCGAAGGTGCCCTTCTCGATGGTCTCAAACACCTTGGCGAGATCTGGGTCTATAGTGTGCGACCCGTATGTGTGCGAGTGACGCAAATCCTCGACATCCTCAGCCAGATTACCAAAGAGGAAGATGTTGTCCTCGCCGATTTCGCGAGTGATCTCAATCTACAAGGGATGTTAGTCAACCACTTTGAACATAATATGAGAGGTAGCGGCCAGCCGTCACCCAAAACAGCCGTGGCGTCCGGATTATGACTTACGTTAGCACCGTCTGTAGCAATCAAAGTCAGCGACCATGCTAGTGAACAATTCAAGGGAGGGGTGGATGCTGCTTACCGCAGGTTCCGATGATCAGACCACCGTTCAGGACAAACTTCATGTTGCTGGTACCCGAAGCCTCAGTACCGGCCGTGGAGATGTGCTCGCTGATGTCAGAGGCAGGGACGATGATCTCTGCCTTGCTGACGTTGTAGTCTTCCAGGAAGACCACCTTGAGAAGATCTCCGATATCCTCGTCCTTGTTGACTACAGCGCCGACGTTGTTGACAAGGTGAATAATTTGCTTGGCCTATAATGCACAGAGTTAGTAAAGTATCCCCTGAACGTGATCATCACACCGCGACCCCCACTCCCAATATACCATTGTCGCAAGGCCGCCAGGACTAATAAAACAGGGAAGATACGTACCATCCAGTACCCAGGGGCAGCCTTGCCACCAAAGATGGTCACCCGCGGCTGCACCTTCTTCCTCTCCTCGGGCGACATGGCCTTGATTGTCAGGTACCGGTGGATCGTCCCGAAGATGTTGAGCTGCTGGCGCTTGTACTCGTGGATGCGCTTGACCTGGACGTCAAAGAGGGCCGAGGGGTTGACGGTCACGCCCGTGCTGGCCTTGATGTGCTTGGCGAGCCTGACCTTGTTGGCGTACTTGATCTCCTGCCACTCCTTGCGGAAGTCCTTGTCCTTGACCGAGAGCTCGATCTTGTTGAGCTCCGTCAGGTCCTTGAGGAAGTTGTAGCCGCCCGTCTTGCTGGCGATAAGCTCCGAGAGGCGGGGGTTGGCCTGGTGCAGCCAGCGGCGTGGGGTGATGCCGTTCGTCACGTTTGTGAACTTGTCCGGGCCGTAGATCTCGACGAAATCCTTGAAGATGGTGGTCTTGATGAGGTCAGAGTGCAACTCGGCCACACCGTTCACCTTGTGAGACCCGATGATGGCCAAGTACGCCATGCGCACCATCTTGGGCTGTGATTCCTCAATGATAGACACACGGCTGAGGAGGTCGCGATCATTGGGGTAGGTGCGCTCAACGCTCTGCAGGAATGCGAGATTGATATCGTAGATAATCTGCAAGTGGCGTGGTAGGAGGTGCTGGAACAAGCCCACAGACCACTTCTCCAGAGCTTCTGGAAGGACAGTGTGGTTTGTATAGCCGAAGGTGTTGGTGACGATGTTCCAGGCCTGATCCCAATCGAGACCCTCCACATCGACCAGAATACGCTGCAGCTCCACGATAGCCAGGGTGGGGTGGGTATCATTTAGCTGGATAGCGACCTGGTCGGGGAACTCGCTCCAGGCCCTCTTGGACTTCTTGAAACGGCGGACGATATCGTATAGTGAGGCGGCGACCCAGAAGTACTGTTGCTTGAGACGCAGTTCCTTGCCCCGGTCCAGGTTGTCGTTGGGGTAGAGCACGGCGCTGATGGTCTCGGCACGTTGCTGATCAGCAACGGAGCTCTCGTAATCGCCCGAGTTGAACTTCTGAAAGTCAAATTCTCCGCTGGCGGCCTTGCTTGACCAGAGCCTGAGGTTGTTTGTGGACTTGGTGGCGTAGCCCGGGATCGGGACATCATAGGCGATGGCCAATACAACGTCTCCACCCTCCCAACGCGAAACTGTCTTTCCGGCCTCATTCTGTGACTTTGTCACGTGTCCGTAAAATTGAATCTAGGTTTAAGTTAGTGACATCTCAGCGGTAAGGTACGGTACGAGCAGAAGCGGTCATCGACCGACCTCAACAGTCACGTCGTGACGAGGGAACTCCCAAGGGTTAAATTCCAGCCAATAATCAGGCACTTCGACCTGATACCCGTCAATAATCTCCTGCTTGAAGATACCATACCGGTACCGCAGCCCGTAACCCCAGGCGGGGTAGTCAAGACTGGCCAGGCTGTCGAGGAAGCAGGCGGCCAGGCGGCCCAGGCCTCCGTTGCCCAGGGCGGCGTCGTGCTCCTGCTCGATGATGTCCTCGATGCGGAAGCCGAGGTCCGCGAGCCCGGCCTTGGCGACGTCCTTCTGGCCGATGTTGAGCATGGCGTTGTCGAGGGCGCGGCCCATCAGGAACTCGAGCGACAGGTAGTAGACGCGCTTGCTGTCGGCGAAGGTGTGGCGCTGCTGCGTCCGGTTCCACTCCAGGACGAGGCGGTCCCGGAAGGCCAGCCCCGTGGCGGCGTAGGCGGCGTGCTCATCGCAGTTGAAGACGCTGCGCGCCAGGGACGTCTCGACGTGGCGGACCACCTCGCCTTCAAAGCCATCCTTGTCCTTGAAGGCCTGGGTCTTGTGCTTGGTCCAGGCGGCCCGTTGGGGTTCGGGGATGGAGGCTGCGCAGGAGCGATGGTCAGCATCTATTTGCGTTTCGTCCAAGAAACCCTGGTGCCCCTGCCCTTCGGGTCCGTGAAGGCTCCACTTTTCCCGGTGTGGTATCGTCGCATGGCCTGGGGTTGAGCATGTCCCCACCTTCAACACTCTTGATATCCCCGGCACCAAAGCCAGTAAAGGTCCGCTTGTGCTTCGGCCGCGAGATACCGGCCGGGCTGACAGAGCCCTGTATGTCGACGAGGGGGGCGCTTGTCGAGGGTCGGCGCTCCCTCAGGGGCACCCTCTGGGTCTCGGCGGAAGCCATTGGATAGGAAGCAGGGGCTATCTTGAGGGCAGTCTCTCCTGTCAGCGTTTATATCTCGCAATTGGCTTAGGAAAAGAAGCATGTAGGGATATAACAGCACAGAAGTCCCCAAGAGGAGCGGGCCTGGGACTTGGTGCGCTGTGGCCTGTAGGCTCAAGACCACACCGCAGAGGGCACTAGCGGAGACTTGCAGCCATGGCGGGGTAGGTAGGTGAAGCTTCGGGTGAGACCAATAGTCGGCCCCTCTTGGAGCTTGGGACGAACGTCCCACCCACATTCAGCGCGCCCAGAGGGCCACCCCCCACGCCCGTGGTCTGAACCACAGGAAGCCTGACGAAGCGAGGCCGGCAGGGTGCGCCTGGTGAAATATATATATAGACACACTCTCGTCGCGGACACGTGCAGGAGAAGTCAGCCCAACATACCTTGGTGTTCCACAAGAAGCCGGGAGCCAATTGATGTTGCTAGCGATTCCGGCGCGAGGAGGATGGAAGTATTCTCTACAGGAGCAGCGACCAAGCACAGGGCGACGGGAACAGAGCAATTGAGTCTGACTCAGAGCAGCTCCTATTCAGTCGAGGCCTGGGAAGGGGAAAGGGGGGAGAACAGAGGAGAATAGAAGAGAAGAGAGAACCCAGAAGAGAAGCGCGCAAGACAAAGACGAGCGACCGTGGGAGAGCTTATATACATCGGCTGTGGGAAGCTCGCTCCTGCACGGCTTAGCTTGCCTCAAGCAGGCCTGCCTTGCATCTCACAACCCGTGCCCGGTGGCACCTCCCACGCTCAACTGCCTCGTGCCTCCCGCGAAGCCCCCTGCGCGCAGCTCAAGCTCGAGCCCCCTGCGAGGAAAAACAGACCAAGAATACAGGTGCAGGTGCGGGCATGTGCAGGATGGATGGATGGATGTCGGCGAAAACTAGGAGACTTGCCATCCCACCACGCAACCATGCAAATGCGGGGTGAGGTGGTGGTGGGTGCTCGGCCGCTGCCAGCAAGCGCCGCCACCACAGATGATGCTGATTGAGTTCACACCGCTGACGCCAGAGTCGCATGTTGCATGTTGCGTGTTGCACCTTGCATGGGCCTTGCTCGTGCTGCTCGATGGGCCTTCGACGGGGCTTCGATGTGGCTAGACCTGCGACTCCTTCACTCATTATTGTGTCGTACGACTGACTCACCTCGCTTCCACGACCAGCCTCTGCTTTCCCACGCACACGCTGCGAGAACTGTTGGGGGGCATCGTACCACCTGCCAAACTGTCCCAGGAGAGCCCCCCCCCAGGAAAACCCCCCCCAAGACATGGAGGCAATTCAACACAAAACAGTTCGACGCTTCTTGTCGTATGCCGAGCGTATGGCACTGGCGTTGACGCCTGTGACGGACCATTGGCTCCCGCCTTCATGATGAGACGTAATCGCACAGGTTGCGTGCTACACGTAGCTGCAGTACCCCACCTCTGCCGCGGGGCTTGAACGGCCTCTTGCTTGTGGCTAGATAATGCACCACCTTCTCCGCGCCGAGCTCTCCATCGTGATTTGTGCTGGGAACCTGGCTTGCGATGTCTGATGTTCGGCCATTGTCTTGGCCCCTGTTGAACCTGGACCTGCCCACGTTCCCAATGTGGGTCCGCGTAGCTGCAACCTCGACCTCGACGACGCGCCATCAATGATAGCTCCCGATGGTGGATGATGTCTTGTCACACGAGACTGCCCCTTCACGCGCCCCAACGGCGCCAACTGCTCGGTGGAGACATGGCAGCCAACCACGGGCTGATCTTCCCTCACACACACATCACAAATGCCGCTCTGCTGCTTGCCAGCTCAGCCGGGGCCACCCACCCGGCCGCCCAGGCTGAGGTCCCGCACCCAAGACCTGGACCTTCGAATCGTCTTCTTGAATTAAACTAATAATCCCGCTACTTCGCTGGCGTGCTGGGGCTGCTCCGCGTCTTTGCCTGAATACATTTATAATTCACTTCCTCCTGCCCGTACCCAGGTATCCCATGAACCAGATTGTTCGTCTCGTTCCCTTCATGTCCCGCCCCAACTCCTTGCCAGAATAAAAACAACCGTCCTGTCCCTCCTCCCGCTGGAGGGCCCGGATCTGTCAGGCCACCGGATACCATCGCGGGATAACAGTCCTGGGCCGCCGCTTTCCCCGCCGTTTTCCGCATAAAAGAAGAGACCACCGGCCGCGTCCGAGATTTAGTGCCAGGTTTTTTGGCTACCCTTCCCCCTTCCGCAACGCCGGGCCACGAGCACACGCACACTGCCGTCCTGAACGCCGAACTGATGCACTGAATGGTAAAAACCGCTCGTCGATATGATGGAAAGCCACAAACGGAACAAAGAAAAAGGCCGAGGTCTCGGCAACATATTATAGAATACCGGAATCCTTGAGCGCGTTGTTGAGAATGGTCTCTTTCACAGCGGCGAAGACTAATCGGATGTTTGACGTGTCCGTTGCTTGTGTCAGGCTGGGCGGGTCATGGTCAGCGTATGGGTGACAGATGGACCACCTCCCGTTTGCGATATACTTACTGAGGGTAAAGATTCAGATGCGCCCGGTTGACTTGATTGAACCTCCAGAGGAGGTACTTGGCCGCCTTGTTGACGTCGTTGCCGCCAGAGTAGTCCGGGAAGTAGTTGCCGAGCGGCGATCTGCCCAGCTTCTGCTTGAAGATGTCGACTTTATTGAGGAACAATATTATACTCGTTCTCATGAACCATCTTGAGTTGACAACAGAGTCGAACAGGAGCAGACTCTCCATCATGCGGTTCTGTTCACATTAACAGGTGGGACATACCATGAGACCAGCGGCTGAGGCCTACCTGACTGCTCTCCTCCAGTAACACTTGATCGTACTCGCTGAGAGCGACACAAAAGATGATCGAAGTAACGTTCTCGAAACAGTGGATCCACTTCTTACGCTCACTGCGTTGTCCGCCGACGTCAAACATACTGTACCGGGTTAGCTTCGAGGCGATGGGCCCAGACACGGTGGCTAATGGCTATCTTACTGAATGCTAAGCTGGCCCATTTGGAACCGAGTTTCGTAAATGCCGGTTGTTTTCGTCCTCGCCCTAAGAACGTCCATCTCGTTGGGCAGATAATCTGGCCTGACTATCCGCTGAGCTTGCTCGAAGAAGCTGTGGACATACCGGTTAGTATCACCGCCTGGGGCCAACAAAGCATTGGCGACAGAGAAAGAAGGGCATACTGTGCTCCGATTGGGAAGGGGGAGGGGTGAGGGGGGTCACGGACTATTCTGCCGAGTCCATCAGGTAGAACTCGGTCTGCCGGTCCATCAGTTGCTCCCTTGCTGGATCGTTCCATATTGCGCACACTGCGTCGCCGACCTTGGAGTCCATGATCGCCTGAGGACCGGCCTCGACGCTGTATTCTAGGATGTAGTCGCAGTACGCCCTGATCTCCTCGTTTGCTGGTTCGATGTCGAACTGGCGCATGGCGTTGATGACGGCTTTCGCACATTCTATCAGGTTCTTGAAAACTGTCGGCCTGTAGTTGTAGAGCTCGTCGTCCGAGTAGCCCTTGAGGTGGATGATCTTCATTTGCTTAACAATCGTGGACTTCCCGCTCTCGCCAGATCCTACGTCAGGCAGGTTAGTTAGTCTATTTATCCACCCAAATTGCGTCTCGCCTAGGTCATGGGCGGGTTTCGTACCCAGCAACAATATCTTGCATTCTCGCCGCAGACGTTTCGAGTCCTCCTCCAAGTCCTTGTCGATCTTCTGGCTCCGTTTCTTTTGCTCCGTCTCCTCGCTGTTGGCGCTCATGCAGGCACCCATCTTGTGGGGTGTCGGGGCCCTCCCACGGAGCCGCGTTCAGGGTTCACAAGACGGGATGGCTGCGAGGATGGTACAACAGGCCCGCGAACTGCAGATGAGGGTTTTTGGCAGCCAAATAAGCTAGGGGCCCATGAGAATCGGGGCTGGCAGGGAGCACTGGGTCGAGGGTGGCCAGCTTGATGAGATGCGAGGGCCTTTAGGGGCAGCGCAGAGCCGAGCGGTCCGTCCGCAAGGTCCAGGCGATCGGCGTATCTCGGCGCGACTGGAGAGGCCGTGTCGAGGAAGCAATTGATGAGCGGCGATGGGTGGCGTGGATGAGCGAGCGAAGTTGATGCAATTGCAGGTCGATTCACACAAAACTTGGAACACATACGCCGAGCCAAGGGCTCAGTTTAAAGGCCAAGGTTGTCGTAGCAGAGTAAGTAAGGTTTGAGGGCTTGGGCTTGCCGTTGCGGGTGGGGGGGGGGGGGAAGGGAGCTTGAAGTCGGATGTAGCCGCAGAGGCCGGACTGAGTTTGGCTCTCGTCTGGTTATTCGCGCCTGCACTGACCCGGCCGAACGAACCAGCGTTGGAAGATGGGAATTGGGGGCTTCGGACTGAATGAGAGTTGAGATTATCGGAAATTGGGTAACTAGGACCTGTATGGCGGTAGCGCGGGTGAGTGATGGACAGATTAAGAGAGACACAGGGCGCGCGTGTAAAATGAGGAGGGATAGAGAGAAGGCTGCCTGGTAAGGCGATAGAGAGGCAATTCCCCAGCAGCGCGGTACTGTACGGCGCAGCACAAGAGCAGCACAGTGGCTGCTGGAATATACAGGAGCAAGAGTTGCGACCACCTGCGTGATGAGCAGGCGTCAAATTGTGACTGAAGGGACCACCCAGATGCCTGGGTCGTGAGAGGAAGATGGTGGACTGCGAGGCGGCGTCAGGATCCGGCAGAATCGGCTACCATGTACCTACTTGAGTAGGTAGGTAAGTGGCGGACTCGTGGCGTGCTGGTAGAGAAGGGCGATGCGACGGCATGTCCCTGCGACGGGTCGAGGAACAGGGACTGGCTGTACCCAGGACAGACGGAGGTCAGATAGGCGCGGAGGACAGAGGCGCGAGGTTGATGGGCATGAAACCACACGTGATGGTGTTGCAGAGTTGAGTCGGGCCAGACTGAATCGATGGTGGGCGTTCAAGAGCCAAGAGATCGGGCCCTCCAGATCGAAAGGGCGAACGAGGTGCAAGATCCGACAGAAGGGCTGGCTGACGGCGGTGGCGGGCAGTGGTGAGTGACCTCGGGAATGCCAAAATGGAATGCGCGGTTGGGTGAGGGTGAGGGCAGATTGCAACCTCAGCAGAACGGATAAGGGGAGCCGGGAGATGTCGAGGTGTTCTTGGTGGTGCTGGCTGGTGGTGCTTGTGGTAGTTTCCTGCTTTGAGGTGCGGGAACTCTGTGTTGAGATGAGGTCCCCTCGGGGATGAAATGACGAAAACTGAGTACGAGTCTCAAACAACCGCAAGATATGGGACTGCGATGGCAGGGACAGGTACTGGGGAGGTACCTCCTGATATCTACCTAGACAGGCGCGGCTGCAGCAGGTACAAGCATTTATTAACAGACGAGACCGGGGCAGACTGGCTTGGCGACAGCAGTGAGTTCTCTTGTCTGGTCGCAGACACGTCGCGCAGAGGTCAGCAGCGCAACAAGGCAGGCTCGGCCGCGAGGTGACAGGTGTAGGACACACGAGAGAGAGGGAGAGAAACCAAACAGCCCGGTGGCGTGTGAGAGCGTACGTGCATGTGTGCGTGTGAGTGTGTGTGGAAAAAGGAATGTCGGTAAGGTGATGATGGTTTTGGTTATTGTGATGGTAGCAGCAAGAACAGTAACGAGGTACGGAGGCAAAGTACCGCCAGTACTATGTTATGTACCTGACGTACCTGGCTGCGCACCTGCAGGTAGCGGTCAGAAAAGCGGGACGCCCTTGAGAGTTCTTGTCTGCTGGGTCGCTGGGTCCTGCTGCAAGTGCCCTGCCGGCCCTGTCCGGACAAATGCATCGAGCTGGAGCACTTGAGCACAGTCCGCCCTGGGGGCACATATTGCCTACCCAGAAGCCGACCGCTCAGCCCGGCCGCTGGGTCTAACCAGGAGCCTAGCAGGCCTAGCGTCGAATCTCAACCCAGGGCCCCAGTTTTGTTCTCTGGACCCCAGGTCGCCCAGAATGGCGGGACCCACCCGGCCACAGCTCGCAGCTCGCAGCTCGCAGCAGCTTGCAGCTGTCGGGCTCGGGGCGGGGGGCACGCAGCACACGGCACCCCGTGCACGCCCGCCAGACACCTTTCTCTAGCAGGCACCGGCTAGCAGCAGCATGTGTAAGCGGCGGTACTGTGCACCCCTGCGTGTGAGCCTGAGCCCGCCCACGACGACGACGACGACGAGGAGCTTCCATGGCTACAGCCGGTACTTGTATCATGTCACATCACATCATCCCACGACAACAACTCCATCACTCTGCGCAAAAGCTGCCTGACGAGGCTGGTACCAGAGTGCAAAGCCACCCACCCACCACCAGTCAGCAACTAGCATCAGCAGTCAGTCCGTGTCCACTACGTTTGGTCCCTTGATCCGCACCCTGGTTCTGGATTTTGCCTTTTCAAGCTTGGTTTTGCTTTTGACTTTGACTGCCAGCCCGGCCACTGTTGATTGTATTAATTGCCCGAAGCAGCTGCAAATATGGGGTTCATCTGAGCATTGCCTAGTCTGCTGCCACATAATCCATACAATCATATTCCTGCCTGTCTGCGCCAACCCCAGCCTGTCAGCCTCTCCTGTCAGCCTCCTGCTTGTCAACTATTCTGAGCAGCCACCGTTGAACCCCCAATCCCCTCCCCCCCCCAAAAAAAGAGAGAGGTTTGCCTGTCTCGGTCGGTCGATACCAAGGCTGGTCGCCGATAATGCTACCAGCAAGCATCCCACGCCAGCCGCCTGGCCGATATCATGGCTGCCAGGGTTCTACCTGCTGGCTGGTGATATCCATCTGGCACATGCGTGGTCTGTACCCCATGGATTTGGTATGGATATAGTAACGGATACATCTACAGCCTTGCCTAGCGCTCACGACTCCGTTCGGAGATAATGTCGTGGCGCCCATGCTGCCAAGGCACCTTCAGCCAGCACCACGAGCACGATTCCCGACATGCAGGCCCCATGCGTGCCACAGCGGCTTCAGACAAGCTCCGGGTAGCTTCCACGAGGATCCTCTGTGCATTTCGGGGCCGTGGGCCACCATAGTGTCCGGAGTATATCTGAAATCCATGCCGGGTCAGCCAACAGCCACCCACGACCGCGACAAGGGAGAAGGATCGCTCTGCGAGCCACGTGTTTTGTGCCAGACACAGCGCTGGGCCTGGTCCACCCGCTGCTTCATCCCGACAAGGGGCGGAAATGCATGGCGGGCATGGCAGGCATGGCTGGCATGAAGAACCCTGCCCAGGTCATGAAAGGCGCCCGAGGTGCCACAGGCTGAGAGCTTCCCCACCGTCCCGACCTCAGCCGCCCTCCCGAAATAGCCATGTCCCAAAACGAGGCTGAAATCGCAGCAATAGGCCCACCCGAAACCCCCGAATGACATCTGTGGCATGGCATCCGTCGTTCCACACATCACAAAACAACATAGTGTAGTCTGGACCATTCAAGTCACAGTGCCAGAAGTGCCAGTGCCACTCCCCATCACACAGCAGCCTGACAATTTACCGCAGACGGGGCTCCTGTGTCGATTTGCTTAGCTGCACGTATCGACTGCCTGCGCGCAGCCAACCACAGCACGACGCTCGACATGCTCACCGAGGGCCCCAAGCCTATCAACAGACCAACCTCCAGCTCTCTACCCGCGGGCATGCTTCCGCACGGCCAGCCGGCGAGCCTTTTCCTGGCGGACAAACAGCCACCTCAAGCTGAGCATTGATGGCGCCCGCCGAGCCATGCTACTACTTCGTCTCCCCTGGTAGGGCAGAGGAAATATATACTTTACGGCTGCGAGTCATGGGAAACCTTACCGCCTGCTAGCCGTCTCACGAACGCATATCAATCACTCAATCGTGGCGATTCCGACCTTTGGGCGGTCTAGGCCGCAGCTCACACCTGGCGCAGCAGCTTTTCTTCGGCGGCCTACGGAGGGGATTAGGCGGGTGGGCGGGCCACCAGCCTTCGCCTTCCCAAACCTGTCCGCCCAAGACCAGGCACGCCGTCGCATCCAGGCTGCGTTTTAGCTCTTGCTCGCTCGCTCGCTCGCTCGCTCGCTTGCTTGCTTGCTTGCTTGCTTGCTTGCTTGCTTGCTTGCTTGCTTGCTTGCTTGCTTGCTTGCTTGCTTGCTTGCTTGTGGCCTGGGCATGGTCGCCCTCCCCTCCCCTCAGCCAGCCAAGTGCCCCGCCCCCTCAATTAATGATGTGTGTGTTTGTTTCGCTGATCACGGCCGGCCCTTTAGAATGGGGAAAACCTTATAGAGAGCTCTGCTGCTACGAGAGATAGAGGTGAAGCGCTTGCTCGGTGTTACCGGCCCCACGCAGCATTCGAAGGTCCCCGCTGTTATCGACCCCGGGGGTTTCTTCCTCACCGTCGCTCGGCGTCGGGTTCATCCTTCCTTTGGTTTCCAGGCAACATTCTAGCTTGCGTGGTAATTAAAAGACCTCAATTATGGTCTGGGCAGCGCGACAACCAGGTACCTAGGTAGCTCTAGGTAGCTCATAGACTACAAAACCCCTGTGCGTCCTTCTGCACACCTGCCGAGAGAAAACCCAGTTTTTTTTTTCTCCCACTGAAAAAACACACACACACACACACACTCTCTCTCTCTCTCTCAAGGCAGTGTTGCCCATTACTGGAACATTGTAACATACGCGCGTATCTGCTGAAATGTGTGTCCGTCCACGACGACTTTTCCGACTGTGACAGTTGTTCACGACTTGCTGTGCCACGAGATGATACGCCTGGTGCAAAGCTACAGGGTGAACCAGGGGATTGCGGCTGGACGACCTCCTACCTGCGCAGTGCAGAAGATGCGCGTGCTTGTATCGTTTAGTCGTCAATAACCTACAAGGCTCATGAAGCAGTCACGTCGCTACGAACCAGCGGCAATACAATTTCATAATTTTTTTTTGGATTCCGCCCAACAAGGCTACTGGGTCATTCTATCCTCGTAGGCCCGCTGCATAGTGCAGCACGTCGCTCCTGTTCGCCCCTGTTCGTAAACCCTCCTGCCTTCATGAACACCGCACATATTTTCCCGGCTCACGTGAACAGGCAAGCCTCCTGCCGGCATGAGAATGAAACCCGCGTGTAGGTCAATGCCCAAATGCAAAGACAATCTAAAACTCCCTTCCGAGTGACCAAGTCCAGGTGACCTCCGGCTCCACGAACGGCGCGCAACGCCTGTAAATGTGGCGAGCCGCAAGGCAAAAGTTGACGTGTAATCATACAAATCAATGCTGTTTCGCAAGGCTGTCTACGCAAGGTAGCCAAGCTCGTCATCCTCCAGGCGCTCCAGGTACTCCTTGTCCAACAGGATCTCAATGCACTTCTTGATATCCGCCACCTTTGGGACAAACCTGGTGCGGATCTGGTTTATAGTCTCGCTGACCAACTGTTGGTGCTTCATCTTCTTGCGGGCCTTCATGATACGAACGATCGCGGACTACATGGCAGGTTAGCTGGGAACAGACGCAGGATGACGCTGGGGAAATGAGCCTACCTGAAGCAGAAGCTTTCGATCCTCCTCGATGGTCTTGTTTGTCTCGACCTCCTCCTGCTTGGACTCCGACTTGGTTCCGATGTTGAGGTTGACCCGAATCTTCTTGCTCTTGAAGCCGTAGTTGAGGTGGAATGTCTTGCCCTTCGCAGGCTTGCCATCCTCGGGCGTCATGGTTAGAATCTTGGCCTTCAGGAGGATACCGAGCGCGGGATCTAAGCTCTCAGCGTTCATCTGCGTGGCCTCGGTGATCTCCTCGTACGTGTTCTGGTCATTCTCGTTGAAGAGTAGCAGGACCGCCATCTGGTACAAGGAGACTTGATAGGTGTACGGGGTCTTGCTGTTCTTGCAGTAGTTGGCCTTGAGCTCGCCCTTGCACAGTTGCCAGAGCCATGTCAGTTTGCGCCCCTCGTGCTTGTGCTTGTAGAATCTCGAAAACCTCTCAATGTCGGCCGCTATTTCGGCGGGAGGGTTGTAAGTTGTGGACGGAGGGGTCAGAGGCCAGAAGCCGGTACCGAGGATGTTGTAGTATGAATCCAGCAGTGAGGTGTCCTCGAGACCACTCGTGTGCTCCTTGAAGCCAGCGTTGAGGTCCTTGGAAATCTGCATGTCCTGGAACATTCGCTGCAGCTTGTTGGTGTACTCGAAACCGCATGCTTCCTTCAGCTTGCTGATCATGCTGGTCTCAGCATCGTCCGAGGAAGAGTTGCTGTGGACAAGGCGTCGAGCAAGCATCCGCGAGTAGAACTTCTGGAAGACGTCCTTGTCCTCGATGTATTTGAACACGGTCATTATCTGGCCTAGTGTCTCTTCCAACTGTGACTCCTCGACACCAGTGCCGCTCTTGCGGAGCAAAACGTCCGTGTACTTGGCCAGAAGCTCCGGGGACTTGTTAGACCCCGACTTGCACATGTCGTTGCGGTTGACGAACTCGCGGCATGCATTATCAAGTGACCGCGTGAACTCAGGCTCGTCCCTAAAAGCCCGCTTCACCAGACCCTGGTACTGGGCGTGGATCTCCAGAAGGGCATCGACGTAGACCTTTGGCTCGAGCTTGTCGGCGTCTTGTGCAACCTTGGTCACAGCAGCCAGGCCAGCCCCCCGGACGTGCGCTTCGAACTTGGCGCGGAGCGGATCCAGGCCATTCTGTATCCTGGCGAGCAAATCGTACATCCTTGCCATGTCCTCTTCACGGTCGTTCTCGAGAAGCACCTGAAACTCGTCCCGGAGGAGACTGGCGTGATCTCTGATCAAGGCATCATTACAGGCCAGCTTCAGAGACATTGCGATATCTGGGTGGAGGTATAGCTTCACGCGCTCTTCCTCCTCGTCGAGCCGAGCCACGGCCTTCTTCATGTATTCTACGACGCTGTTCTCGGCAAGGAACTGCTTGCTCTCTCGTTGGTAGAAGGCCCTGGTGGCCTCGAGGAACGGTCGTTCAAAATGGTATCTGTAGCAGTCGAGGGTCGTCTTGCTGGTATCAGAGGGATCCAAGCCGAGGGCCACGAACGATTCGACGACCTGTTTGATCTGGCTGTGCTCAATAGTCTCGCCGTTTCGCTGCTTCTCGACCAGCTTCAGGACCGCGTCCATAACCTTGTCATCGATCCGCTCGAAGAGGACGCCACGCCACTGAACGAGATGGAGCGTGTAGACATCAAAGATGTTCTTCTTGCCTTCATCCATCTCTCGCTTGACCCAGTGTCGATTCAGGTATCGGAACAGGTGGTGGACATATTTTCCAGCAGTGGTGTAGCGCTCCCACTCCTTGATGTAGTAGGTGAGGAGCGCCTCGTCTGTGTGCTGCAAGGCCTTGTCCAACAGGTCCCTGAGGTGCTGGTCGAGGTAGTCCATCAACTTCTTGTAGAGATCCTCGCCCAGGAGGTGTGCGCCCCTGTGATTACCGCCAAGACTGGGTGATGAGGGCGCCGAGTTGGTCATGGGATGAGCCTTCTGCGACGTGCAGAAGTTGTGAACGGCAGTGTAGATGCCCATGTACTAATTGCGAGCATCAAATGCGTCAGTCTTTGCATACCAGCAGCCAGAAAACCCAGGCCAGCTGGCAGGGCAGAAGGTGGGAGATACTTACATCGTCCATGGTCATTCCATTCTGAAGGTCTGTCATGATCTTGGTGATGCCAGACGCAAGGTAGCTCCAAGTGTCCTGGATGGAATCACGGTCGGGGCCCTTGGGCATTCCAGCGGTCGACCGCATCGTAGTCGTAGTGGAGCCGCTTGGGGGCATCGTGAAGGGTGGCTGTGTGCTGTCAAGAGGTTGTTGTCGGCTGTGGTCCCTCTGACAGGAGCGGCGGCAAAGATGGTTGAATGGGGAGGCGTATAGGAGGTGCTGCGTCTTCAACCGAGATGAAGAGCAGTCAGAAGGGAAGGTTGGTGGTGGTCGAAGGCAGGGTGTGTAGGATTCTTGTGGACGAGGCGTAGATGCCACAAGTCGCGAGTTGAGGTGGGAAAGTGAAGTTGGTGACGTGAGGGTGAATAAAGTTGGAGGGGGGGGGGCGATTCAGCGGCAGCCAAATGGGGACGCCCTCATCTGGTGGGCGTTGAAATGCCCTCTCAAAACAGATCTCGAGAAAGAAATAACACAACGTAAAAGTAGATGCGAGGGAAAGAAGAAGATAGACAATGCAAAGCGCTGTCTCGACCAGCGGCGGGGGAGAGGCGTGATCGTTGTCGTTGGTGTTGGCCTCGTCGCACGGGGGTCGGGGTCGCAGGAGCCAGAGGGAATGGGAGGTTGTTGGTTGGTTAGGTTGTGGGTTTGATGCCTACAATGGGGGCAGGGAAGGCGTGAAGGATGCCAGGGTCGGGGCCCCAGGCAGGCAGGCAGGCACCTAATAGTCCTAACACGTCGGCAAGCCAGCTGAAAGCGACCGAATGACTGATTGATGGAGAGATGTCTGTGCTCCAGACCCACCCACTCCCGGCGGGTTGAAATATCGAATGCATAACAATAACCAGAGCACTCAAGTCGGGTCAAGTCAGCCCAGGGCAGCTTTCATTCAGAAATATCGTTGTGGCAGTGAATGGAAGTTTTGGAATACAAGAGGATCGGATCGTTGCACGAAAAGATGGCTATTCTGAGCCATACTCGTGGCTCTCGCTTTGTCTCATCTCCACCAAGTACGACCAAGACATTGTTCAGTCATTGCAGTTCTGGCTCATGACAGATTAGAAATTGTTTGATTTTCTACCTCAACACTACGAGACTGGCCTCCTATCCTCTTCTCCCCCTAGCCTACGGACCAACCTGAACACGTTCACCGTGAAGTTCAGGATCCAGCCAAACAAGCCGAGAAGCAGGAACGAAGCCAGGGCTTTCATCTTGACATTCTGATCCCTGGGGGTGTCGTTGATGTTCAGGGAGTCGAAAGCTAGTGTGGTGCTTGCCGACTTGAATATGATGAAGAATAGGTCTAGCAAGGTGAGTGACACCTTTTGCATGGGCGACCGCAGCCCCAGCTGCAGGCCTCTGTACTCGTCCCACGTCATGTAACACACGTATGGCATGACAATGCAGTCCACCACAATAGCCACAATCCACTGAGAGCGGAGCGCTGCCCCAGGCCCGCCGGCCCTATCCGAGTACAGCAGCCAGAGGTTGCCCGAAAGGGAGAGCGAGATGGCCGACGTCACCAGGACGAACAGCCTGAGCAGGGCAGGCACCAGCGGGTTGTTCAGGAGCAGGCGCCATACCTCCTCGTGCAGCGCCTGTCTCCTGCTCTTCCGTATCCGCTGTTCGAGGGGGTCGGGCACACGAGGGACACGGACGTCGTTGAACCCGGGCATCAACTCGTCGAGCTTCTCCGCGTCGACATGCTCCGACCTCTCGCCGGGGATGCGGCCGTACTTGGAGGCCTGCACAAAGCCGCTCCATGGCGATGTCGAGTCCGCATAGCGCATCATATGGTTCGGGATGATGACGGGCTCGGCATTTCGAAGATGGTCCCACTTCTTACCCCGCTGGGTCTGCCTTCTCCTCTTTATGGCCAGGTGCTTCTTCTTCAGCGGCACGGCCGGTTCGGCGGCGTCCCATGCCACGAAGCCATCTATGGAAACTCTTCGTTGCGGTGGTGCCGGCGATTTGTTGTGATCGGGTTGTATGGTCTGCGGTGGTCTGCTTGGTGGTATCTGTTGGGATTCTGGAGGAGGCGGGCCATCTGCCTCATACGAGGCGATCCATGCTGCGCCCAGTTAGCCAAGTGTGGAGTCCAGAGGTGACGTGTGTTTTTGGGAGCCCTCACGAGGTAGACTTCGGAATCTGCTACAATTGGCTTCGGCAGCAGTGGAATCCGTGCCAGGGCGGAAGCTGTCCATTACAATAGGTCCCGCGACCAGCCTAGGAGGGGGTTGGTAGGGCGTGGCAGGCTGGGTCGCGCACAAGGGGCGTCGGTTGAGGCCTTATGGTGAGGTTGGTGATGTTTGTGGTGTTTGATTATAGAGAAACCGGCTGAGAAATCGAGGCTGTCTCCCTCTTCTTTGCGTTCTTTTCCTTTCCTTTTCTCTCTTCCTCTCCTTCCTTGTTTCTCTACCTAAGTCTTGGTTGGATTCTTGGTTGAGTGTGCACTTGGTAAGCCGGCGGGCGAGTCAAGTGAGGCCGGGGTGAGGCAACTGGCACATGCGCGTCGCGATGCAATTGAAGAATCAGGGTATCAACAGGCGTTCAGAAGATCAGGAAGGATAGACAATCAAAGAATTATTAATTAACACAACTCGGAAGGTCAAATGCAAGAAATGCTGTAGATGCGATCATACGGGTTCTCGGGTGAGGCCTGTAAATGAGTCGTCAATCTTGAATGGCCGCGACCTTGTGGTGGCAGTTGGTCGCTGGCGCCGAACAAAAATAGGCGCGGCCCTAATTAGATGATGACGGGGAGGTTGGTCAAATCCAGCGGACCGCGGCACAGGCCTGCCAAAACATTGTCTTGCGTGGCTAGCGCTGCAGACGAGGCTGACTACTCTGCTTTGGGGGGGGTTTCGCGTCGGGGGGTCGGTCGATCGAGCGAAAGAAAGAAAAATGAATAGCAAGGGAAAGAAGGAAGGAAGTGACTGACTACGACAGAGGCGAAGAGACGAGACGAGACGAGGCGGCGGGAAAGCAGAAGCAAGCAAGTGGTAGGAGAAGGATCTCGAAGACGTGGGCGGCTGTGAAATGAGGGAGGCTAGTCGGGTTCGGTTGCAGTATCAGACAATGGTCGCAACTGGATGCCAATTTCAAGGTTCTCGCCTACAGAATAGTGGACAGGGCAATCCTCATCCAGCAGCCGATGGGCCACGGTGGGCCCACATGCATGCACGACAAGAGAAGCACCCCGCGATTGCTTGCCATCCATGGTGTAGTGTAGTGTACACGGTATGGGCTGCTACGTGGATACGCTCGCTACGCTATGTGCACACACATACGCTACATATGTATAGCGAGGACAAGCCTCCCTCGCCCGCCTGAAATGGGTCGAATCGCAAATCGCAAATCGCCCCCCTCCCCCGGCAAATCCTGCAAGTCCGGCAGACCCACTGCGACAGAGTGACCCGCAGCTGGAGGCCCATAGACTACGGAGTACTATCAATCTTACTATGTACATACTCGTATGTTAATATGTACCTGTGTCCCTCCTAGCGTGCAGGGACACGGACCACTCTCAAGCCACCAAAAGCCATCCAAGCAATTCACCTCGTGCGTCACTGACTGCTTTGCTTGGCCAGAGACTGGGGAGGGACGGAGGGAGCTTGCGTTGATGCAAAAACGAGAAGGGAAAAAAAAAAAAAAAAAAACACAGCCAGCATCCAAGGTTGTTGAGGTGACGACAGCTTCTCACAGGCCTCCCTCCCTCCGCTCCTCGCCTGCCGTCGATTTTGCAGCCCGCTTTTGACACGCCTGTTGCCTCCCACAACACAACTTGCTCTTGATCTAAGATGGGACCCTTCCCTCCTGCAACCAGGCTGCTAACTTGAATGAGAGTTTCGCTCTCTCAACCATTCTCTAGCTTCCGGAAAGTCACCCCTCGCCAGCAACTTAGGTACCTTCCTTGTCTTTTTGCTCCTCAGCCACACTGCGGTCCGCCGTCAAAAATGCGCATCTTCCTCCTGCCGATATCGACGCGTCGAACGCTTCTCTACGCGCACCGTTTCAATGCTGCGACCGCGTCGCAACAGGCGAAACCATCATTCCTGGAGAAGATGCAGTCAAAGGCTGCCAAGACATGGGCGGACTGGGAGCAGAAGGAATCAGGATGGCAAAAGACCGTCGTCGGCTACGGCAACGAGGCATTGAAGAGGATACCCTACGAGGAGTGGGCATTGAAGTCTGTGCCGCCTCTGTCAACAAAGCGCAAGGACGACGAGCTGCGGGGCGACGACAAGGTAGAGGTCGTCTATCCCAGGAAGGTGGTGCCGGCCGACAAGGTTACCGACGTCCTCCATGCTCTGAGCACGGAACGTGAGGCTTTACATCGGAAAAGGCTCATCTGGTGCCTCGTTGGAATGCCGATAAGTGCTCCATTTGCATTGGTCCCAATGTACGTGCTACTGCCGTGTACTATCATGCCTGAGGTCTATACTAACGAGGGCCGGCCAGAATCCCGAACATCCCCTTCTTCTATCTCGCGTACCGTGCTTGGTCACATTGGCGCGCCCTCGCCGGCGGGAAACACATCCAGTTCTTACTCCAAAACAAACTCCTGATCCATACTCCATCCCCCAAACTCGATGAGGTTTACTCAGAGCAGGAGCCGCCCTTGCCGTCAACTCCTGAAACCACGACCACGCCGGGAGAACCCAAAAACAAAAATCCAACGCTACCCAAGGACGCCCAGCCCGGTGGTGGTGAAATGATGCTGCTGTCCCAGGCCAATGGGAAGATAATGACGCGGGCTTTGGACCTGCCCCAGCTTGAGATCGAGCTCGAGCGCGCGATATGGCAGGTCGAGACCGCCATCAAGAAGCAGAATGCTAAACACGGCGCCTCGAAGGAGGACGACCCAAAGTCGCAATGATTTGAGGTGGCCAACGATATTATGTTATAGTACGAATTGGACATGGTGTTATGATAGGATGCGACAAGCGCAGAGCAGGTGCTGGCTGGCCCCGGTGCGGTTGGAGCTGAGACCTCGGGGTCGAATTCCACTCAGGTCCTCATCTCATGCGGTCCTCTCCACACAAATTCAAGTTCCCCCCCCGGCTGGCTCTGTCAAATCTGACGCGCAAGGTAGTGACCTCTTAGTGAATCGAGCCCGACGATGGTGAGGAAGGTTGAGCAGATGCTCAAAAGGGTCAAGATCAGGACTATCTGCAGCCGGTGCCGGGCCGATGCGTCCTGCTGCAGCAGTGAGAAGTCGCTCGCCGCCTGCCTCTCTACGTCCGAAAGCCACCCATGCCGGGCGTCACCGACCTTGACCACCCGGAACATGGTGCCGGCCTTCGGGGGCGTCTCCGGGGGGGTCTCCACCGTGGTGATGGCCAGGCTAGACCCCTCTGCCGATGAATCGCAGACCTTGGTGCAGATCAACGTGGTCGTTTCCTTGGGCGGTGATGAGCCGGCTGTCGTGCGCTCATAGGCGATGGCAGCCTTGCGGCGCAGCAGTCGCTCCGTGGGGGTCTCGGTGGTCTTCCTCCTCACCGGCCTGAGCCTCGTAGAACGGCGGTTGTTGTGTCTCCGGAGCTCCTTGTCACTGTAGTATGTCGGGTTCAGCGGTGACGAGGCACTTGGGGCGTACTGCTGTGCGGCTGCCGCGACCAGGGCGGCGATGGTGTTGCTGTTGTCCTTGGCACACATCTCCGGGCATCCAGCCCTGCCGACGCCGTCGTGTGAAAGGTTTTGAGACATGTCGTATTGGATCGTCTCCAGCATTGCAAAGGTGATTGTGAGAGCGTATGAGGAGCGGTGAGAAGAATGAGCGAAGAGGCGGTGCCTGGCGAGGAGGCAGTGAGAGGTCGAGGAGGGGCGGAGGAAGGGAGGAGCAATGCTGTTTGAGACAAGTCACGATACAATGTCGCACTTGTGACCTGTGGAATGTCTACTCGGAGGGCGGGATGCGCAGGAATGTGCAATCCAACAAGGCCAAAGGGGACCCGGCCCCAAGCCCGTTTTGTTTTGTTTTTATCATCACCCTTGGGCCCCGGGATCCTGGGGACGGTCCGGGGCCCCTCTTCCTCCGCGAACAGATAATTATGCACAAGGTTCCGCGAATAATAATAATAATAATAATAATAATATATAAAAAAACACAAGAGGGCAGACAAGAGAGTGTCGCAATTGCCAAGTTCATGTGCGGTCCACAGAATGTCTCAGTTAAGGGGGGAGCTGGCTTCTGCCACTACCTTGTCAAGGCTCTCATGACACCTAACCTAATTTCGACTCGATGGGCCAGATTAATCTATTCAGATGGCGGGCCGCCTGCTCAATCTCGGGGGTCGACTCCCCTGGCCAGCTTCTCGGTCCATTCAATATGGGGCCTTTTCCGCTCCCCACTGCAAGGCCCTCTACATAGTAGTCTCTCTCTCTCTCTCCCTACCCATCGGCCCCTGTCCAATACATGTATGTATTTATCTTGTGCAGGCCCACCAGCCGGTTACAACGAGTACACACAACTGCGACCAGCAGAGAGCAATAATGAGAAAACTGGTATGCTTTTTTTTTTTTCTTTTTTCTTTTTTTTTTTTTTGCATGCAAGCTGCACACATGTGCAAAGTCAGAAAACGCCGCGCCTTGGGTTCCCGAGTTTGCCGTGGGATAAGCCGTCACGATCCCTCAAATGTTCCCTCGAGTGTACTCGGGCGCTAGACCTGACTGACGGCTTTGTACATATAGTGTACATATTGGCCTTGCGGCGCGGGCGGACCTTCACACCGCTCACCGAAGCCCCCCACAGCAGCAGTGAGCGCCGATGAGCGAGCGAGCGGGTGTGGGTGTCGGGTCAGGTTGACGAGCCGACGTGCTGGACCACCGGGGCCCCGGAGGCGGAGCCCACCAGGACAGGTTAGTGTGCTAGTTGTCCCCCTCGTGGGCACCAGACTGCACTTCCCGGTTGGGAATTGTCGGCCTGGCCCTCTCCTGAGACGGAAGGTGTTCAATATACAAAATGCAGGCAGATATCGGGGTGGCAGGGTGGGTGAGCAAATAACGCCCGCCCGCCCTTGTCGAGGGGCAGAAGCACTGTTCACTTCCAATGGCGTTATGGCGGCCAGTCCCATGCAGCACGTGGAGCGTCCCCCTCCCCCCTTCTGGAAGCGGGTCAAACATAAAACCCACAGGCTCAATTCGAGGGGGTTGCGATGGCCAACCCAAACACCCTCAGCCGGGAGAACAGGAGCCCACCGAGGCAGTCCCTCCTCCTATTGCAACCCCGGGCGGACACAGACAGTCCGGACGGACTCGGACGGAGTCCCCTCCCTCGCCCCAGATGCTCCCCCCCCCCGAACCGAGAGTACATACAGTCCTCCCCAGTTCGGCGTGGCCGGAAAGGGCCTGCCCGTTATCTCGACCATCTGGAATGGGGCTGGCTGCACGGCGGTCGCAGGCCATGGGCCAGACCCCACTGGCAAATCCACAGGGCGACTACTCCGCCTGGTGGTAAGCGGGCAGTCGGCCCACCGTGGTGGTCTGTAATGAATGAGACTTGTAGATGTGTGCCCCATGAAACAGGCCGAGGGGGAACATGAGAGAGTCCGGTGAAGAATAGGGAGAGCAGCGGAATCACCTACGCAAGCTCTCACGGGGGTGATTGAACATGACCGGTGCTCTGGGCCCTGGAGTTCGTGGGTGTTCTCTGGTGGCCTTTGGCTGTTCACAGGCATCCATGAGAGGCGTGAGCCTTACACCTGAACACGGATTGTTTCATAACATCAGGTGGGGTGGTGCACCTCCTCCATGTTACGCATCGACGTAAATGATTCTTTCACCATGTTCATTTCACGAGGATAGCCCCGGGCAGATGGTGCAAGGAAGCATCATGCTACCCACCGTGGTTGAAATGGTGAATAAAGAATACGCACATGCCTTTTCTTCCCCTTACACCTAAATACTCTGAACCACATCTGTCACACTCAAAAGGAGGGAACCATGGCATCGAAATATCCTGTGTGCATCTCAAGTCAACTTTTGTGTGCTCCATTGCCGTTATCTAAGTGGAGGCTGTGATTAACGAGATACTCCTACAACTCCGAGAACCACTGTCATATCACCGTGCCATCTGACTCCTGCCTCCTGCCTCCAACTCAGAATTTTTCGGAAAAGAGGCACAGGGTGAAAGGCACAGGCTAAGAATCACCTCAGAATTAACATCTACCCGCCCCGTCCTGAAGAATCAACGCCGCCAAGATATCATGAAGCTGTGGGTATTGAACCTTGGTCATAAGACAATGGTACGGCAGTAGTCACGTACAGCCCTCGTCTTGGGATGAATGCTATGGCGATCTGCTGAGTGGCACACACATGTGGAGCGAATACGTCGTGGGCTGATATGCAGACCAACGTCCCATCTTTGCACGTGGTAGCTCCCAGCAGGTCAGATGTAACCGTTCATGACGAGGCCTGCAAGGCCTCTGCGGGGTCCTCGGTGGATGCAGGCACTTCTGTGGTCGTCTCCATTGACACCTCCATTGGGGCCTCGACAGCAGCCTCCACTGGGACGCCCATCGGTGCCTCGGGAGGTGCCTCGCCCGAAACCTTGGCGACACCCTCGGCGGCGGCCTCGACCGTAACCTCAGTGGCAGTCTCAGCAGCAGCAGCCTCTGCGGGGGGCTCCGGTGCAGACTCTGTTGCGGCCTCTGGTGCGGCCTCTGGTGCAATAGCTTGCGCGACATCAGCAGTGAGCTCTGTCGATATCTCAGGTGTGGGCTCCGCAGGACCCTCTGCCAGGAGGTCATCCTTCAGCGCGGCCTCTGCATCAGTTGTCTCGGTCATGCGCATCTTCTTTGCGCGTCCGTTGTCATGGAACTCAAGCGACTCCTTGGCCTCCTTCAGCTCCAGCTCTATCTCATCCAGCCGCCGCTTCATGCTGTTCTCTCGTCGGTGGCTTTCCTCTAGTTGAGAGCGGAGTTGGCCTTCCGTCGCCACCAGCGCTTCGACCTGAGCACGCAGCTGAGCCTCGGTCTGGGTGGCGTCGTGGCCTCCGTCGAGTCCATTACCGGCGGCTGGGCCGGCGCCGGCGCCATAGGTCTCGTAGTGCTGAAGGCGACGCTGGATCAGGTCGTTGATGACCTCGAGCTCGTCGATGCGAGTCTTGAGGCCCGAGTTCAGGGCGACGAGTTCCTCGGTCGTCTGTGGTACGGCCTCGCCGTTCATAGGTGAGGGCACGCGACCGTTGCCCGGGACGCCAAATCCAGACAAGGGCTGCTGCAGGTGGTGCTCATCGAGGCCGTGGTATAGCATGTGTCCGGCGTACATGTTGGGGGTCGCGGTGCGAGATATGGGGGAGTTGTCATCGATGTGGCCATTGCCCGCCTTTTGGGAGGTTCGGCGCACACCGAGGGCTGCGGCAGCAGCGTTCTGGGCCTGGAGATCAGCGACGTTGGCACCGGAGGCGACAGCCTGGTTCTGCTGGGAGGGTAGGAAGGGAACATTAGCCTCGGCGGACTCGAGATGGGTTAGGTCTGTGTTGGGTGAGCACAAGAAGGGGTCGCGTACCTTCTTCTTGACGTCCATGCCGGGGCGCATTGTCTTGACGCGGTTGCGGCTCTTGATGACGTCCGTCTTCAGGGAGATGGGCCTGGGGCGGCCGTGCAGCTTGAGGAACAAGCCGCAGGCGTTGCAGAGGACCGCGCCGGACTCATCGCGACGCCACAGAGGGGTGGTGGAGGTCTGACAATTCTGGCAGACTGGCTGCGATGTTTGTTGGTCATTGTTAGCCGCCATGGAGGCCATCATGGTTGGAAGGGCTGCAGCAGGTCGTGCTGCTTGGGACAAGACAAGGCTGCTGTGAGATGGGAGGGCTGATATGATATCGTAGATATCGTGGGTATCGTAGCGTATCGTGGCCGTCTATCGTGAGATACAGGTAAGGGAAGGGGAATGGGCTTGTTGATAAGATCTCGGGTGCCAGAGATAAGAGACTTTTGAGGACGGGAGAAGTTTTGGGGGGTGGAAGAGCCAGAACCCGCCCACAGGCCAACAACCCAATTTTTTTACCCGCTAGCGGCGATCCCACCCGAGCCACTCGCCTTTTGTCCAATGTCCACTGACTCGGGCCAATCAGGCCATACGCTTATTATCAGCACCGGCAGTCTACACCCTGCACGTCTTGTTTTTTGGGGGTGGGTTTTTTTTAACCGCTTGACCTCCTGCGTCTCTCTGCCCCTGACTGTTTTCCGTGACGCGTGGAGCGAGGATGCGATGCTTCTTCTCTTGTAGCGCCTGGGGTTGCGATGGGTGTGTGCTGGGGCATTTGGTGAATTGGTGGTGTGAGGACAAAATGTCAAAAACATGACTTACCAGGTTGCCGCCAGGGCCGGCGCTCGTTGCAGCTGGCGATGTCGCAGGTGCCGAGTACATGGTGGTGGAGGGCGCACTGGTCATTGCTCTGTGTTGTGTGAGAGACGCATTAGCTGGGGGACCAAGATGGTGGGTGTTGACAGGAGAGTGAGTGGCCAAGACAGCAGATAGCATGCGCCTCGGCCGAGTGCGGGTCTGAAGGGAGCAAGAGACCGAGCTTGGATTGAGGTGGCACGCGCTCGCTTGTGTGCCGGGCAAGGCGCGTTCACAGTCCATCCAGTTCCCGTCTGGCCTCTTGACTAGGACAAAGCGCCCCGCCCAGCAGATGCATACTGTTTGTTGTCCATGTCATGCATGGCATCTGCAGGCCATCTATTCACCTACCTCATCTGTGGTGTGCTCGGCGCTGAAGTTGCGGCGGTGGCAGCTGCAGCCGCAGCCGCAATCGACGAGATGCCCGGGAGTTGTTGGTGCGAGTGGGATGCTGTAGTCGAGGTCGAGCTCGGTCGCGATATCGGCTCGAGGGTTGGTGGCGGAGGCGGCTGGCCGCCCTGGCCGTCCTCCATTTTGACACCGATATGGCACAGACGGTCGTGGTCGGGCGGAGGCGTCAGACAAGGATGAGGCACAGGCAGAGGGAGAAGCAGCGGGGAGCGAGTCGAAGCCAGCTTGGCGACGGGAGCGGAGGTAGTTGGAGAGAGGGCTTGCTCGTCGGGTTCGGGGTCTGCGCCGGAGCCGGGGCCGGAGCACTGCTTTCGTGACTTGCAGGAGTTGGGCGAAACGGTGTGTGCAGGGTCGCCCTTGTGCCTGATCCGAGCTGGCGTGATGTCGGTAGGTGAGTTTGGGCTGTAACACGCGCACAATGGATTGTGGACAGGCGAGGTAGGAGAGAGCACCGCGGGATGGAGGGGCAACCAGACGCATAGACAGGCAACCACCAATAATACCCTGAAATATCACAGCTCAGCGGGCCAGCGTACCTTGACTTGCAAGTAATAATCGTAATTACAATAATAAAGAAGCGCCGGAGACGGATATAGACACGGTTGAGTGAGAGATAGCACGACCAGAGGAGGAGTTGCAAAAGCTCAAATGGTAACCAAGTCAAGTAAACGGGAAGAAGAATATAGTATCCAAACAAGGTCAGCCACAGACAGAGCGGGCAAATTATTTGTCGGTCGGCAGGAGACTACTCCGTAGCCCAACCCCCGGGGCCCTGGCCAGGGCATCCCGAGCCCCTGATTTCTGCGTACTACTAGTACTTGGGCAATGTCGTGTTGGGCGGATTCGGGCTCGAGCTCGAGCTCACCCTTTCCCTCACGCACTGTGCTTGTCTATCTCTGGGAGGGCGACATTGCTGCAGGCCAGATATCAGATATACTAGGTACGGGGTGGCCGTCCCATTGGCCATCCCTTGATGGTGAAGCCAGAAAACAGAGTTGTGGCTGAGGGACGAAGGAGAGACTGATACGGCCTTTACCCAACAAGTTTTGCCCCGGATTGAGACTAGTTGCACGAGGCACACCCTCTGCCCTTCTCAAATTTGATAATTTGGGAGACGGAACCCGGGGTCTGGATCTGGCGTCCTCAAGCTGGAGATGGCTGGACCCCATTGGAAGGCTGCTGTAGCAAAGGGAGAGATCAGCCAAGGATTTGCTCCATGCAGCATTCTATATCGGGAAGCAGTGGAGGTGGGAGCTTAATTTGGACCTTTCGCAATCAACAACCACATGCTGTGCATACTATGTACACACATAGTACAAGCCCATGGTACCCGAGATGCCGGGCTGTAATAATAATGTGTAATGTCAGTGCACAATGCAGGCACAATTTACAGTCACCTGCCATGGCTCCAGAAGCCAGTCGGGCAAGGATGAACGCCCCCAATCTGGAAGCTGACAGGCGCCGTGCTTCTTGGTATACAACGATGCCTAGGCACTTAACCTTCTACCATGGAGTACACTATAATGTGAAGACGGAAACCCATGCAGCTTGTGTGCGAACCTACACTAGTGCACGGAGTACACTACCGTCGTGCCAAGGAATTTTCGAGACGGAACGGCTGCACGACGGCAAGGTAGCCGAGTGGTGGGGTTCGCGAGGTCAAGATGGGGCCAAGCAGTAATGTAATTAGCGTAGCACCCAAGTACCAAAGTACCCGTCGGACAAGGTATGTGCTGCTCTGCCTGCCGAGCCTGGGACCGAAGAGGGGGAGGAAAAAAAAGACGGTCCAGCCGTCCAAACAACTTTGGTGGTCAACTCCAGGTTCAGTTGTCTGCCACCCACTGCGAGTTCACAACACCACACCTGATCGTATACTATCCCCGGGGCAAACTCCAGCCAAAATGTCCACAAAGCACGAGAAGGACAAACCGTGAGAATTTCTCCCTTTCTCTTCCGAGTACAGGACTCCAAGTTGCTAACAACGCCTTGCAAGGTGGGATACGGACGACATCAACAAGTGGGAGATCCCCGTCTTCAAACCCGAGGACAACCTCGGGGGCACTCTCGCAGAGGAGTCAACCTTCACAGTTCTCTTCCCAAAGTATCGCGAGGTGTATCTGAAAGAAGCTGTCAGTAACACCGGCCTCGATGTACACGCCCCAACCTCTGTGACAAGAGACTGACACCAGACCGACCGACCAGTGGCCCCTCGTCACCCGAGCGCTGGAGAAACATGGCATCGCATGCACTTTGGATTTGGTCGAGGGCATGATGACAGTCAAGACGACCCGGAAAACATTTGACCCCGCCGCCATATTGAATGCCCGAGACCTCATCAAGCTGCTCGCGCGAAGCGTGCCCGCCCCACAGGCCATCAAGATCCTCGAAGACGGAGTGGCATGCGATATCATAAAGATCCGGAACCTGGTCGGGAACAAGGAGAAGTTTGCAAAGAGACGGCAACGAATCCTGGGTCCCAACGGGTCCACGCTGAAAGCGCTGGAACTGCTCACGTCAACATACATCCTGGTCCACGGCAACACCGTCAGCGTCATGGGCCCCTTCAAGTCGCTCAAAGAGGTCCGCAGGGTCGTGGAGGACTGCATGCACAACATCCACCCGATCTACCTCATCAAGGAGCTCATGGTCAAGAGGGAGCTGGCTAAGGACCCTGCGCTGGCGAACGAGAACTGGGACCGTTTCCTGCCCAACTTCAGGAAGAACCTGAGCAAGAGGAGGGTGCCGCACAAGGTCACCGACAAGACCAAGAAGACGTACACAGCGTTCCCCCCTGCACCCGAGAAGAGCAAGCTGGATCTCGAGATCGAAGACGGCACGTACTTTATGGGCAGGCAGGCAAAGGAACGAGCTGCGAAGGCTGAGCGGGAAGAGAAGGCCAGGCAGAGGAAAGAGGTTAAGAAGCGGGAGCGAGAGCAAGAGTTTGTCCCACCCGAGGAGCCTGGTTCGAAACCAAGAAAGAGGAAGAAGAACAAGGATAAGGAGGCGTCGGCTTGAGACTCCACAGCTCGCCTCTCGGTAGGCGCCTCGACCATCCATACGATACCCGATCAGCTTGCAGACCAAATGTAATCTTATGGCTTCCGAGAATCAACCAGCGATCCCTACCGACATCATGCCTCTGGCCACGATGCTGCGATTACACCGCCATCACAGGTCAGAAGGACAGCCAGCCCGGGGCGTTTTCTATCACGCCGGCCTGCTCGATATGACAGCAGTGTATGTGAGGTGTTTATAAGACACTATCAGGGCCAATATCCTACAGTTTCGAGTTCGAAGCGGCTCCAGAAGAGATATCGATGACCAGCTTGCCAAACTGCCTGCCGTCCTTCATGTCGGCAAAGAGCTCCTCGATGCCGTCCAGGTTTTTCAGGCCTTTGGACACACGGCTTATGACTGGTTTCAGGTGCGGCCGTTCCCTGACGAATGCCACCATATCCCTGAACTCCGCCCTTGAACCCATGGTGCTGCCTCTGAGCTCGACGTTCTTCAACACGGCTTGCATGGTCCAGGGCATGGTCGGCGCGGTGGTCATGCCATACTGAGAAATGATGCCTCCCGGCTTGAGCAGCTTGGTCGCCCTCGAGACGACATCTCCTCCGGCACCGTCGATAACGGCATCTATGAAAGGCCTCTCCTTTGGCAGGGACTTCTGCAGCTGCTTATCCCAGTCCTTGTCCCGATACGACACGCCGCCCTTCGCGCCCAGCTGAATAGCCTTCTCGACCTTGGCCTTGTGGCCGCTTGTGACCCACACGTTGCACCCGAGCGCGACGGCAAACTGCAGGGCTTGCAGAGCAACACCGCCACCAATCCTGTTAACCTCGTCAGTAAAGCCTCACATCCTGTGAACGGCTGTAGTATGCCTCGGGTGCGGCGTGGGCCATGCAAGAGTCTATAGTCTTTAGACCCTGCCCTTAAATCATGACCCGGAGAGACGCCACATCTCAAGCAAGCAGACTGACTCATGACGGCAGCTTAGAGCGCCCGGGTGACACGCTGTAGCGTACGGGAGACGGTTGGGAGACGGTTAGGTGAGGGGAGCATGGCATATACGCACCCCGTGATTAGGATGTTGCGGCCCCGGCTCGCGTTATCCCCCGTCTTGGTCACCAGCGCCCTCCAGCCCGTCAGGCCCACGAGCGGCAGCGCTGCCCCCTCGATGGCCGACAGGTGCTCCGGCGCGACCTCGACGTCTTCCTCGTTGCACACCACGAACTCTTGTGCGGTTCCCGCCTCGTACATTGCACTCCCGCCCATGATGCTATCCCCTTGTGTCAGATCACATTCTGGGTTTCTTTTTTTTTGGGNGGGGGGGGGGGCAAGGTAGAAGGACGAGACAATGAAGACTGCATACCTATACTTTTTGATATCTTCAGGCCCGTCCGGGTGCGCATCCCAGCCTCGGGCTGGGCAGAGGAGGACGTCCTTGTGCTGAAGGTTGCGGACGCACTGCGGCCCAGACTGGATGACGGTCCCATGGCCGTCAGCCAGTAGTGGATTGTCGAAGGAGATGCCCGGGTAGAGATTCTGGCGGATGAAAAGGTCGCGGTGGTTCAAGGCCGCGGCATTGAGGCGTACGAGGACTTCCTTTGGGCCGGGGGTGGGCTTGGGCACTTCTCTGACCTGGAGTCTGATGGAGGAGTAAGAACTTGACCACATCCTTGACGAGTTGTTAATCATGTGTTTGTGTGCTTACGGGTAGTAAACCTGTCCCGGCCTCCCTTCTATCTTCTTGATCGTTAGCGCGACAGGCATCGTGGCTGAATTGACGATGCCGGCTGTAGGGAGTACGACTATTCCCTTGTGACCTGCCAGAAGTGCGAGAGCAAGCGAAACAGTCCGCAGGCAGCCAACGAACCAGCCGGACGACGTCTAAGCAATGAGAATGGGGGCCCCCGGATCTAAAGCACTGGAACTACGCGAGCATGAGTCGCTCCCCGCATTCCGGTACCGATTCTGCCTCGGCCTTTGTGGGGGCCGAGGACCCGGGGATGTGTTCGGGGCAGCACCGGAGCCGGACGACAGGAAGAAAGCATTGGCACACACAAGAGTCTAGCCGATCCTTTGATTATGTCATCTCTACACTGCTTGCGCACTTTTCTTTTTGCACTGAACGCGCAACTCCATTTATGCACTTGGACAAGGATACAGAGCCAGGACTTGAAGTCGAGCCCATGTGACACGACCAGTCAGCCCCACCCCAACAGCGCAATACCCGTCGCAAAGGCCGCGAACATGGTCACGAAGCTCGACACGGACATCAGCGCCATCCCGCTGATGCCGTGTCCGGATGAGCACCCGCCGGCCAGCCTGGCCCCCACGGCCATGAGGAAGCCGCCCGAGAGGGCCTCCCACCGCCCCACGTGGTACGTCAACATGCCCAGCGCAGAGACGAGGTCCGGCCTCACCCTCGCCAGCAGCCACGCGCCCGCCGTGATGGACGCGGCGAAGACGATGCTTGCCGCGGGGGGCCGGGGCCCCCTCCCGCCCCTCAGGCCGTACACGGCCCAGTCGCCCGTGTCCTCGTAGCACGTGGACACGCCGACGAGCGAGCCCCGCGCCAGGAGCGAGATGAGCTGCGCGGCGCCGATGAGCAGCCCGCCCGTGACGGGGCCCAGGGGCGTCGGCGCCGAGGCGCCCCCCGCGCGGCGCCCCGCGCCGCGAACGCGGCGGCCAGGGCCCACGTAGGCGAGGGCGGTGGCATCGCGCGGGGTGCCGAGCAGCGCCGGGAGCGTCTTGGGGCCGGGGCCGGCGGTGGCGGTGGCGGTGGCGGTGACGGTGGCGGTGGCGCCCTGCCGCCGCGCCATGGCGGCGACCCTGGGGCGCAGCACGCCGGACCACAGGATGCCGCCGGCGACGGCGCCCGCGAGGGTCAGGCGCGCCGAGGGGACGCCCACGGCGAGCTGGACGAAGACCATGCCCGGGCACGCCGCGGCGAGGGCCATGCCGGCGCCGAGGAGGGCGCCGCCGAGGAGGTTGCCGTCGAGGGGGCTGGGCAGGATGCCGGCGCGGGAGTAGGACCTGGGCGGCGGGGCTGTGTGGCCCAGCTTGGAGAGGGTGTAGACGGCGAGGCTGGGCGGGGGGTCAGCCAGTCTTGTCCACCCACGACAGGAGCCGGGCATGCCACCTGACGCCACGAGGGAGACACTTACGCGCTGCAGCCGGTAGCCGTGAGGAAGGTCTGCAGCATGGTCCAGCGCTGCAGCCTGAACTGCATTGCAATCAGGTAGGGGCTCCACAAGCCCGAGGCGGCGAGGGCACCCCCGAAGGCCAGGCCGCAGGCGATGGTGTCGAGCATTTCTGTGTGCTGTGCGTGTATGCGCGTGTGTGGTGTGTGTGTGGCGGTTGCAGATGCGCTGGGCGGTCAGGCTGGCTTGGGGATTGCCTCGGTTTAAAAGCTCACAAGTGTCAAGGCTGGACGGTTGCGGCAGCCTCGAGCCATGGCAAGCCTTTGACCCGGCAGCCGCAGCGGGAGGCCACCACAGGCCTTTTGTAGTCACCCCTACGTAGGGAGGTACTCGGATACCCACCCAGGCACACAACCAGCGACAGGAGCGCGAGGCCGGGCGGACAACATGATGAGCCTAGGCGCGGGCAATGGCGGAGAACAGGGGAGCAGCAGCGGTCGAAGGGTCTAGTTTGAGGACGGCGAGAGGTCGTACAAAGAAGGAAGACCAAGAGCCAGCAGACGGACCGTGACAAGCAACCCCAGTCCACCCCCCACGACCCACCGCAAGGCCTGTGTGAAATAGCTCGCCGACCCGGGGACGTTCGAGTCGAGGGCGTCGGCCCCGTTCGGCGACCTTGGGCGAGCCAATCCACACAGGCCATCCATCCATCGATGCATCATCCCCTTCACGCCACCGCGACGTCTCTCTCCTCCGGGCCCCCACCACTCGTCGTCGTCGTCGTCGTCGTCGTCGTGGCCGCCCTCCTCCTCCTCCTCCTCGCCGTCACCTCAATCTCCACCCTCATCTCCTCCCTCATCAGCCCCGCGACAATCATCGTGGCAGCGGGCCTCACCTCGCCCAGCCACCGCCGCAGCACCGGCCACGTCGCCGGGAAGTCGTCCCGGTCCGCCAGCATATACCTCACCCGGACCACGTCCGCCACGTCCGCCCCGGCCTCGGACAGCGCGAGGGCGATGTTGGCCATGCACTGCTCCGCCTGCTCCGCCACGTCGGGCGAGATGGCCCCCGTCCTGTAGTCGTAGCTGTGTGTTGTTGTTTTCTCGTCAGGACCTGGGGCTGACTCATTGGCCACTCCTGCACCGGTGCTGTATACAGCATACCCACTCACCCTGTGCACCCCGACACAAACACAAAGTCGCCATCGACGACGGCCCTGGAGTAGCCGATCTCGGCCTCGAAGGCGCTGCCCGAGCTGATGAGCTGGCGCGAAGGGGCCGTGGAGGTCATTATGAGGTCTCGGGGGGGCCGCAGGGCCATATGAAAAAAGACACTTGACGTTGGCCTGGACAAGGGTGTCTGAATTAGACTCGTGCGGGCCTTTTTTTTTAAAAAAAAAAAAATTGATTTTTTTTCCTTTTGATTTTTTTGACGTGCAGGTGCAAGTCACCACGTGGCCCTGTGACACCTCAGGATCCTGGGCGTTGGGGTTGCTGCGAGCTGGCCAGAGTTTATCATGCTAGATATACTCCGTATACTTACTATGTAGTCGGTGTCCCAGAGCCTTTTCTTCCCTCTCGCACGACCATGTTCAATACCCCTGCAATGAGTCACAGCAAGTCTTATCCGTGCGAGAGCACTTCTCCCGGTTGAAGCTTGCCCCACATGTCAAGCTCACAGTAGCCGTGCGTCGATATGCCTCACCATTAGATCAAGGTCATATTTTTGTAATACCTGCATGTCATCAGCACCCTGCAAAAAGGCCCCATTCTGCAGGACGCTTGCCTCCTCAATACTAACCCATCTATGTAGGCACGCCTGGCTTTTGTTCTTTTTTGAGCATCCCATTACATACTCAGAGTGTCCCAAGCCTCGCCACTAAACTCCAGGCCAGCCCCCGAAACACAAACAAGCACCAACTCCTAGCAGTCGTTCATGACCTAGTCACCGTCTGGCACCATCTCAGCGCATATCCCTGGGCTTCGTAGCCTTGGGTCCAACAAGCGGCTCCATCAGCCCAGCATAGAATGCGTCCGGATAGCCTTGGGACCAAGTTCGCTACAAACATTCGAGACACGGGGTTAGCAAGATGCCACTCACGGTGGGCTGGCTGTCTTGTGTCCCTCCAGGTGACCATGTAGTGGGGGAGGGGCTTACTTGAAATCAACACGATGCAGGCTCATGGACCTCTGGGCCTCCAGCCCCTGTGCATCCAGGTTGTGTACGCAAAACACGAGGCGTGCAGCCACCAGCGAGCCCAGGAACATGGCCTCCTCGAAACCGTGCTTCGTCCACTCGGCCAGGTAGGTCGGCATGCTCGCCAGCTTGATTGACGTCGGCGTCTGGCTGTGGAAGTGGTGCGACATGTGCAACGTCGACCCGTCGCCCGACGTCGACCCCGTGGCACCACCCGGGGTGGATACGCCTGGGTGCGGCGTCTGCTGCAGCGAAGCTGCCGTTGTGGCCGCCTGCAGCAGCGGGTTGACCCCGGATGAGGCGCCGGTGGGCATCGTGTGTGGCGGGCCCGTAAAGCTGCCCGTAGGCGTCTGCGAACCCGTCCCCACGGGCGTCGCCACATTCGAGGGCAGCTCCGACGTGAACATTGTCGCGCTACTAGGCGAGATCAGATGTCTGTGCGTCAGGGTCTGCAGGATGTTGTCCTTCAGCCCGCGGATGCGGCTGCCGTTGCCCACAAAGACGATGCTGTCCCAGCAGCCAGGCCGCATGTACATGTCGCTGATCTCCTGCACGGCCCTGTAGATGGTCTCTGCGATCCGGTCAATCTCGGTGCGGTCCGCAAATGTGAATCGCTCCAGGCCAATTTCGATATCCTTCCTGATGCGCTTCGGTTGGGGTTCTGAAGATGCAGCCGCTGCGGATGCCGAGTCTAGGGGCGGCAAGAAGTTGTCTACTTTGAAGGCGTCACCACTGGGCTGATCTCCGCCCGGCTTTTGTGCTTCTTCATCCGGCACTTCCACCTTCGGCCCCTCACCATTAGTGGGCGGTGCGACAGCCTCTTTCTCCTGATCTGCCGCTTTTGCTGGTGCGGGTGTCGGCTCCTCATGGATGATCTCTTCGTAGTGGAACACATTCTTCAGTCTTTTGGAGTTCGGTAGCCGCGAGGGTCTGCTGGCATCCCCGGCATCCTGACCCTTGGCCTTCTTCCCTGCCTTTGCTCTCTCCTGCTTCTCTTTCTCCTTCTTGGCGAGGAATTCTTTCGTCTGGCCGCTGGTAACGATGTTTGCAATGTCGAGAACACCGTCCTGGTCGGATCCCTTATCCTCGCCTACGAGCCCATCCTCTGCATCGGTGCCCACCGAGAAGTCGCCCGTTGTGCCTGCCGCCGCTTGAGCAGCAGGCTGGCCCGTGAGTGCTGCTGCTGATGGCTGGCCGGTGCCACTCGCCGAGGGAAGCTCCATCAAGCCGGGTTGGTCCGCCGCGTACGGAAGAACCTCACAGATCTGGCTCTTCTTCAGCTGTTCCGCCATGTCGTAGGTGAACCCCCTACCCTCGAGCAGTTTCTTGAGCTTGAGGGTGAAAGCCTCGCCCCCCGAAACGGCCTCCTCCTCCTCCTCCTCCTCCTCCTCCTTCTCCTCGCTGTCCGGGGTCGTCAAGCCCACATCCTTGTGGCTCACAACCCTGTTGTCGTATATACACGTCACATCAACCTTTTGGAAGCCAATGTCAACGACGGTCAATGTCGGCCACCTAAGACCGTATTGCGTCGCGATTCCGCTGTGGATGAGGCAGAGTGCCGGTGTCTTTGTCTTCTCGAACACATAGCGCGCGATAGCCTCGCAGTCAGGGCGAGTCCATTGCGGCGATGCCATGAGCGTGATCGGGGTGTTATGGTAGGTCGTTGTCAGCATGCTGTGGACATGATCCAGGAACGCGAGGAACGCGTCCATGTTCACGATGCGACCGCCTGTGCAAAGGGGTTTGCGCGTAAGTACGAGCGAGATCTCTGAATTGGCGCCGATCGTAGCGCAGTAACAAGACTCACCTCGGATGGGGTATACGGCGCCCTCGTTGGAGTCGGGATCCTCAACGAACTCGTACTCGTCCTCCGCCTTGACGCTATCGACAGCGCCCGCCTGCGCGCCTCCGTTAGTGGCGAGAGAATTGTGCTTCTTGCGCCTGACAGTGTGGTATGGCCTCCAGGCGCCCGTCTGCTCGTCCTTGAACATGCGCGTCGGGAAGCGCTGGGAGGGCGGCGTCAACTCGCTGCAGCCGAGCTGGGCCATGGTTGTGGAGGAGCCAGGGCAGATGACGAGAACCTGCTCCTCCTTCCATTTTGTTTGTGAAGACATCGTTGGGCCTGGCGGGTTGAAGGGCTGAAGCTGGAAACGAGGGGATGCCCGCCGTTTTAAAGTCCAGCCAAGTCGACGTGCCTGCGCTGGTGTGGTCGCGACCCGCGCCGTGCAACTCGTAAGCTTTGCCTGGGAATTTTGCGCGGGCCGGGTCACCTTGACCCCTAACCCTAGACCGCGCTGCAACACATGGAAGTCTGTGTACACGAAGCACGCATTTCCTTGACGGCCGGGGGAGGGGCTACGGCGCATGGAGTTGATTGATCACTGGTAATAATATATAAGCTACCGCATGTTGGAATTACGGCGTTTGAGCATGGACGGCTAGATTGCAAGGGCAATCAAGCAACTCCTCACAACACCCCGCCGAGTCACTACTGGAGGAAGAGAGTGTGTGTGATGTTATCATCATATGGATTCCTCTTCTGAGGTGTGGTAGCTACCAATGGGAATTCTTGTATCCATGCAGCAATGCATAAAACATTAGACATAAAAAGCTGCCAGTCACCTATTCCCAGCCTCCAGCCTCCGGCAGTTGTGCCGTGCCGTGCCGTGCCGTGCCGTGCCCCAGACCTGACCTGTGTGCCCCTCGAGGGGATGGATATCGTGCTTCTGCCTAAAACGCCAACGCCAAGAGCAAAACACAAATAATAAAAAGCCATTCCTTTTCCCGCAACAAAAAGAGGGCAGGCCCGCCCTTCAGTACGTGGCATCGAGTTCCACACCGAAACTCATCACGTCGTGTCTCGCTACCTTGTCATCTTTTGTTGTGGTCATCTCCGTCTCTGGCTTCGGCGTGCGAGGCTCCTGCTCATCCCCAGACGACGTCGGTCCCGAGGTGTGCAGTGTGGATGGCGTCCTGGGCATATCCTCCGTGTCCATGCTCAAATGCTTCTCAATGACAGTAGTGTATGTTGGCGAAGACGCCCTGGACCGCAACTGCTGCTCCTGTGTCTCGACGTCCTGCTTGCAGGGGCTTGCAGGCGTTACGTTCGGAGCCCAGTTGGCCGAAGACTCAATTACCCCATCCATCGTCATGGGCTCCGCTCGCTCTTCGCTCTTGCTCGTCATGGTCGATTGGAACGAGTTCCTCAACGGGCTCTTCGGCGGGATCTCGCCAAAATCGCTCTTGCTGAAGCGGGACGACCTTGCAGGGCTCCTGGGCGGAATTGCCGGTATAATACGCTTGGGGATGTTGACAAGCGCCCCCTTGGCGTGGATTATCTGAGTGACCTGAGGCGACGATGGAACAGCCCTGACCGGTTGAGAAGCTGTCGCCAACTCGAACACGACTGGTTCATCGTCATCGTCATCTTCCGAGAGATACTCATCGTCATCCTCGAGCTCCGGGTCGGTCTCGATGTCCGAGCCCTCATCCTGCTCGTCGTCTGCATCTTCATCGCGCTCATCGACCGAGACTTCTTCCAGCTTCTCGTCAGTGACATCGACAGCAGCTTCTTCGGAGATCGTTGTTATCTCGTTCGCGGCTTTCTCTTCGGCTACAGACTCCTCCGGAATCGACTCGGGTCGCTCCCGGGATGGGCTCCTTGCGACCGTGCCCTGTGAGTGCTCAATCTCCCCTGGCTCCATCACGACTGGAAGCTTGTCGATCGAGGTTCGGTCCACGCCCTCGTCTGAGGTTGGAGTGGTGCCCCGAGTGTCGACGGTCGTCTGCGTGAACGCATCTGTCATACGGCTGAGAGTAGTTCTGTTGGACATGTAGCTGCCCCTGTTGCTCTGAGATATGTAGGTGTCTGTGCTCTGGCGTTTGTTGAACTGGCCGAACAGAGGACTGTTCGGACTCGGGCTGTACTCGAATTGACTGCTGGCAGGCCTGTGTCTCGTCCCGGCCTCGCGGATCTCGAGCCCCGCCATCTCGAGCGCCCTAACACCAAATGGATCTGGGTCCTCGTTATCTGGTACTCCGAATGCGGGCTTCCCCGGGGAGAGGAGAGAGAGCGCGGCTGGGTCCTCGATCACGGCGTCGCCGGGGGCCGGCTGCAATGCCAGCTTCTCCAACAGAGGCGCGTCGAAGTCGACCCTGCCCTCGGCACATTTGAGGACCTCGTATAACATCTTGATCTCTGGGATGTCCCTCTCAGGCACGTGTCCCGCCAGCACATCGAGTACAGAGACACTGCCGCCATAGAATCTCTGATTCTCCGAACCACGTTCAGTGACCGAGGACCCGTCGATGTTGACAGCCCTGTGTTCGCCCCTCGCCCTGACATATGTCATCACGGTATGTCCTGGGTCCTTACCCCGGAGCTCGTTCTCGATGCGCCCGTCTGTTATGGTGGGTCCAACCGCTAATTGCACGTCGGCACCTAGGGTCGTTTGCGGTCGTGTGAACATCTCCAGGTCAGATATCGAGTTGATAACTAAGACGCAGTCGTAGACATCCACCCCTATCACGAAGCCAAGGGCTGCCGTGTGTAGGAGGAACGCCGAGGGCGGGGACCATCTTCCGTCCGACTTCCTGGCAACCAGGATTCCACTTCCTCCGCTGCCGCTCTTCCACAGCCCAGACCGCATGCAAGAGAAGATTGCAAGACCGACAGCGTTCTGGACTATCCTCGGCGGTATCTTCCTCTTCTTGTTCTGCAAGGGCATGGTGGATGAGCGCCTCTCGAGGCTCGTGGGGCTGTCGTCGCGCGCGGCGACGCATCCTTCGGCTGTGCCACCATGTTAGCTGGTACTCACGGGACAATTGCGGTGCTCAGGCCTGACGTACTGCAGAAGGCCTGAAGAATGCGAGCTGCCTTCTCGCTCTCGCGGTCCAATGTCGATGGCCAGTAGTCCTCGGCCCCGTAGCGACGGGTCGAGGCGTTGACAGTGTCGGCGGCGGCGGCGGCGGCAGGTACAGGATTGCTAAGCCGAGGGTTCGGCTTTGGCCTGTCTCTCGAGGACCAAAACGCAGAGATGCGCTGCATGGTGAATGTGGGTGTGCTGAACGATTATTGTTCAGGCCATTAAAGAAGAACAAAGAATAACAGGCATTGGGGGTATGTGAGAAGTCGCAGGGGCAAAGTCTGGCGGTTTTTGGCCCCTGCGCTCGTTGCCAGAGTCCAGGTGAGGCAGGGAGGGGAGCAAGTGGGATGCTGCTATGGCAAAGTTTGGCTGGTTGTTGGAATGGTGGGTTGAGGAACGGGTGGTCGCGAAGTGGGTGGGTGGCTTGGTCACACAGGTTCGAGGGGCCGAGGGCGTGGGTACCAGGGTGACGGTAGCGGGCGAAGTAGCGGGCGAGAAAGGCACGGCCGCGGCTCGGAAGTGGGATCAGGGCGCCTCTTTGGGCTGAAAGAGCGAGCGAGTGTGGTTCGAACAAGCACGGTCTGGGGCCAGCCTTGTTGTGCTAGTTCTTTGAGCGGCAAGCAGCAGCAATGTCGGTTGGCGACGCAAATGGGCGTCTGGGGGCCGTCTTGTAGCTGCAGGTTGCCCAACGACGGGGTGAGGTGGTACAAGTTCCGGTGCAGATGAAGGCCGGTCGACCGGGGCAGGCTGAGGAGCGATCAAGCAGGAAACAGTACTTGTACAGCAGGAAAAAGCAGGACCGATGGGGCGTTTTTCCTGTTCGGCAGCTTCGGCTTCGGCAGGCTGGCGTGTTGGGTTTGTGGGTGCGTGTGTGCGTGTGTGCGTGTGGGTGCGTGTGGGTGCGTGGGTGCGTGGGTGGATGCGCGGGTGTGCAAGCCAGCAAGCCAGCAAGCCAGTGAGCAGGCGAGCAGGCCAGGCTGCGTGTGGTGTTTGTTATATTATTATCAAATTACCGGGAGGCCAGGGGAAGAAAGAAAGGACTGTCGTCCGGGCTGCCGGTGCGAGGTTAGGCTTTGGTCTCTGGGTTTTTGAGTTTTCCGGATCTGGGTCTGCACGTATGGTCTGTACTGTTTGTGGAGTAGTAGCAGTGTGGGTAGGGCCAACTGCGCCAGTCTGCTGACGTCGACGGCACGTCGATGACCAAGGGCCCCCAGGCAGCCTCGCGTGTGAATGAAGCCGATGGCTGGGTGTGCGGCACGGCAGCACGGGCGCACGAGCGCAAGGAGCTAATACGTAGCGAGTAGAGGGGCGTTTGCAGGCGTGGGTGGCATCCGGGGTGTTGGCTAATACTCGTCAGGTCAGGCTTTGCCGGCTGGGTGGTTCGTCTTGGCCGTCGACTGGCTCGAGTCCAACGGTACCTGACGGGTTGATAGCGCGGGGACGCACCCTACTGACTGCAGGCTCCCGGACTATCGGTGTTGGGGCACAGTCAGCTTGGTGCCGGGCTGATCTGATGTGCTTGCTCGTGTGGGTGGAGGAGGAGCAGGAAGAGGGAGAAGGAGAAGAGAGGCGAGGCAAGCAGGGCAAGCCAGGATCGGCGAGTGCGATACGACTGGCTATTATTGTATGGGTAGCAGCCCCGTGGCTGACAAGGCAGCACGGTACAGCACAGGGACGAACGGACGGGTGTTGAAAAGAAGAGGGAAGGATGGGTGGGGCGGAGAGAAATCAAGGCACATCAGGTCGAGAACAGTTAAATTGAAGAAGAGGGGGAAAATAAATTAAAAAAAAAAATTTTTAAAAAAAAAAAAAGAAAGAAAAGAAAAGAAAATAAATGTAACCACCAGGTAAAGAATGCAAGCGTAGTGGAAGGCGGGGAGGGGGGCAAAAAAATCAAATGAAATAAACACATTGCTACCCGGGCATGTAGATGTCCAATGTCAATTGGCAATGGCATTGCGAGCCATGGGCCAAGGAGAAATTTGAATTGCTGAAATGAACGATTGGTGTTCCAGCTAAAGCGCGGCGTAGTCCAGGGGCCGGCTCTCGCATGCGACCTGCTGACAATACAAAGTACAGCGTGTATACCAGGTACACAGCACATGGTAGTATGGTGTACTACCACTTGGGACACAGACGGGTATTCTGCGTCTCATTACGCTGGCGGGGGTTGAAATGAGATGAACATTTTGCATACGGCCTTGAAACATGCACAACAACGGCCATTCTCCACTCCCTTCCACTGTCACTGCCACGACTAATCTCACTCTCTCTCCCCGACTCGCCCCCTTCCCTCCCTGCCTCCCTCGCTCCGTCTGTCTCCCCTCTCGCCCCCGGTTGGCCATGACCCTCACGAGGCAACCCAGCGACGCATTGCTGTCCTCCTTCTTACGATGACGGATACTGCCCCCTGTCTTTAGGACTGCCTGCTGCCTTTGACCACGAGGCTGATGCGAGATGCGAGATGCAGCGACGCTCGGACTCGTCTTCAGCAGCGCCAGGAGCAGCTGGCCGTGGCTTGGACCGGCAGGGCGGGGGGCTCCTTGCTTCTTTAACCGTTGGGTTTTAGACCCCAACACTAGGTGGTCTGCCGTGTCTTAGCTTCTGCGCTGGAACCGTTTGCATCCCTAGCATCGACATTTCGACACCATCTCGAACCCTCGAGCATCGGACGCTGCCATCTCATCTTCTAAATTCCGATACACATCCGGGACCTGACTCAGTGCTGTGTAGTACACTATACATACATCACGGTACCATGTTTCGTTTCCACCATGTCTTTACCCTACCCACACCCCGACGCCAAGCTCCAACGTCTGCTGCCGCACTCGCTCGGTCGACATCTCCGGGTGTCCCACCCGTCCCGCTCAGCGGAGGGGCCGACACTTGTCGTACATTACGGAGTACACGACACTACACACACGGTGTAATGCTCGCGAGCGCATGTGACGGACGACCGGGGGGCCCCAGTGCGTCGTGCAGCATTGGGTGACAGCGTCGTAGCCGCGCCCGAATTCCCGATTCCGAGTCGATCAATCCTAGTGTATCAAACATTCATCACGCCCGGCCCCAAAACAACCTCTGCCAAGATATCCATCTCCCCCGGCCCGTCCTCTGCTGTGTCGGGAAGCTCCAGCGCGACACATGCGAAAGGAGGACTCGCTGCCTACCAGATGAGATGAGTTACTCGGCCCCGACCCGTCACTGCATGCTGTCGTGCACTCCCTAGTGCGTATACTCCCTTCACATGGCCCCCAGACCAAGATCCGCTCCGCAGCCGCAGCCTGCTGCAAAGTTGCCAGAACCGACCGTCAAGTGTGACGCTGTCGCATCACACACATCTCAGCCTTTCCGGTAACTTCAGGCAGAGCCGCCATTCCGCCTAGAACCTTCCTCAGGACCGGTTTCACAGGCCGGAATCGACCACAACCCACGCACCGTGACAACTCTTGGTGCATCGCTGACACGAGATCCTGGAGCTTATGTCGCCCAAAGACCCTCCTATCGCGCTCACGTGGGGATCCAGTCCCACACGATCGACACGGGTTTCTTCTCTGCATGCCCTGCCCATTCAAGAACTGGGGTGGCCGACCCACCCGCCAACATTTTGGCCATTGCTCCATTACTCCGTACACCAAATGTTTACTGCACGACCACACAACCTTGAATCGCACGCATCCGCGCTCAACTTTATCCCCGCCCCCCCGTCTTACTCTCCCTCGCCCTATCACACAGGGCCAGGAGGCGAGGCAAACGCAAATTGGACACGGCTCCAACGCGGCTCGGACTTTGTCATCCAGCCTCAGCTTTTGTCTTGATCAGACGAGCCTCACCTTGGCTCGCCAAATGTCTTGCATGGGCGGGCTACTGACAGAGTGTAGACACGTTTTGACTTTTCCGGACCAACAACCGCGCCTTCTTCTCTCGCGTCCATGCGTCGCAGACTTGCACTCGTATCGATTCCTTTTACCTGAGCTGTAAAGGTGAGAGAAAAAACACAACCACCTGCCTCCAGGTTCTATTCGCCCCGTACCAAAACAGCGTAACCCGTAAAGTATCCAAATCGCTTCGTCTCACCAACATGTGGTGAACCGCTTACATGTTCCGGTCGTGCATGGTTGCAGCAGCCCCGCGCCGCCCCCTAGAGGCTCTTCTTCAGACCGCCCAGCGAACCCACGCCGGCCTTGATATCCTGCGCCTGCTTGTTGCCCTTGAGCTCCGCTGACATGGCAAAATGTCAGCCAACGTCGCGGCTAGTTGCTCCTGAAGGCGGGGCAATTTTGCAGCAGCAAAAGAAAAGGGGGCCCTCCCGGCGTTCCCACGCTTGGGACTGAGGGAGAGCAACGGGGAAAGTATGTAACAGGACAAAAGCCCTCGTACACCTCGTAGCTTTACCCGGAGGCCGAGTAACGGCCGGGCACTTGATAGGAGACACGAGAATTCAGACAGCCAAAACGCTCGAGCCACTTGGGCGTAGGTTGCGTGCACCTCCTCGGGGGACGGGAAGAGAGGGGCGGGAAGTCGGCCGCAACTTGGGCGCAGCAGAGACGGGGCCCAGGAGCGCATGCATGAAAACGAGCGGAAACCTTCAAGATTGAAGCACGCCCTCTTCATTATGCCCGAGGGGAGGGGGCGGGACGTGCAAACAGACAGGGACACCACCACTCTCGCACGGGGGCAATAACACAGAGAGGATGATGACAAGGGAAGGCCCACTCACGGTCAACAAAGTCCTCGCCCCTCTTCAGGCCCTCTGCCTGCATCTCCTTTGCCTCGGCCTCTGCCTTGGCCTTCATCATGAAGAAACTGAAGAAGATAAAGAAACATGTTGTCAGTGGTTAATTCTCCTCAACCTCATTGTCAAGGGTTGGGGGCGGCGGACAGTTCATGAGCAGGAGGGTGGTGCGTCAAAAAAAATAGAAAAGAAAAGAAAAGAAAAGAAGAAAAAAAAAGGAAAAAGGGGCAGGACTCACCCGATTTTCTCAATCAGAGTGTCCATGTAGCCCTGGTCGTAGGCAAAGTACGACCCCGCCAGGGCAAGGATGACGGTGAGGATGGAGATTGCGAGCTGGTAGGTCGATTCCATCTTGGAGTGTGCGCTTGGGTGGGCGGGCAAATGCTTCAAGTCGTGTGGATAAGTCTCTCCAGATAAACCTTCAATTTGATGGTCTTGGGAGATATGTATATATATGCATACTAATACACCCAAAAGCATTTATCAACGTGTATTGTGCTTCCCAATACTTTTGGGTTATACAATATCCAAGTTCTTCTCCATAAGCTGCGGGTAGCCTGGCGATGACGTCCCCCCGCACAAAAGTGATGTGCGACTGGCAGTTAGGTTCCAAGTTCCCGGGCAGCATCAAGCAGGTTTTTGGGGCCGCCACATGTGGCGTTCGACCTGCTAGGCGTTTGTTCTGAGCTGCGGCGATACGTTGACTGACATTGTTGGCAAAAGTCTTGTGCATGTCAATATATAACGTGTGTTATACATAGTAGATGGCTGAATGGGGAGCACGTGGACGCGGCAGGGTATGACGGGATGATTAGGATGGTTGGTTGGCATTGGGCTCAAGTTCTATTTGATATCGTCAAATCGTCTCGAAGCTACATGAGTGGTGTAGATCGGTTTGGGGCGCCGTGGGGGCATTTGTCTATATATATGAGAAAGCAGCAGCCGCAGCCGCCGTGGCAGCAGTAGCAGAATGAACTCCTGGTTTTCGTGAAGCCGACACCCCCCCCCTCCCGGTCCGTAAAAGCAATCCCCAGAACACCAGCACTCGATCGCCGAGCCGAAGTCTAGTCGCAAGTCTATGCAGTGCGTGAGTGAGAGAGCGTAAATGTTGGTAGTAATCAAACAAGGTCGTATCGTCACATGAGGCCATCATGTGTCCCGACTGGTGCACTACTGCGCGGGGGCCACTACAGCAGGCGACACGGACGTGGAGCCAGGATATCTCCCTCCCCGGAGCAAGTACCGCTCGAAGTCGAGGCAGTCCCTGGTGGTCCTGCCGCTCGGCGACACGGCACGGCCTGGTCGCCAGTCGCCCGGCATATCCTCCCAATTGTCGTTGGTGACGCCGTGGAAGCTGTAGGCCTCGTTAGAGGACCTCTCGACGCCCACACATTCGAAGTCTCCCTCGAGGTGTATGCGCTCCAGCTTCGGCAGCCGGTTCCGCAGACCGACGAAGAGGCCCCGGAACGTGCCGCGGCAGAGGTGGATGCCTCCCAGGCCGCCCTCGTGAGCCTTGGCGAGCCCACGGCCGCCCAGGCGGAGGCGCTCGAGCGTCTTGGCGTGCCGCAGGATGAAGCTGCGCAGGTCCTCCTCATCGCACGAGATGCCCTCGAGCTTGAGGTCGGTGAGCTTCTCGAAGGTGAAGCCCTCGAGCAGGGTGTCGAACCAGATGATGAACTTGTGCTTGGGCATGCCGTAGGTGTGGAAGGCCAGGGTGAGATGGGTGACGTTGGTAGCGCAGCGCAGGATGTGGCCCAGGCCCTTGATGGCCTTGAACCTCTGGTTCGGCAGCTTCAAGGTGGACGGGTCGACAGTAATGTTGAGCGTGGACAGCTTTGAGAAGGAGGTTGAGACACAGTCGAACCAGTGCCTTCGCTCATCCGGCAGCCTCAGCGTCTCGAGCGGGAAGCGGTCGATGGTCAGTGACGCCAGGTCTGTCTCCTTGAGGGCAGACGCGATGAGGGCGAGGTTCTTGGCGGCATGGTCCCGGTCCATCTTCCTGCAGCTGGGCAGGCCCTGGAAGACCTGGTCCAGCACGTCAATGTCGAAGGGGCACCTGGTGAAGGTGACGTCGAGCTCGCGTAGATTTGGCAGGTTCCGGAAGGCCTCCAGGACCATGTCCGGGCGGCTGTCAAAGGCCGGGACGGCCATGCGCTGTTGCTTTGCCTCCCAGTAGGCCAGCCAGGCGGCCTGCAGGCGCTCGTTGCGCTCCTCTGGGTCCTCGAGGTAGTGCTGGAAGAAGGAGGCGTGGCGAGCACTGTACTCGTCGACATCGGCAAAGTTGATGGTCAGAGACTGGATGGCACTCCTCAGGCGCTGGTGGGTGGCGATGGAGTGCAGCCTGGCGACGTCGTCCCTCCAGCTGACGACGTTGATCTTTGACTGCATCAAGTACTCGAGGCCAATCTCGGCGAAGAAGGAGGACATGAGGCGGAGGTTCTTGACGCTTGGCAAGTCACAGGACTCATAGATGAGGCGCACCAGCTCTACCGGGAGGGACTCCATGATGGAGGAGCAGGTAGCCTGCCTGAGGCGGCTGCAGGTCGCATGCGAGGAGGGACTGGCCAGGGAGGAGGGATGAGACGGAGTTCTGATGGGCGAGGCTGAGGGCGACAGACAGGGCCGATGAACACAAATATCGGGCAGACGGCAGGCAGGCGGACGGACAGCAGGCAAGACTGTAGAAGACAAGAAGATGAAGATCAAGCAGAGGGAGGGAGGCGGGCGAGGAAGAGTTGTTGAAGAAGTCCTGAGACTTTGTACCTACATAAGGGGGGGGGGACGAGTCGGGACTGGCAATGCAGGCGTTCTGCAGGCATCCCGCCAGCAGAGAACGGCCTCTGGCGGGAACAGGGGCCTGGCAGGTACATTGAATCTGTACAGTACATACATAGTACACTGCATTCTGGGCCAGACGGCATGGACGGCCCAGTCAGGCGCAGGAACCACAGGCCGGGCAGGAACAGCAGCAGTCGCAGGTGAGCAGCAAGAGTGAAAGTGACATCTCACCCTGCGCAGCAGGTGCAAGGCCAGGGAAGGAGCAAGGGCAAGGGCAAGGGCAAGGGACCAGGCCACCAGGCCGGGCCGGACGGGGGGGGGGGGACGGTGAAGAGGAGGGAATTTCCAAATGGACCACCAGACCACCTACCTGCCCGGGAACACACACCACAAGGCCCAAAAGCAAGCGACGAGACCAGCAGGAGACAGGGAAGAAGAAGAAAAAAAGTGGGCAGCAGAAGCCAAAGCGGCAGGGCGGCCAGCAGGAGCCCCGACGGTGTAAGGCGGTCGAGCGGTGCTCAGTCACCGAAAGTCTGATGAGAATGAAGGTTCAGACTCATAGTCCAAGAAGTCGGTGAGCCTAAGACAAGCCATGGGCCGCCATTGGCCCCCCAGCCCCCGATGCTCTCGCCCCCTACCCCCGGCCTGTGCGACGACACCAAGCAGCATCAGTTGGACCCAGCATAGGTTGTTTATTTTGTTTCGCCTCTTTCCTCCTCGCCTTTTCTTTTCCCGGCCAGCACCAACAGCAGAAGCACCACCCCAGCGCCTAGGCTAGCACGTACGGCAAGTCACTCCGTACTGTCCTGCAACTCTGCGCCATCACACTGCACCACCACGCTAGGTGTCTGCCGCTGCTGTGCTGCTATATGACTACTACTACTCCGTACTACCACATATTATGCCGTGCTCCTGGAGGGCTGAGGAGCCAAGGAGGGTGGTGGTGGGGTGATCAGAAAGATGAGATGAGATGAGAATAGATGCTAGACCACCCACCACCGGGACCAGCTTCCGTACAAGAAAAAGAACAAGCATCCAGGCGTGCCTAGTGTACATGGCACCACGCATCGATGGCAAGTCATTTGCAAACCAAGTCTGCCAGTCGAACCCGAAACGAGCCCACCGAGCCCACCGTGGGTAGTGCAGCAGGTATACATGGTAAAGCTGACATCTCATGGTACGGAGTAGGGCCTCCACAGGCTCACCGTGCCCCAGGCAAAATCAAAACACGAAAAAGAATATTCCTTTTTCCAACAAGTACGAGTACGATGTAAGAACAAAATTAAAATAATACACAGTACTTGGGGGAAAAAAAAATAATCATGGCCTTTTCCTTTTCCCTCCTTGACCCCTCTGCCGTGACGGGTTTCCAGGTGCCCGGGGATCTGGTTCCGACACTTGCATTGTGGACTTGTGGACCGCTACTACACTGCACCACACTAGTGTACGTTTCGACAGCAAGAGGTGAGGCCCATGCGAGGGGGCCCCCCCTGCCCACCACGCCGCCACGCCGCGTCAATCCCTGCTCCCGCCTTTCCTGGTCTCCCGCCTGTTAGCCCTTGCGCACTGCCAGCCCTGCCAGACCTTAACTCTCCCGCATTGCGCCAATGTACCTACCCAAAGCTACGTCTCGATGTTGTGTACCGTCGTATCCTCGCACCCGCGTACCCCAAGTACACTGACTATACCGAGGCGCCCGAGCCCCTGTTTCCCAGGGCTCCCTTTTTCTTCTTCTTTCCATTCAATCCTCCACACAGCTAATGTGTGTTTATTTCCTTTTGCTGTACCTTTTGTTGCTGTTCGTCTCGTCCTGCCTCGACCAACGACACCGTTAGTGTATTAATCCACAGTGCTGCAAGGTACAGTGGCAGAAGTGGGTGCAAGCGGGGGGGGGGGGGGGGAATCCCAAGAGCCCAGGCGAGGTGTATCCGCTCGATACCGCCAGACCTGGCCTTCTCTTTTACTCCAGCCGTCACGCGACGAACGTACGGAGGCGTAGCCGACGTATCACTCGGTAGACGTGGGGAGGATGGGGCCCAGATGAGACTGGCAGAATGGCAGTAATGGATGCTCGATTGGCTTGAGGAGTCCAGAGTAGTAGTCCATGTTGGAGACGGTCGGTTTTCTCGACATGTGCGCGCATGTGCAGGTTGCCATGTGCAGGTTGCCATGTACAGTGCAGGAGTGAGTGTATGCTCGCCATCATCATCACACTTTCCGGAAACACACACCACGTGGGTACATGAGCCGGACGCATCACCGTCGTCGGTGAGCAAGCGAACGCCTCAGCTCCTGCAGGCTGGCCTCTCAAGCTTCGAGCTTGAGCTGCGTATGCAGCTCGCCAGGCTGGAGCTGAGAGCCGGCGGCCGACAGCGTCATCGTCGCCAATACCCACAATTTGCCCCGGCACTCTTGTCTCTGCGTCCCCCGTTCAGGGTCTGCCTTGCGCCGCAATGTTTCGTGTGGTATCCTGAGAGAGCGCCCCCATGCCCACGCAATGCCATGCCCACGCCCGTGCCTGTGCCCACTCCCGTGCCTGTGCCCACTCCCGTGCCCATGCCCATGCCCATGCCCATGATGGAGGGATGCGCACAACAACAAACGACAATAAGTAAACAACGCGCCGCCAAGGCTGCCTGGCTCCCGGGCGGCGGTGGTTTTTTTTTTTTTTTTTGTTTTTTTTTGTTGGGTGGATGCTGTTCAACACAGAGACCAGGCAGCCAGGGCACGAACACAGTCCTAAGTCCCGGGTTTGATCACGGGGTTTACAAAGTTGACTCGCACCCGAAAAGTTTGTCTCTTGAGTCCGTCTGTTTTCTCGCGCCGTGACCGAGACACGACAGGGGTTGGTGACAAAGAGAGAAGGAAAAAAAAATAAAGAGGACCCCTCCAGGAAACATGAAAGAGGCCGGGGGCCCCACTCCCATGCAGCGTCGCACCCACCGCAAACCACGAGGCCCGTGATAGGGCTGGGGTTTGGTATGGAACCGGGGGCAGGTGAGGGTGGGATGTGGATGTGGATGCGTGGGCTTCGCGTGTGAGCGGGCTGCCGGGCAGGACAGGACAGGACAGGGCTAGTCTTGTCCAGTTAGCCTCACCGACTTCTCTCGCCTGTTCGGTCTGCAGCCCGCGAACTGCATGCCTGTCCAGTCTGGTGTGTGTCTGGCCTGGTCTGGAACTCGCGGGTGGATATGTCAGAAAACTGTTTCCAGCCCTTCTCAAAACGTGGTCGCTCACCTCACCCGTTCTCACTCGCACGCATCAACCCGAAATTCACATCATCGACTCCACCCAACAAACCATGACCGCATCTCCCCTCCCCACGGCTCTGGTCAGCAGGCTTGGCGCAGCAGCCACGACCACCATCGGTCCCTCTCTGCCGCTTCGCACCTCGCCCTGGTGAAACCTCGTGTCACCCACGTTGGCGACGAGGGTATAAGAATAGTGGGGATCGCCCGCTCACCACCTCCTCGATTCTATCTCGTACATATCAGGGAGTCCAGTCGGTGAGCGCCCGACCCTTTCTTGCCAGCCGAGGCGACGGGGCCCAACAACGCGCAACACATCCTACGTACACAACCGCGAACCACCAGCAGGCAGACAAGCAACCCCGGCTTTTCACGAGCCGAGCTTTCGATTAACTACCAACCACACACAGAATTTGCCGTAAGCTATCGCTGCTCGTCTTTCCCCTTTCCCAGTTCCCAGACGGACCCATTGCAGCTACCGACTCCCCGAACGCCAACCCCACCAATAAAACCAAGGCTGGACCCCTCCTGAGCCCTTTTGCCAAATATGCCTGGGCCCTAGAAAATGCTGTTGCTCATATCGTATGCTATCGCTTGCTGCATCTTGTGTGCAATTGCAGCCCCTGACCGGCTGCTGTGCGCAGTCGTATCATAATTACGGCGTCGGGCTGTTGTGTATGTAACAGAGGCTGGCTCAGTGCCCGAAGAGCGCGCCCACGACCATGTCGCACACCTCCGCGATGGTGGGCATCCTCCCGCTGGTCAGGGCCGCCTCGACACCCCGGCTCGTGCTGGCAATGCCAGTTTCCAGATAGGCCAGCTCGGCACCGCTCAGCTTGCGGTGCTCGACCTCCTTCCATTTCCGCTCGGCCTCCTCCTTGGCCTTCTGCAGGACGCCATCCGTGTCCTCCTTCTGCCAGAGGTTGCACTTGTTGCACGCGTTGCATGGCCTGCCGTCGCCCTCGGGCCTAAAGTGCTGACAGAAGTGCTGGTAGCCCGCGTCACCGCCTGCCTTGCCGCCAATATCCTTGCGGCAGACGTAGCACATCTTGTAGCCACACTGGCACGTCATCTTGTTGCACCCTGCCGTCTTGACGAATGAGGCGTTGCACTTGGGGCAGACACGCTTCACGGCCATGCTCATCGCCTGCTCGACCTGGGTGCGGAGCGCGATGAGGCTGGACTCGTTGCACACGTGGATGTCGACCCACTCCTTCTCGCAGTGGAGGCAGGAGCTGCGCCCGCAGTCCGGCGACTGACAGGTGAACCTGAGGCCGCGTTGGCGTCGGCAGTGGCGCTTGAGCGATGCATTAAACTCCTCAAGGACCCTCTTCCCGAATTGCAGCTCCACCGCTCCTAGCAGGGCGACGACGATGTAGAAAAGCCCCAGGAGCACGAGAATGGGTAACCAGGCAATGACGTACAAGATCCTCACGAGGCTCTTGTTCGGCACATCACCCCCGAAGCGGGGTTGCAGCTCCCTCGACGTGAGGGACACGTCGTCCACCTCAGCGTAGTCACAGAACGGACACCGTGCCAAGGGAAGGCCAGACGCCAGGACACTGTACTCGGCCAGCCGCTGATCGAACTTGCGCATGATCTCGGGCCCCCCCTTCACCTCCAGCATCGCCCTGTGCATCTGGTCAAAGGAGATGCAGCTGTCGCACAAGTCCGAGTTGGCGTCTTCGGGCATCGCCGGACACCTGAGGGTGCCGGTCTGCGGCTCGACGGTCTTGGCCCAGCTTTGTCCGAAGACGGCCTCGGTCACGGATAGCTGGACGCACCTGCGGCAGATCATATGACCGTTGGTATTACACGTACTGAAGTCCTCAAACGAGCCGGCGGTGAAACAGCAGCAGCACTCGTGGGTCTGGTTCTCCGCCTCCGCCTGCTCCAGGTTCATGGCCACAGCCATCTCCCTGTCCCTCTCCTCTGCCTTCTCCCTCGCGGATATCCTGAGTGGGTTTATTAGTTCTTCAAACAACTCCCTGTCGAGTTCCGCGTTGCCCGTAGATTTCAGTGAAGGCACGAGAGATCCCTGGCCAGATGGCTTCCACACAACCAGCGGGTGGTCCCCCGTGTCCGTGGACGAGATTGTCTTCCGTCTATAGAGCAGAAGCGAAGACAAGGTAAACCTCCACGACTTTTGGGAAAGGTCGACCAGCGTCTTTCTTGCGGCAAGGTATGAATAGTTTGACTCTGCTAGGACGGCGTTGATTGTCGAGCGCGACAGGCCTTTGAACTCGTGCCAGGCCAGGTCCTTAGCCGCGGCTATATAGTCGGGGCTCTTGAACCTTTCTGACCTGGGCACTAAGGCGGCGGCGGCGGCTGCCTGGGGCTGGAGCCGCCTCCAGCGGCCCTTGACCCATCCGACGCGGTTTTTGAGCAGGGCATCTGCGACGACTGCCAGCCTGGACTCCTCGGAGAAGCTGGACAGCATCTCGCGGAAGACCTCGACCTGGACGTCGGGGAAGACCACGGCGAGGGCCTCCAGGCTGCGGTTGAGGTCTCGCATGTCGGGGGCCTCGTCGTCCTCCCGGTAGGCGCCGAGTTGGGACTCGTCGCAGATGTATTCGGGACTGGCGTCACCCCTGACCGAGGAGGCGCTCATCTTGCGCTTCGTGGCCTGCCGCACGGGGCTGGATTGCAGCAGGGCGGAGAAGACCATCTTGACCTCTTGGAGTCGTGGCACGCGACGGTCATGCTAGCCTCGGGGTCGGCAGCGGCGCTGGGTGGTGCTCAGATGGGGTGTGGTTCCTTTCCATTTGCGTGCGGGAGTTGGGGGTGGGGGGGATCTGCGGGCAGGTAGGCAGACTTGAGAGTTCTCGGCTTGAGCAGTCTGCCGTGCAGAGGCCAGGACAATGATGGCAGGGCCCGATACGAAACTCGCGGGGACGTCTCCGGGCCTTTGTGCACCAGGGCCAGCGCGGGCGTTGAATCAAGTATTGTCTGTGTTGGGGGAGCATTGATATAGGTGACAGTCAGTGCCGGCCTAGAGTAAATTGGACTCCATAATTCGACTTGCTTGCTTGGCACGAGGGGTCCTCGGGTCCCGATGAATTCGCCCACCGCCACCGCCACCGCCAGATTCATATCGATAAGCGAGGCGCAGCCTCAGGGGGCAGGGAACAGGGGGCTGTACCTGGCCTAGGGAAAGCCCATTCCGGGGCCCCCCCCCAACCCCCAATCTTTGCCATCAACATGTGAGCAGCCTGGTAGCCTGCCCTCGTGCCTGCAAACTGGCGCGTTTGTTCTTGTTGAGACGGCTGGTTGCTGCGTGCAACCTGCTGCTCATCACATGTCAATCTGGGTGTGCCCAGACCTGACAGCCTGACCTTGCTCCCAACGCATTCCAGCCGTTCCAACACGGTCAGACGGTCAGGCTGACGCTGTTTTCGTTCGTCGCCTGGCATCAGGGTGTCGTCCATCACAGTGCCTGCAATTCGTACTGCCGCACACGACTAAATAAACCAGCAAGGGAGGAGCTCCAGATTGTACAAGAAACGCAGCTAGTACGTACAGTAAACGCCGCGACGGATTTCATCATTACCAAGAAAAGCAAGCGCCAGCCATAATGCCACGCCCCCCCCCCCGGCCACCGCATGCTCATACTACCGGGTCATGTCTCGCGGTCCGGCTACAACTTCCCCTTCGCATCCGGGGCGAGCTCGACCGCCGCGCCGCCTATGGCCAGCTTGCCCGTCTCCTTGACCTTGGTCTGGAAGATGACCTTGTTGTCATCCTTCCACATCTCGGTCACCAGCGTCTCGCCCGGCAGCACCGTGCCGGCGAAGCGGACCTTGATGTTCTTGTATGGGCCGAACCTACGCGGTGGCGACCAGCGTCAGTGACTGGACTACAGGATTGGGCAGGTAATAGCCGTCGGCAAGGAACTTACTGCTCGTAGACGGCCTTGCCAGCAATGCCCATGAAGCACAGGCCGTGCAGGATGGGGACCTTGAACCCACCCATCTTGGCAAAGGCGGGATCAACATGGAGCGGGCTGTTTGGACCTCAGTCAGCATTGCCTCCTCACAAAGCTGCTGCCCTCCGCCCATTGGGAACACTTACTTGTAGTCGCCGCTCAGCCTGTAGATACAAGCCTGCTCCTCGGTCGTCTTGGACTCGACCACGACGTCGGGGGCCCGCCCGGGCGGCTTGTTCGCCGCCGTGGCCGCGCCCCTGTCCGCGGGCTTCTTCTGCCCGCCGAACCCGCCGGAGCCCCTGAGGAAGACGGTCATCTCGTTGTAGAAGAGCTCCTCCTTGGTCTCGGCGTTGACGGTGGTCACGCCGTGCCTGACGATGGCGGCGTTGCCCTTGTCGACGACCTCGATCAGCTTGGCGTAGCTGAGCAGCCGGCCCGACGTGGGGATCGGGTGCTTCCGGACCTCGAGGTACTGCTCGCCATGGAGGAGCATCATAGGGCTGAAGTTGGGCACGAGGCTGTCGAGGCTGAAGGGCGTCTCGGCGTCGAAGGGTGGGATGACGCCGTACGTCGGGAGCACCTGGAAGTCCTCGGCGCCCTCGAAGACGTAGCGGAGTTCGTTCCTCTTCGCACCCACTCCGAGGTTGTAGAGGATCGAGTCGCGCTCTGTGAACTTGAACTCGGTGGCCGGGGATTCGGCCTTGAGGGCGGTCTGGATGGCGTCCAGATATTCATTCCCGCCAGTGGGTGCAGCACTCTGGAGATATTGTCAGACAATGCCTACCAACTTGTATTCTTTACACTATGCTATCCAAGAAAAAACCCAGCACGTCGATGGGACGCAGCTGAGCTTGAAGAGGTTCATACCTTAGCACCTCCGCCTGCCTTGTTCCCAGCATTCGCCATGATCTTCTCCAAGCTGGCCTGGGTCTTGTCCGGGTGGTCGGACCGGCCGTCATCGAAGGTAACAACGTCCTTCCAGTGCTTCAGCACCTCTTCGGGCACGAGTGGCACGTCCGTGGGAAAGCCGTGACCTCCAGTCCGCTGCCACCTGGTCGCACCGACCCACCCACTGCCTACTTCGTACAAGCCTCCAGTTGGGTTCTTTGGGACCTTGTCACTGCACAGAGCAACGACAACCGGGGCGATGTACTCTGGCTTGAAAGCCTGCACCAGCTCCTCTGGCAGGATGGTCTTGGTCATCGCTGTGCCGGCGTTGGGAGCGATGGTGTTGACATAGATGTTGTACTTGGCACCCTCAAGCGCAAGGGCGCGGGAGAAACCAAGAATCGCGGATTTCTGACCGACACCCTATTAGTATCTATGAATGAACAGCGGCATAGGGCACTGAGAACTTACCGCCGCGGAGTAGTTGGCTTGGCCGAAGTTTCCGTAGATGCCACTTGTGGAGGTGGTGTTGACAATACGGCCATACTTCTGCTTGAGCATATGGGGCCAAGCAGCCTTGGTGACCTTGTAAGTTCCACGAGCGTGCACGTTCATGACGGGGTCCCAGAGGCTGTCGTCCATGTTCTGGAATGACTTGTCGCGCAGGATGCCTGCGTTGTTGATAACAATATCGACGCGGCCGAAGGCGTCGATAGCAGCCTTTACAACGGCGTCGCCATCCTCGGCCGAGGCCTTGACGCCAACCGCCTTGCCACCCGCCTTCTTGATCTCGTTGACCACGTCGTCGGGGTTGACCAGGTCGTTGACTACGACGGAAGCACCGTACTTGGCGAAAGCCAGTGAATAAGCACGGCCGATACTACCCCATGGTCAGCTGTGAGCATGCAAGGTTGCCACAGGCGATACTCACCCAGCACCGCCTCCGGTCACCAAGGCGACACGGCCAGAGAAGTCAAGCTTCTCACCTGCCTGGTTTGGGCCGAGCTTCTGGGACTCTTCCAGCAGGGTAACAAAGTCGTTGGGCCCGGACGGGTATTGTGGCTTGGAGAAGTCGATAACTTGGTCCCACTTCTTCAGGACGGCGCCTGGGGTGTAGGTGTCGTCGCACTTGAGGAGCTGACCGCTTGAGCGCTCCCACCTGTACTTGGCCATGTGGCCGCCACCAACCTCGAAGATGCCACCAGTCTCGGTTGTGTTGTCCTTGTGGACAAGAACAGCAACCAGGGGCACGACCCACTCGGGCTTCATGAGCTCGAGGACGTCCGGCGGCATGACGGTCTCGGTCATACGGCTGGCCGCAATAGGTGCAATGACATTGCACAGAATGTTGTACTTGATACCCTCCTTGGCCAGAGTCTCGGTAAAGCCGACCTGGGCAAGCTTGGCAGCTGAGGCATGTCAGTAGGAGGGACTCGGACGAGCGTGGCAGATTGTGCTCTTACCAGAGTAATTCGTCTGGCCAAAGTTGCCAAACAAGCCAGCAGCAGAAGCCGTGTTAATGACGCGGCCGTACTTTTGTTTCCTGAAGTGAGGCCATGCTGCCCTCGCACACTTGTAGGCGCCCTTGACGTGGACCTTGAAGATCAGGTCCCAGTCCGCATCCTTTATATTCTTGAAGCTGATGTCCCGCAGGATACCGGCGTTGTTGATGAGGACATCGACCCGGCCGAAGGCCTTGATCGCCGTCTCAATGATCTTGTCTCCGTTCTCTACGGAGTCGTAGTTTGCCACGGCTTTCCCGCCAGCCTTCTTTATCTCATCGACGACTACATCGGCAGCCTGGCGCCGTGGATCGTCAGCAGTGGGCGCTGAGACAACGGCGAGCAGTGGAGGGATGATGTGCTTGCTTGCGGCAGTGCTTACTTTTGAGGAGGTGCCTTCACCCTTGAACGATCCGCCCAGGTCGTTAACGACGACGCTGGCGCCTCGGGACCCGAAGAAGGTGGCATATGCCTTTCCCAAACCACCTCCGGCGCCTGTGACGACGACGACCTGGCCGTCGAATCTTAATTGGCCCGCCATACTGGATAGACACTGGTTTCTTGAGCAGTTGGGAGATCGAGAAGCAGCGTTCGATCACGGTAGATCACAACAAGTTGGGAAAAGGGGGTTTGGGGGAGGTGAGAACCGCAGACTTAAAAGAGAAGCGAGCGACGACCCTGAAGGCGTGAGAATCGGCAAGCCGTTGCAATGAGCCTCGGCTCTGAACCCCAGTGCACACGGCTGCAGAATGCCAGTCCGATTTGCCGAGGGGCCCGTGGGGAAAAGCCGGCCCAAACCGTTCTGGGCCATCACCCGCCTCCTCCCTCCTTTTCACATGCCTCGAGCTCCAGCAAGCTTATACGGAGTACGGAGTACGGAGTATACGCACTGCATGCGCGCGCGCACTGTACGCGCCCACTGTGCCAGTCTCTGGGGTAATGAATGAGGTCACCTACTGTGTAATGCTGGTGGACGGGTTGAATACGTGAAGACAATTACCATAGTACATAGAGGATTGAAGACTTATCCCATGATGCGGCTCCGTCCCTGGGCTATGGCGATAGCATTCCCCAGTTCAACTGAATCACCTTCCGGTGCCGGCTAGAGACGAGAGAAGCTCTCAAGACCCCTCTGGGAACATTTGAACCTCAAATGACGTGGACAAGATTGACGACTGCCGCCTGCCCTCTATCATCATCGTCATCGTCATCATCATCATCAACAACAACAACAACAACAACAACAACAACAACAACAACAACAACAACAACAGAACAGCCCGCAGGATTGCCATGCAAGCCTAGGAGACGGCTTTAGAACCATTCATACAAAAGAGGGATATACACATAGTCCTCAACCTCCGCACCATGACCAGCACCCCCGATGTGCCACTCCAGTCGCGAGTCATCGATGACAAGTCCCCGAAATGTATCCCGTTCAGTAGGTCCTAGTCACCCTAATCCCTGGGGGCTAATCCTCCGTGAGAAAAGATGCGACGCTGACAGCCGGCCAGTCCTTGAGCGCCTACAGGCCCACCAGGCGCAACCATCCGCCTCCCCCAGGCCCTTCGTGATAGGCCTCAACGGCGTGCAGGGCGTGGGCAAGACCACCCTCGTCAAGGCCCTCGCCGAGATCCTCCAGCAGCGCGAGGGCTTGCAGACCCTCGTCGTCAGCATAGACGACTTCTACCTGCGGCACCATGACCAGCTGGCCCTGGCGGCCGCGCACCCGGACAACGCGCTGGTGCAGGTGCGGGGCGAGCCGGGCACTCACGACACGGCGCTCATGCGCGACGTCTTCTCGTCGCTGGTGGCCGGCCGGCCTGCCCTCATCCCGCAGTACGACAAGTCGGCCTTCGGCGGGCTGGGCGACCGCGCGCCGCAGTCCGAGTGGGTCCCCGTGAACCAGCCGGGGCAGGCGCCCGTGCGCGTCGTGCTGCTCGAGGGGTGGTGCGTCGGCTTCAGGAGCGTCGGGCGCGACGTCGTCGAGGCCAAGTGGAGGGCCCCGAGCCGGACGCTGCACAGCCACAAGCTCGAGGACCTCTTGTTCGTAAACGACCAGCTCAGGGCGTACGACGTCGTGACTGACCTGTTTGATGCCTTCATCCACATCGACGCCGAGGACACCGAGTATGTTTATGACTGGAGGCTGCAGCAGGAGCGGCAGCTGCGGCATGAGAGGGGCTCGGGCATGACGGATGAGCAGGTGGTCAAGTTCGTGGACGCCTACTACCCGGCGTATGAGTTGTTCTCGGACGCCGTCAGGAAAGGCATATTCCCGGACCGCAAGGGCTGCCAGTTGCAGCTCATTGCAAGCAAGGACAGGAGTGTCGTTGACAGCTTCGTCATTTAATCTGCATGAGGCTATCTCAACCAGGATATTATTCTCTTGAGCGCGCGTGCCGTACAATCCTCTAGCTGAAAAACCTGACCAGCATGCATGCATCTTTGTCCCATCCCTACGGGCAGCGAGAAGAGCCAAACAGGCCTCAGGACCCGATGCTGTATCCCTACACAAATGAGAGTGCCTTGCCACGTGTGACTGATGTAGCTGCAATCAAAATGGTATCATTGTGCGCCGCCAGCATTACTACCTCTCTGCGGGGTTTTGTCTGGTCTGTCTGGTCGTCACCTCTTGTCATGCAGCTAAGCTCAAGCGACTTGCCATGTCCCTTGCCATGCACCTGCGCACAATCCCCTCGCCAATCATGCCTGACAACGACTGAACGCAACCTCTTCCCAGCCAGATGCTCTCACGTCATTGCAAAGTGACGCGAGCATTGTAGGAGAACCCTGCTCTGGCGTCTAGTCGCCGGACTCACTGCCCTTCAACATTGCACTACTGTCATGCTTCAGCTTGGACAGCTTGCGATCTATCGCCTCCTTCCTCCGCCGTACTTCCTCCTCGCGCTCCGATATCTGGGCCTCGTACTGTTCGACAATCTTGCGTTTGGCCTGACGCGCCTCCTTCATTCTTGTGACAATGTTGCCAAATCGTTCCAGGAACCAGTCGCCACTTTCATCCCACTCACGCACAGACATCTGCGTAAAGAGTTGTGCCTGTGACTCTTCATCTTTGCCCCTGTAGAACTCGAGTCGTTCGTCGAGGTTGTCGGCCGGAGGTTTGGCTGGCGAGGCTATGACCCGTCTTGTGGGGTCATGATCGAAGGGTTCATTCTGTAGCTCGGCGAAGTTCATTCTCCGCAAAGCCTCCTCGTCGTAATCGATGTTGCGTGGCCGCTTCTTGGGCGGGGAGAACTTTGGACCAAGGAGGACCTGGCGGATAGGGCTTCCTAGCAAGGCATCATCTTGTATTTTGACGGTTTTCTGAGCTTTCTGGGCCACCGCAGGTTTCACGGGGTTGAGCACCATCGTCGGATCATCGGGAACAGCACGCTGTCGAGCCGCCTTGGGGGTGTGCTCTTGTTCCTGGTCTGGGTCTGGAAATTCGTCCCCTTGGGAATAGATGTCACTATCATCCGAGTCCCAGTCAAGACCATGGTTTCCAGCATTCTGGAAGCCCGTGGAGCGCTGAGCACCCTGAGAAAGGCCCTTCGCAGTCTGGAAGTACGGATTGGGCTTTAGAGCCTCTGGGACGCTACTGTACTTTTCAGGCGAGATACGGCGGGATGTTTCCTTGGGGACAGGTGACGGGTCAAGACGGCGTGATTGCTTGGTCTTGCTCTCAGTGCCTGGAAAGGGGAATTGCGAGCGCAAGAATCCAGGGTCCCTCTGAGGCCGAGGACTCGACTCGTCGGTCGTGCTGCCAAAGGGGTCGTGCCGGAACCTCGAGGCGTCTGCTCTGGGGTTGGTGGGTGCATGGGTTATCATACTCGAGCTGAGTCCCTTCCCTTGGAGCGAAGGAACAACCATCTGTCCATTCTGGTACTCAAAAACCGGGGCGCTGTCTGCACTCCGGTGAGCGTTCCGACCTCGTCGTGGGGGTTGACGGTTGTCAACAATGTCAGATTTGGTATCGTCGTTGTCATATTCGCCACGACGATTAGGATGCTGCACCGAGGCTGGCCGGGCAGGCTCGCTCTCAGAGAATAGAGAGTTGATGTTTGACTGTTCGTCCCATTTCTCTCTCAGGCCACCCTTTTCGTGAGGCCCCTCCGACACTGATTCCCAGCCCCGCGGTCCATCTTCTCCGTGACGTTCGGCCAACCCATTTGCCCGCGGTTGCCCCAGAGGAAGAGGTGCATGGTTTCCAAGCCCTGCTGGCCTGGAAGGCTGCGTTGAAAAGTTGAGGGCGTCGGCGGCCGCCTGACGGTCTAGGCGAGGAACGATGGGCGGCGCGGCGGGACCGACTGGCTGGGTGAGGGCCTCAAGGGGAGGGCTACCTGGGGCGCGAGGACTGATGGCCGGGGCAAGCTCATGTTTCTGGAGGAAACTCTGCATCTTCCTCTTTGCCGTGGGCACCATCATCCTGGTGGGTGGGCGAGGAGGTTTGGGAAATGCTATGGCGACGATGGGAGGCCCCGAGTGCGTTTGGGCAAGGCTGGTCCAAATGGCGTGGTGAAGACGAGGGCTGGGCGGTGGAAAGAGGACCTGGACTTGGGAGAACAAAAGGCACCCGGGCAGCCGTCGAATAGTGGCGGTTGGAACAGTACTTAGATTCGGTATGGTCCATAGATGGGACAAACGACGGTGTTGCCCAGCTTCAACTCGAATCTGCAGTGCAGCGCATTATACGCTGAGCATCGGTGAGGCCCGACTGCTCGAGTCCCAGAGGTCTTCTGATTTGCCAGGAGTCAGTCAGCTGAGGTCTGGGCGTGTGAATACTATGTATCTTGGAAGGTAGCGTAGTGTAGTGTAGTGTAGGGGCACGTCGTCTTGGACGCGCCGCATCGTGCCTTCCCAAAAAGCCAGGGACCACCGTCCGTCAGCTCGCTAGCTTCAAAACGCGGTGGATCCCTGCAGTTACCGTTATAGTTACCTGGGTACTCTGGTACTGTATGTACAGTTCAGTCGCAGGCGCATGGGCCAAGCACAAGCACAAACCACCAAAAAAACATCTACAGGTTGCTTGCTTCCCAATGTACAGTACAACAGAGCGCCCTCATTAGTGCCACCTGACACTACATAGCCACACCAGACCAGTAACCTCCTCCTACAGCCTCAGCCACATCAACGCCTCGAATATCCTAGTCTTAAAAAGACTTGAGAATCCAGGCATACTGGTTTCACAGTGGCTACACATTCACAGCCATAATGACATCACCGCCACGCGAGGAAGACGAGCCCAAATCTAGTTTTGACCTCGAGCGACTGTAATCCATCCTCTAGCCTCCTATGAAATCTGGAGCGAGCACGACGACTTTTCCTCTCGCCGCTGTCTGATCTTTCCCTGGGCATCTGGTGATCTTGACGCATTCTACAGACAGAATGAAGCGTTTCCTGACAGAACGCAAGTGACTCTATGTGTTGCGGAGCAGCCATTGGGACTGGCAACCGCGCTCTCTCAGATCCATGGAGGCAATGGCCAACGCATCCCGGGTACAACAAGAAATGCAAGTACAGCCAGCGATGCGAGCGCATTCCCACTGGACTCGGTCCCCATGTATGGGCAGCATGGCGATATCAAGCCATCTAACATCCTCTGGTTCGACAAGGCCTCTAGTGAGACGGCCAACATCCTCGGACGACTCGAAATGTCGGACTTTGGGCTAGCTCATTACCATCGACGAAATCCACGGTCCAATGTGCCGCCAGAAGCATTGGCCGGGTCCGCCACCTACCGGGCTCCAGAGTTCGATATTGGAATGAAGCTCTCGCGAAAGATGGATGTCTGGTCTTTGAGCTGCCGTCGTCCGCAGTGAGCTGGCGCGACAGGAGGCCGGCTCGAGCGCTGATAACACGAGGTACGGCACTGCCTTTTCGCTCATGGCCGCCGTCTATCTTCCGACGACGCCCGTTGCGACGATCCTCGCCATGCCCATCTTTGGGTGGGCCAATGAATGGCGTGGCCTGCGCTCTAACCCAGAAACCAAGGGCAGTGGTGGCGGTGGTGTCGGCAGCGGCGACTCAGGTGCGGCGGATCAGTCCGACCAGCCGGTTGTTTCGGGCTACATCTGGGTTTGGCTCGGTTGCTCTGTCGGTCTCACCATGGTCACCTCTGGCGTCTTTTATGTTCGAGTCTATCAGAGGTTGCATAGCAGAAACCCGGAAAATGCGCGTGGGAGGGGGAGGAGCTATTGTGAAAAGAGGGTTGTGTTGAGTGCAAGCAGCTGACTAAACCTCCCCGCCCACCGCTTCAAGCTTGGATACACCTTTTACTCAGCATTCCAGTTTTCAAGCAGCACTTAATATATGCACAGATATAAATATAAACATGAATAATATCAGATAATTATCTATTCCTTGAATATAGTTATTAATTATATAGAAATATGTTTTATTGCTGCAGCATGATGTTTGAGATTTTCAGGTGCGGATCTCCGTGTTTATATCGGACCCGAAGCCTGGACCGACAGGGGACCGACCTCAGCTAGAATGGGACCGATCTCGGCAACCGCCGCATTATCAATCAACGGGCGGGCCGAACTGGTTGGGAAATGGCCATATCTAGCAATCCCAAACTCCGCTTGACATCCTCAAGGTTCCTTGCCCCAACCACTGCCGCTTCCTCCCCACCATGGCTCCCTCCCTGGAAGAACCAGAAGACGTTCAAGATGTCCTCCAAAACCATGCCAGGACAAAGCCTGCATTAGTCGCCCCCGAGCCGGAGCACTGCCCCGGGCCCGAGTCTGAAGCAGCAGGCACCGCAGACTCATGCGCCGGCTGCCCCAACCAGAAGATATGCGCCTCGGCGCCCAAGGGGCCTGACCCAGACATAACACTGATATCACAACGCCTTGCCGGGGTCAAGCATCGGGTACTAGTCCTAAGTGGCAAAGGAGGCGTTGGCAGTACGTCCCGGCCCCCAACCCGCCCATCACGGTCCGTTTCTCCCGGACCCCCGGCATTTGGCTGACCTGAGGCATTCCAGAATCGACATTTACGAGTTTGCTGGCACACGCCTTCGCTCTGAACCCCGACAGCACCATCGGAATCATGGACACGGACATCTGCGGCCCGTCCATACCCAAGATGATGGGCGCCGAGAACGAGACAATACACATCAGCAACTCGGGCTGGTCCCCCGTGTGGGTCACGGACAACCTCGGTGTCATGAGCATACAGTTCATGCTCCCAAACAAGGACGACGCGATAATATGGCGCGGGCCCAAGAAGAACGGCCTAATCAAACAGTTCCTGAAGGACGTCGACTGGGGCGAGCTGGACCTTTTGCTGGTCGACACGCCACCCGGAACGAGCGACGAGCACCTGAGCGTAAACTCTTACCTGAGGGAGAGCGGCATCGACGGCGCCATCATCGTCACGACCCCGAACGAGGTGTCACTTCTAGACGTGCGGAAGGAGATTGACTTTTGCCAGAAGGCGGGCATCAAGATCCTCGGCCTGGTCGACAACATGGCAGGCTTCGTCTGCCCCAAGTGCACAAAGGAGAGCCAGATATTCGAGGCGACGTCGGGAGGCGGCAAGGCACTTTCACAGGAGATCGGCATCAGATATCTCGGCGCCGTGCCCTTGGACCCTCGCATTGGCATGGCTGGCGATTACGGAGAGAGCTACTTCGACTCCTTCCCGGACAGCCCGGCCTGCCAGGCTATCAAGAAGGTGGTGAGAGGCGTGGCCTCCCAGATAGCACTAGACTCCGAGAGCCTCTTCACCGAGGGCTAGGCCTCGACCAAGAAATAACCGCGTGATACCCCAATACTTCAGTCACGCACGCTCTGCCCCGCGAGGGCGCGAGAAGGGTTCCTGCCGAGACCACTCGCACAGGTCTCGTGGCACCATTCTCTCCTTCCAGCAACCTAGGCCTCAGGCGGTATTCACTCGTGCCCTGTTCATGAATGTCCATCAAACACCGTCGCGACCTAGGCGGCTCCGAGCTTCTCGGGGATCTCCTCCAAATCGTCGACCGAGCTGAGGTCTATCACCTTGTTGACCTCGGCCGTGTTGCGGAACAGCTCCTTTGCGCCGGCGTAGAGCATGCGGAGCTCGCTGTTGCAGGTGACGGGGAGGTAGAAGAGCAGCACGTAGGGGACTGATTGCCGCCCAGAGGGCTGTGCGAGTAAGGCTACGTCAGCCGCATGCTACTCTCCTGACTGTATATCGTAAGAGGGGCCCCGTACCAAGGTCATCGGGTAGCTCATGAGCACAAATCTCGGCGAGTGGTCTGGCAGGTCCTCCCCGATCTCTTCAAGGCTCTTGTAAACAGTCTTGTCGTCGTCTTGCTTGATCTCCTTGGTCGCCTTATCGATCATGTCTGCGCCCCGGGACAGCTGTCAGCCTCCACACCTCCGGTGTCCCGGCAACCGCCCCGACTGCAGATGAAGTGCCACGCCGTGGCGGCGGGAAAAGAGACATGCATACAGATGACGGCTTGGGCATCGTTGGACCTCGAGGTGCCGAGACGGAACTTGCGCAGGTGGTCCTTGGTCTCCTGAGAGAAGGTGTACAGCCTCGCCTCGGAGCTCTAGCAGCGTTACATACAGCTGGTCAGCCAGGGGGTCGTTGTGTGTTCTCTCGCGGGCCAGAGAGCTCCATACCATGATGTCTTGTTCGCGTTACACGGAATAATGGGATACTTTCGAGGTTATGCAGAAGCCAATATCAGAAATCGGATTTGGTTCGTCTGTACGAGGAATGCACTGCTCTCGATGGGCTGATGAGGTCGAATAGCAAGCAGGCTTGTTGGGTGGTTCAGACACCGGGGCTCCAACGAGGTCAGCCCCGCTATACGTATGTGCAAGTACAGTTACTAGTGTAGTTGTACTGCAGGCGCCCCGCTCCGTTTGGGGACCCATGGACCGAGCAGCCGAGAGCGGTGCCGACCATCGCGGGCCCCACCACGTCGAAGCTTCAACGGACGTCTATGACGAGAACACCTCTGCAGACACCGTCTGCACAGCGCATCCGTGGTTCCCTTGGTTCACGACTCTTTTCCAGGGCCACACTTGCTCTCCCACACCGCGGGTTCCGGACAGGATTGGGATTGCAATTCCCGGCCTAGGTTGATAGCTGTTTCTTCATGTTCTCCCGCGTATCCCAGATTGCGCGTCACCTCTCCAGACCTGCCGCCCAATCCGCTTACTCCGGAACAACTCCCGTCCTCTCGGCCGGACTGCGCCTCCTGGTGGACATCATGTCGACGGCCGAGCAGAACTTCGCGCGGACGATCCACACCGCGGCATGTCTGATTATCGGCGACGAGGTGCTTGGGGGCAAGGCATGTGTTGTCCCGAGATACCCATAACCCGCCGTCTATAATCAATCTCCTGGCTGACGTGTGACGGCTGGTCTCTGCGCAGACCAAAGATGTAAGTGGGGTGTGTGGATTCTAGCACATTTTGGGCAACACACTAAACCGTTGGATATCAAGAGCAACTCGAACTACATGGCAAACTTCTGTTTCTCACTGGGAATTGTAAGTGATATATGTGACCGTCTTGCGCTCTGTGAGCTTTACTAAGTGTTGCCGGACAGCAACTCAAGAGGATTGAAGTCATCGAGGACGATGAGTCGGAGATCATCGAGGCTGTCCGCAGGATGAGTAACAGATATGACTTTGTCGTCACCAGGTGAGGAGAGATCCTGAAAAGGATGACCTTTTTGGGGAGCCGCCACAGCGCTTCGAGTCCAGACGAGAGAATGCTGCTGACGAGACGACCCTGAAAAGTGGTGGTATTGGGCCGACGTGAGTTTCCCGGAGAACCCACACCTGATTGAAAGTGCCAGCTCGTGCTAAGTCCCCGCCGCCAGGCATGACGATATCACCTACCAGTCTATATCCAAGGCCTTTGGGCTCAAGACCAAGCTGTACGAGGAGGCGTACCAGCGCATGAAGAAGCTTTCTCGGGCCCATCCATCACAGCCGGCCTTCAACTGGGACGAAGATAGCCCTGCCAAGAAGGCCAAAATACGAATGGTGGAGCTCCCTACGGACGACTCTGTTCCCCTCGAGAAGCAGTTCCTCTTCCCGCGGGAGGACATGTGGGTTCCTGTTGTGGTGGCGAATGGAAATGTTCACATCCTGCCAGGAGTGCCGCGCCTATGTAAGTCCTTCGACCTGATAAATATATATATATACACACGTGTGTCTCGTAAACGTCACTAACGACAAACCCATCTCGCTTCAGTCGAGGCGCTCTTGGACGGCTTGAAGCCCTACATTCTGCCGCGCCTGGTGGACCTGGAGGGCAAGGGCACATATAGGGTGCTTATATCGACACCCCTGGCCGAGAGTGCCGTGGCCACCTACCTCACCGAGCTGGCGGGCAAGGTCGAGCCGCAGGGCGTCAAGGTGGGGTCCTACCCACGATGGGAGAAGAAGAGAAACACGGTCACTCTTGTCGGCAAAGACAGGGAATACCTGGACAGCATCAAGGACGAGGTGGCCCAGAACGTGAAGGGACGGGTGGTGCAGGTTGAAGGCGAGGATGATGACTTGCCTGATGTCAGCTGAATAGAGGCCAGGGTGATCGAATAAATACTCCGTCCTTGTTGTGATCGACGTATCGCCAGAGACTCTGACCGTGTTATTGTGCGATTTATCCGGCGGATCTATCAACAGCTTCCGTGAAGCCGGACCTCGAGGCAGCACGCATCGAATACGATGGAGATCCACTTGGTGTGCGAGTTGTAGGATTCGAGACGGGGCGACAATGCGTCGGGACCGGCAAACATTTGATGCCTGAGCTAGATGCTGGGATGATGCTTTCGGGTGCCAGCGGGAGTTCGAGACCCTGGCGTATTGCCCCGCCCCGGAAGCCCATGCCCGAGGCTAGGAAAGAACTAAAGAGCTGGAACAAATATTAGATATGTGTTGGATCCAGGAAGCCACTTTCTGGGGCCGCAACCACCACACTCAGAGGTGTCGGCACATCCATTTTCCTTTGTAGTGAAACAATACGGCATGTAGAAGTCAGCCGTGTTCCGGCCGTGGGACATCAGATGTGGCACGGCAAAGTGCAGACGGCTTCTCGATAGGCTCTACCTTAACATTTGACGCCAGGAAGGGCAGAGGCGGCAAATTTGGTGCCCGGCCCTAAGAGCTTGGTCGTCCGGACCTCATCACAGTTTATATCGGACCCCTGCTGCGATCAAACACCCTAGCTCGACAAGCTTGAAGGGTATCCGTCACTGAGACTCTCCGTTGGCGTATCCACTTTCTTCTAGAAATTTTGTCGGAGCTCTGTGCGGGCGAGAGATTAGGTATCGACGGTCCCCATTACCTAAAATGGGCGCTCCCAAACGTGTCAGGCCCCACGGAGAATGGGCGGGAGCCATCAGTGACGGACGAAGCGTCGGTCTGAGCGGAAGGTCTCCGATTCAGCTTGATTAAAAGAAGATTGTGGGGTGCAGGCTTCAACACCAGCTCCTCAACAAAACGGTTACGGATTTCGGTCGAGGCTTTCAAACAAGAATCGGGCCAGATCCAGCATCACACGTTGACAACAGTTCGGGAAGACAGCCTCGGAAACCCCTCCATGAGGGCAGCAGCAGGAGCTGGGCACGCTGACCCGGGGGTTTCAATACCGGGCTTGACCAGCTACGGGTGCCATGCGCCGCCCGGTCGCTATACCGATCTCGAGTCGTGGCCCGAGAAAGGGACATGCATATACCCAGCTGGGGGAGCTCCCATACTGCCATAGCGGCCGCGCGCCGGTCCACGGTAGATTGGGTCTTGGGAGGGTCGCCGCCCCAGGTCCAAAAGGTGTTGATCTTGTCGGGGATTCTGGCGTGAATGAAGAGGCCCCCGCATGCGGCCCCCGATCAAATCGAAGCTAGGGGTCGTGCCTGCTGCCCGAAGACGTGATCTTGTCTTAGGACGTACTCGTTATCGCGGCGGTCGCCGACCGTTCAGCCGTTGAGAGCACAGCCCGAGCCCGCACCCGCACCCGCATCCCTGAGGATGGGGAGCCATTGGGAAGGGATACCCAGGTCAACTGCTACATCGAACCAAACCTGAGGCGGCCAAGGATGAAGCTACGGGCACATCGCCGGAAGTGCTTCTCGGGGCGCGAGCACCCTCGCCCTGGGGTGGTGTGGCCGGTGGTTGTGGTGGTTGTGGTGGTTTGTTGTCGAGTTGCAGACTAGACTGTTTGGTCTCATCTCTGTAAGATTGGGTGGGGTGGGGTACGCTTCTCTCCCCTGACTCCTGTTACCTGTTCGCGTACAGTACAGGACAGTAGAGCACAGTACGGTCCCGTGCCCCATGCCGGGAGAGGAACGGGCCAGGCAGGAGCCGTACTTAGCGACAGCTTCGTCGCTATGTACTTAGTAGTATCCTGGCAGCCGTGGCCGGGGTTCCTGATGTGGCCGACTGGTGTCGTCCTTTCTCCCGAAGTGGCCCTGCAGAGACGGGAGTCCATGTGAGGAGTATGGATATATTGCGCCAGGCTCGCGAACTGGCCCGGCGCACACAGGTTTAATAAGTCTGGCGCAATCTCTGACCAGGAAGCCGTGGTGAGTCTTCTGCATCTCCGTCTCCCAGCTCGTGCATGCCGCAAGCTGCAACTAGCCATGCAGGAGCAAGACACTATCCTTGAAGACGGGCAGGCCGGCCACGTGGATGGGCTGGGCAGTGCATCTCGGAGAGCCGCCAAAGAAAGGACGGAGGTGTCCAAGGCTGGCGGCGGTTGTCCCAAGTAAGCAAGCCCTAGCCGAAATCGACCTCAACTTTGCTGAACTCCACGGCCCACCATGCCTGCCTGTGCCTGGATATTGCGTGCGTGCGTGTGTCAAGTTCGGCGTTGCCAGCCGATGGCCGACCACCAGCGCGCAGGGTAGGGCAATGCAATTCGACCGTTCAGCAGCCGCTATAGGTTTGTGGACTCGGGCGACGCTGGAACCAAAAGAGGTTTTTTCCTGGTACTGGTCAGGATTGGCGGCGGTGAAATTGGCCTGTGTCCGCTCTCATCTCCATCCATATCACGCAACCTGACCGGCCTGACGAGCCCGGCGGCTGGACAGGAACAGGGCGCGCAACCCGATAGGGGGCGCTGGGCCGGGATGACTGTGCCTTGCTGTTTATTAGGAGCTGCACGAACGCCGCGGCGATCAGAGACCAGAGAAGAAGTCTGGTTGCACAAGCAGATATGCATCACAAGGGGATCAGTTTCAACAACCAAGGATGCCCAAGCCTGGCAGGCCTGATCCCCAATGCCCCGTCGCCCAGCTACCCAGGCCCTATATCTCGCGCCGTCAGCATGCCGAACGAACCACTGCCAGAAGCAGCCCAGATGCTTGCAGCAATGCGGCGCCGCCTTTCGACATGTACTGGGTTGAACCGCTCGAGCGATGGCACGGATGCAGTCTACACCTTTGGTTTCGCCACCATCTCCATGCTGCCCCGATACTTTGTGTCGATTACCACTATCATGGCCTCGAGAGGCCGTGAGGGGCCGTGGTCCGCGCTTTGATGCGCGCTGTTGCTCGCCGGTTGTCCTTGTTGCCCCGGGCGCTGTCACTGCCGCTGCCGCTGTCACCGGTCAATCCAGACGGCCCGGGCGGGAAGGCTGACAGGAGACGCCAGGTGCTCGCCTCGCATTGCCCCTGTGCATCTTCGCTCTCGGACGATTCACCATTCGCATCTTGACCCCCACACAGGCTGCTGGGCTGCCTGGACACCTGGACACCTGGACACCTGGATGCCTCTCGGGACGAGGTGCAACAGTGGTGACACGGGCTGTGTTGGTGGTACTCGGCGAGCTGTCGTCTCCCGCGTGGAGCCTATTTTTATTGCGGTGAGACCCTGTGGTGTATCCTCTGGGTGTCTTGCACAGGCTCGCTCAAGGTGTAGTGTATGTACATGGGCATGGACATGACAGATCTGGCTAGACCAGGAGTGGTCCGACACCAAGTCTCGTTGCTGATGGTTTAGCTGCCAAGGTTGGCCGTCTGCCAACCTGGTCCCCAACGCAGATGGAACTGCAACGTTGGGGGGGTAGCAGCGCCCATGGTGTCGGCTTGATTTTCAGCCTGGCCCAACATCGAGAATATTCCTTCGACATGCAGAAGGCAGGCGTAGGCACAGGCGTAGGCACAGGCGCGGGCGCCCGCGCTCATGCCCGGGCCGTCGTGGTGGGATGGTCAGCCCCCTGTGAGGCTCAAGAAGCCATCTGTACAATCCTGCCGACCCTACATAGCATGGGGGTTGCGTCCAGTGCGGACTGGGTACGTAGGAAAGGACGGCCGTCCCACCAGCGCATGCGATGGGATGGATATTCTGTCCTCCCCACCACCCGCCTCCAGCCTCCTGCGGGTGCGTCCTCGGCGCCGAGAGGCTCACGGGTGTGGCCTGTGTGACGCGCGAGCCGGCGGGGTGTGGACAATGGGCAGACTGGCCCAGGTGCTAACTCGATCGGTGACGGTGTCTCATCGAGGTTCCCCAGCGGGCAGAGAGCTTGAGCCGTCAGGCTGGCGAGCTGGAGTCCCAATGCTAAAGAGCTTGTACTGTGTGTGAAGGCATACCAGCAGGTGAGGAGGCGGAGGCGGTTAGTCGTTTGGGCACCGTCATACCAGAGACTAAGGACCTAATAAAAGCATATGGAGTATTTCAATTTACCAAGTAGGGCTCCCAATCACACACCAAGCGGGCTGATGCGCACTGTGTACCTGGTTGGCCTCGGTGCCCCCAAGTGGCGGAAGCCAATCACGGCTCCAGAGCCTGCAGCTTGGTAGCATTCTCGGCTCATCTTTGTGAGAAGTACCCCTGCAGACTTTGGACCCCTGGCGGGCGAGAGTGGGTAGTAGTGTACATATGTACGGAGCACACTAGGTTCGGATACATTGCTCCAACGTCCTGAGCGCCCCCATGTTGTGGTGGACAAAGCGGCCCCTCCTGCTTTGACTAGCAAGGAGACAGAGAGGCAGAGAGGCAGACAGCCAGCCAGCCAGCCAGCCAGCCCAGCCAGCCCAGCCAGCCAGCCAGCCAGCCAGCCCGCCCAGCCCAGCTTGGCCCTGTCAGTCAATCAGTCAATCACTCATTCACTCAGTCAGGGAAGAGAGAAGTCACAAGACACCACACCCTGCTCTCGCTCGCTCTCCATCCCCCTGCCCCTGCTTGCTCCTCCTCCTCCTCCTCCTCCTCCTCCTCCTCCTCCTCCTCCTGCTGCTGCTGCTGCTGCTGCTGCTGCTGCTGCTGCTGCTGCTCTTGCTGTGCTGCCGCCAACGCTTTACCGCTGCCGCTGCCGCTACCTCTGAACCTGGATCCTGCAGTCACTTCCGTTTCCATTTCCCAGAGCGCCCACCCTGCTGCACCCACACACCACACCCCAATCTGGCGTACCCACGCCATCCATTTTAATTCTTTCTCCTGCCTACTCCTACTCCTTGCCATCCATCCCGCGCATCAGAACTGCCGCGACAACCCTCGACCATTCTCGACTCTCCATCGCCATCGCCTTCGCCTTCGCCTTCGCCTTCCTTTCGCCTTGGCCAGCAAGACAACATCCGATCTCCCCCCACCGCCAGAGTCTCCGGTCTCTCCCAATTGACCAACCCCGTGCCCGACCTCTCAACCACACCCGCCCCGGGACGGACCAACGTTGGCGTTTTAACTCCCAGCTTGGCGCTGGAACTTGGACTGGGATCGACGTCTCTTCTTCAAACAAGTACCACCACACCAAGAGGGTCCCGAATCCGTCATTTGCCCCGGAAAGGACAACCGTACCTCCACTCGGCAACACATCATCACATTACCCTTCACCTGGTCCGCCTATTTCGTTCGGGCATCAACTAGTTTCGGTTCGTGTCGTCAATACTGCAGGCCTCAGTCGTCTCGGTCCCCCTTATCGCAGCTACAATGGCTTCCAAGGTACGCTCTAAACACGCCATTCATGGGCGCCATCATCCCTTGCCAGCTTCCGCCCCGGCCATCATCCGTTCCCATTGCGCACCTGCTGCGTCGCAACCAGCCCGCTTACAATCGTCGCCAGCAGTTTCTGAGAGAGTACAAATTGGTGGTGGTCGGCGGAGGTGGTGTTGGTAAATCGTGTCTTACGATTCAATTGATCCAAAGCCATTTCGTCGATGAATACGACCCAACAATCGAGGGTGCGTCGCACACCAATCCCATCCCTGCTGCCTGCATCAATTGACCCCTTCGTTGCAGACTCGTACCGAAAGCAATGTGTCATTGACGACGAGGTCGCCCTGCTCGATGTCCTTGACACCGCCGGCCAAGAAGAATACTCGGCCATGCGAGAGCAGTACATGCGCACGGGCGAAGGTTTCCTGCTCGTTTACTCCATCACGTCCCGTCAGAGTTTCGAAGAAATCACAACCTTCCAGCAACAAATCCTGCGGGTCAAGGACAAGGACTACTTCCCCATGGTCGTCGTGGGCAACAAGTGCGATCTGGAGGGCGAGCGCGAGGTCACCAGGCAAGGTATGTCGCCCCCGCTTCATTTTGACGTGTCCGTGGCGCCCCTCGAATAGTTGCTAATGGTCTAATGCAGAGGGTGAGAACCTGGCAAGGTCGTTCGGCTGCAAGTTTATCGAGACATCCGCAAAGTCCCGTATCAACGTCGATAAGGCATTCTACGATATCGTACGCGAAATCCGACGCTTTAACCGTGAAATGCAAGGATACTCGACCGGCAGCGGCGCCTCTGCGCCAAACGGTGCCGTCAAGCCCATGGATGTCAGCGATAGCGATGCCGAGGCGGGATGCTGCTCCAAGTGCGTGATAATGTGAGGGGTTTTCGGGTCTGCGGCGTTGCAGAGCGGGACCTGCCGGGGCCAGGGACGACCCCCGAGAGAGAGCAGCGCACGGGAGGGTCAGGGAATGGGACGCACTGATTCTTAACGAGTCAACCGATGGTAACGCCCAAGCTTGATACGACGACACATTTGCATAAGGCTGGGGAGTCGAGTTCCCTTCCAGACGATATGGACGCACATGGCCAGCATTTCTGGAGGAGTTGAACGCGCGCGAACTCGGACTCTCATGGGACACGACAGGGCATGGCCTCCATTTGATTTTCCCCCTTCTCCTTGTCATCCGGAGACGCATATGGACACTTTACAGAAATTTTTTTACTTACTATTACCCAGGTCACTTTTGCCACTTGTCTTTTTTCTTTTTCTCTTTTTTTCATGGGGGTTCTGTCTCATCTGCACCGAAAACTGAATCTTATATTATGGCTGCTATCCCGACTTGTAATCTCCTTTTTCGTCTGCCTTCCCTTGTCTGTGGACTGTGGACTCTGGCTCGCGCGTATCAAGACGTTATATCCCCCTCTCAGGAGCTCTCACATGTTACGAGGCCCAACCCAGATATGCAAAGTGTCGTTGAAAATCAAGTGCAAGAAATTTTCCTATCGAATCTGACCTCAGTCGCATGTACCACACGACACGAGCTACGGTCTCTGGTGTCAAACGGCCCTGAACTCATCACTTCGGAGCATTATCGGCCTTTGTGCAAAGCTCGTGTAGCAGCACCGCGACAACGGTCTACGCAGCCTCCAAGCAGGTGGGGTCTTGATTTCGTAATTCCGAAAAGGTGAGGAAACCCCAAAATCAAGGCCTCGCAACTCCTCCTACCTCATGTACACCTACATACCGGTAAACCTTGGGGACAACATCATAAACACGGCCGGCCACTACCTTGGAAAGCCCTGGTCCCAACATGTAGGGTTAAATCAGTTTGAGCGGTTGACAAAAGTGAGTCGTCCTTCTACCATTCAGATTATGCGCAGCTGTTCCCGCTCTTCGCTAGGATTTGGAGGCTCTCCGTCCTTCATCAGTTCCGGAGCATACGTGGCATGCACATTGACCAAGAAACTCTAACCGTATATCTACGCCCTAAGGAGAATGTTCTAGGCTCACTTCCGTAGCCCTTTCAATGCCAAGGTAGGATAATCCTTCTACTATTCACATGCCAGCACGCGTTCGATTTCCCCCCAGAGAGTGGTTTCTGGTGTGGCAAGGTATGGGAGTATGTGTCTTGTGGGGAGGCTTCGGCGGAGGCTCTTTCACCATATCCACTACCATCAACGCTGCTTATCTAATTATTGAGTCTTATCCACATGGTTCTACTTGCATATACAAGATGACAATGGCTCAAGACTCCGTCGTGAAGGGGCATGAACAGCTTGCTGTGCGCGCACCGGTGCCTGATTTTTGATTTTTTTGGATGGGAACCATTCAACCCCCCGACCCCCGCGGAGCGCACACCAGGTCGCACAACATCGTGCCTGCGCGCCAACACCAGCACCCACCGATGAAGCCCAGATGGCAAGTTGCGAGGTGAGCAAACAAAGGCCAACGGCCCGAGGGACGAGGGACACGCACGCACCAGGCTCTTCCTCTAGCAACAGCCTCGCCCCATGTTGTCCCTGCTATGGGGCATCGCATCGCGAAGACTTGCCTGGGCTGTGTTCCTGAGGTGTCCTGACTACTCAATGTTGAGTTAGGGGGGGGGGATGCAGAAGGAAGGGGAAAAGGCTCCTCTTCGTTCCTGCTGAGGCCGTGCTCTCCGCCCGTTAGGTGGGGGAGATGGCACAAGACGCCGGCGACAAGGCCAAGGCCAAGGCTGCGAGTCTTGACTCTTGAGCCGAGCTGTCTCGTCCGAGTTCACCACATCATGTTGGAGGAACCGCCAGGGGTACGCTATAGCAGGTTGCGTGGTGCACAAAGTCAATAAATATAGCCGATCCTATGCCGACGTCCCCTCTGTGCGCATTAATGCCTTGCGTGGCTGATAGACATTGCTCTGATGGGAGACGGCATGCTGTGGACAAGAGCCTATATATGGGTTGAGCCCCGTTCATTTCACTGTGGGAGCGCCCTGGTAGAGCCACGAATTTTAGTTTTGTCCTCGACGACAGCTTTTCTGTAAAAAGGTGTACAACTTCCACATACCAAGGAGATAGAGAAATTCTGCCATAGTTTTCAATTAAAACATAACAGAGGGTCCAAGACGCGTTTCAGTATGAGTCCATCTTGATCAGTCCGAAACTCCTCCCAAGTAGTGGAAAAAGTCCAGGTCCCCACAACTTTTATACTAGAACAAACTCAATGTTGTTTCAGCCTACGAGGGTTTTGTACGTATGGAAATAAGTTGAGGCTTGTGAGTTATCTTACACGGATGAGAAGAAGAAAATCATCCATTATCAACACAATATACCTCTCGTGCTGAGGAAATCACGATACAGTTATCCGCTGGACACATGGTAACAATTATGGACAACGCAGCTTCTCAATGAGCAGGATCATCAATCCAGCTTCTCGAACGAATTACACACTTGTGGCCTGGAAAACTTCAAGTGTGGCACTGCAAAGGCGCAATCATGTACCTAGGTAGTGAGGGAGCTTTGCACCTTGGACCCATTCATTGCAAACCTATATACAGTCACTTAGCATCATTTCACCCCAAGAGCACGTCTCTAGGCCCCTTCACGTATAAATATGGCCATCCAGCTTGGGCTCATTCATATCTGTTCCTCTACCTTATTATATTCAACACAGTATTCTGGACTTTCTTGATAATGATTTGCCACTGCATCATACATGGTGGCAATAAGCACACTCTTTGAGTTTCAAATGGTATATAGCTCTGATATATACGGATGATGAAAAGACAGCGTGCGTGGGAACTTCTTGAGGCACTGGACAGGAAAAGGCATGCCTATGGCATTAAGGATGTGTGTATGCAGTCTTGTATAGTGTCCGAATTTAACAGGTGGAACCAGGGATAGCTCACAGTATTCGTTATTCTTTGAGCTTAGCTTAGACTCTGAGTAAATTGTGTGATACAAACGATACCTGAAAGTCTAGGAGGGGTTGTGAGAGTGGGTGACTTATTTAATATTTTATCTTTGTCTTCCCGCTTGTGGTTGAGGCACCATAACATTGTTAAAAGGAGGTGTACATCTTACTACGGTGTGCATAACGACCTGCAGTTGAGACTCTATATACACTGAGGCTGCATGAGTCTTCTAATCATAGCACTCTGAGGTGACACTGCATACAGCTACTCCTGAGCTGCATAACCGCTTTCAGATCTCGCAACAAGCTAGAGACGGCAATTTGGTAACAGACGCCCAAATGGCTGCACTATTCCGTCTTTTCCATGCGAATGCATCGGATACCAAAGTAATCACGCGCTGCATCGACATTCCATTGCTGGAGAATGGTCCGCTGTTCCGCACCATGCTCCCTACCTACATATGTAGGTACATATAGCACCGCATCGGCCGGGGGCGCGGGACGAGATGATGCAGTGGTACATCAGCGCGTTGGAAGAAGCGCTGGGAGGCTCAGGGGACCAAGTATATTTGAAGGCTTGCCTTGGCACGGACCGTCGTGTAGATGGTCGCCAACCACGGCCAATTGGCTTCTGCGTATATGAGATCATACAACGTGATTGTAGCGATGATACATAAGACCACCAGCAAAGAAACAACCGCGAGATGGGACTTACTAAGTTTTAGGACCGCCATCGGGAAGCAAAAACGGAGGGCAGTGCCTGAAGTACTCGATACCACGGCCGGCATTCCCTCTTGGAAAATTCCAGGACGGAGGCGTGGCGAGTATTGCAAGTGTTGGACAATGTATGCCGCCTGACTTTCATGGCAGTAGACCCGGATGTTCAGAGGTAAGCGCTTATGATGCCGAGGAGAAATCCAAGAGCTTAAATGTATCAAAAATTAATTAAACCTGAAGCTTAAGTCAATAGCCCTTTAGTTATTTAAATTTAGAATTTAATCTGTGGCGAGACGAACTTTGGAGTGCCGAGGCCGCTACGCATGTGTGCTGGCTGCACCCGACGGTGTTCCTTTGTACTCGAAGTTTGGATTTAAAGTTGTTGACTAGGTTGAGATGCCACACGGTGACATTTCAAGCATGTTCCGGCCTGCTCGTCAGTGAATTTTCCTGTCCCGCCGAGTATCCTCGCTAGATATCACGGGTCAGGATCAGGAACACGGTTCTTGGCATGATGGCATGAGCAAGCTCGTCACCAAACAATCTAGATCCTAGCATGATGCCTTCGTTCCTGGACTATCAAGGCCTACAACCAGTCCAGATTGGATAGGGCCCCGCACCCTCCCCTTTGGCTTCAGTGCGTATAAGCAGTGGAGACAGGTATTGTTCATCTGGTGTCAGGCACACACTCTGCCGCATGTCCGATCGGCCCAGTGAGCCCAGGGCTTGGGTTGGGTCTGAGGGTAGTCTGTATGCCCTCGTCTGGCGAATCAACTTACACGGTTTGGCTGCTGGTACGCTGAAGAGGGTATCCAATGCGTCGAGTCAGGGCCAACGCCATGCACCGCGCTATCGGCGGTCTTCGTCACAAGTGGATGGGTGGTGGGCCGTCCTGCCTCTCAAGTGATAGACTAGACAACATGAGCGGATAGACAGGCAGGCAGGCAAGACAGACAACAAACCAAGTGCTGTGCTCGGTCTGTGGAATGATCCGAGGTCTGACGCAGTTTTGTCGGTGCATCACGGACGGAGTCTGTCGCAAACCTTTCTGAACAAGGCATCTCAATTGGAGGTTCGTCCAGAGTCTGTCCGGACAGCCCCACCCCAGCGGACAGAGTTGGTGCCGCTCGGCGGGGTGCCAGGCAGCTTTCCCCCTGTTGCCCCTGCGTCTGCCGGGCCCGCATCGGCAGAAAGAAGCCTTGGCGACTGTGGCGAGAGACGACAAAAGGGGGGCCATGCCCGAGTCGCGATATGGGGTCTTGCCGCCTGTTGCGCCCCGGAGCTTACATCGAGCCTATCTCCCTCGAGTCGTTCCCGACAGCTCCTTCGCTCATCCCGAACGCGCCTCGCCTGCTCTTTCAGGTAATCTCACAGAACCCCAGCGCAACATGTCTACAACAACAACAACAACAACAACAACAACAACCGCCACGGCCTCGGCCCCCCAGGCAGGCGGCATCAATGCCGAGACCATCCTGCGCCTGTTTCCTGACATCGACACGACGAGCTCTTCGGAGCTGGACGGTCACGATGCCGAGCAGATTCGCCTCATGGATGAGGTCTGCATCGTGCTGGACGAGAATGATGAGGCCATCGGCACCGCCAGCAAGAAAGTCTGTACGTACTGCTGGATAACTGGGTATCCTGGAGTAGTTCTACGTTGCTAGACCGACTAACGGACAGATGCCCTCAGGCCACCTGATGAGCAACATCGACAAGGGGCTGCTCCACCGCGCCTTCTCCGTCTTCCTCTTTAACGACAAGAACGAGCTCCTCCTGCAGCAGCGCGCTTCAGAAAAGATCACCTTCCCGGATATGTGGACCAACACCTGCTGCTCCCACCCCCTCATGATCCCCGGCGAGACTGGCTCCAACCTCGCAGAGTGCATCGAGGGCGTCAAGAGGGCGGCGCAGAGGAAGCTGGACCACGAGCTGGGTATCAAGAAGGAGCAGGTCCCTATCGAGGACTTCCACTTCCTCACGCGAATCCACTACAAGGCGCCCAGCGACGGCCAGTGGGGCGAGCACGAGAGTACGCTTGACTCTTCCCCTATGCCAGATACCACCCGGCTCGAGTCCTGCGACCGAACGGGCGTGCAAGGGCTCCATCGTTACTGACTGTGTGCAGTTGATTACATCCTCTTCATCAAGGCCAACGTCGACCTGAACGTCAACCCCAATGAGGCCCAGGCGACGCAATACGTGACCCCGGAGGCGCTCAAGAAGCAGTTTGACGACCCTACACTCAAGTTCACACCATGGTTCAAGCTTATCTGCAACTCTATGCTGTTTGAGTGGTGGTCGCACCTGGACGCCGGCCTTGAAGCCTACGTGAACGAGCAGCAGATCCGACGCATGTGAGGCGACCGCCCGGCCGGATGCCTTTGCTTCGAAAGTCGACCTCTGGCTGTCCTTTTACCTGTTGGAGTCCTATAAAAGCAAAGCTTTAGACATGATACTACCTTTCTCTCCAGGCCCAAGGCGTTTGTTCCTGCGGCCCCGGTCCTCAAGATGGGGTACCCACACCCGCCACTGTTGGCAGGCTGGGACGTTTTCGATATTCCGCAATAGTACTAATACAAGCACGGCGATCTCTCCAAGTCGCAAGATCCACCGACCGCGAACTTACTGTGAGCAGCAAGAATGATATCAGGTTTAACTGCGGTCTCTCGGAGATGGAATTGTGCCCCGGGGCATTGCCACGCCCTGTTTCTTCTAGATGTCGAGGGTGGGCCAGCAGCTCGAGACGACGTAAACCAGCACAGTGCCTGATGGCACCCACGCGACAACGTGCGGGCCAAGCGACCATATGGACCAGTGAGACCCGCTGGTTCCAGCGATGACCCAGGAGGCTGCTGGATCGCCTGAACGCTTGATGGACGGGGTTTCTCTGGAAACTCAAGAAGATGCATGACTGTTGGACACTGGCCAGCGAGGTGAACAACCAGTCAAGATGACCACCCCGGGAAAGTAGTTCAAGTGTGTTGTAGATCCGGCAGGGAGAAGCGGGCTGCGAACAAAGAGACACGCGCAGCCTCTGGTGTCAGCGTGCGAGCGAGCCAGCGAATCCGAACCCGAAGCAACATTGAAGCAAGCAATATTGTGCGGCGGACGTGGTTACGAGGGTCTCACGGGGCCCGGTCAATCCTATCTGGTCAACTAGAAATCCCTCTGCTGGCGAGGCGTCAAGATCGGGCGTCTGGCTGCTTTACAGAGTCAATTCCCAGACATGCTGCGCTGGTCGGGCTTGGCCCGTGCTCTTATTCGACGCCTCATGCGAGACGAGTAGCAAGTAGCGAGGAGTGACACCGATGCTGGTGTGGGACAAGGCTGCAAAAATGGCTCGTCACCTCGCTGTCACCGTTCGCCTGTTGCCCGTCTTGTCGGGGCCCGATAAGCCCACAGATATGCCGCCTGTCACCATTCAGAGGCCGGCAGGTCCCACCCTGCGGCTTACAGATGCACCTGTGCAGCCATCCCGTGCCGGTGGTAACCCGATCAACCCGGCAGTCACGAGTAGGCAGACCACCTACTTGGTCCTGTAAGTACCTGCCTAGTGTAGGTAGCAAGTAGTATTACGGGCTGTGGAGTGGTCCGGATCTTGGCATGTTCGGTCGGGTGTACCTACCACTCCCATCACTCTCACCCTCCCTCACCTGGGCCGGCATACAATGGGCATCCTGGGTAGGTATTTAAGGCTCCCTGACCTGTCCCACCCGTTGCCTCCCTTTCTTCTCCCCCCTCCTACAGCTACGTATGTATGTTGCTATTGCCACTACCCTGTCTCCCCCACCTCAGGAAAAGGAACACTCTAGCAGAATACCAGGCCACTCACCAAGGCATCGGAGTCGATCAACCCTGATAAGCTCCATCACCGGGGCCGGTCCTGATCAGAACAAATACTCCCGTCGCCGTTGCTCCCGCCCTTTGTCCATACAGAGCAACTACTCGCTCGATTTCTCCCCTGCTTGCTCGCTTGCTCGCTTGCTCGCCTGCTCGCTGGCCGGCTAGCCGAACCTCAACCCTCCAAATCCAAACTGTCCAAGGCGTTACTCGTCCAACTCTACATTGATGTCTGTTGATATACGCACCTGTCTCAACTGCCTCATCCACCCTTCCAGGTTTATGCCCGTCTCGAGGTCCCAATTATCTCGAGTTCACACGGGTGATAGTATCCAAAATATAGAACCCACCACGTAGGTTCCCAGGTCAGTCTTGTCTATCCTCCCCCTGCGCTCCCGCCAGGGACGACTCCTCTGATAAGCATGCCCAGTCAACGACCTGCTCAGCATGGAGACCGTCACCAGCACTAGCACCGTCACCTACGTCGAGCTTAAACACTCGCTCATACCCAAGAAGTGGGGTGAGTCTGTCCGTGCCGTCGACATGACCGAGTGCAAGCAGGTGGCTATTTCTCTGGCCCACGCCTTCGCCGCCGACGACCTTGCGTGCTACCTCCTGAATTCCGACGACATGGCCAGCCTGTCTCCGGAGGAGAAGTGGAAGCTACACGTGGACATCTTTCAGTACATTGTCGCGGCTCACTGCCTCAACGGCGAGACTCACGTCATTGGGCCCGACCATGAAGGAGTTGCTCTGTGGTCAGTGTTCCCGCCAGGTCCTCTGCGCTGTTTCGATCTGAGCATGCCCTTTGCCCCTTCGCAGCCCCAGCAGGTCAAGAATCATTCTGCAGTTGATTCTGACAAGTTACAGGCTGCCGCCGGGAAAGAACATTGACGACTGGTACACGGTCTTGCGGAGTGGCATGTGGAGGCTCTACTTCCAGCTCTCTTCCGAGGGCAGGCAGCGCTACTACAACGAGCTGCTTCCGCTTCTCCACGACACCAAGGCCGAGGTTCTGGGCGAGCACGACGAGGATGCCTACTACCTCGTCTACCTGGGGACCAAGCCCCACGCGCGGGGTCGAGGTTACGCCGGCAAGCTCTTGCGGACCATGATCGCCAGGGTGCGTTCCCCCGTCCCACCCCTTCAGACTGAGCCCAGCTTTACTGACGCCACCGGCTACAACAGGCGGATGCTGAGAATAGGCCTGTGTACCTTGAGTCGAGCTCCCTGGCCAACAACGCCTACTACGCCAAGTTTGGGTTCGTTGTCAAGAAGGAGATATTCCTCAAGCGAGGGGCCGTTCCGGTCCAGCTGACCATCATGGTGCGAGAGCCCCAGCCCGCCGCCAAGGTTGCTAACGTCCCCGCCGTCAAGAGGCAGCTAAGAACAGCAGCACCGGGTGGTCGTGCCCTCGACTCTTGAGGGACCTTGTGGACCGTGGGCTGGTTGTGCGGCCGACCGCCTTGTTCTCTCGGGAGGAAGGGAGAGAGGCCCCCCGTCATAACCGGCCCCGTGTGCACCTCATAACACGTGCCAGGTGTGTGCGTGCCCGTACGTGCGTGTCTGCTTTTGTGGTTTTGCGTGATTTCATGTTTGTTATTGGAGGCACTCAGGCTAGACTGACCCGGAGTCCCTCCTTCTACTGCGATGGCCACTAGATTGAAAGCTTGTTAAGGCCATTCGTTTCTACCATTTTGTTCACCCGAACCAACAACCCGCCCCGTGCAAACCGGTCTTTACATCATAGCACAGGTCTTGTCATGAAACAGAGAAAACCAGGAGGATATAAGAAAAAAAAAAAAAGGCAACCATTCCTTTTGCCGCAAAAGATGCCGCCCCAGCCCCCAAAAGTGTGTAATTGTGGATGCAAATTGTCTCCCAGGCGGCCATGTTCCTTGGCACGTAGACAAACATAGGTAGGTAAATTGAAACTGGATCAATACTCAAGTACTGCCCACGTCTCGTCGTCGACCGTCGTGTACACAAGCCCCTGGCCCAGCAACTCGTCCGACGCGCCCAGAACCTCCCTTGTCGTCATGCCCGTGCCACTGGTGATAAGGTTGAGGTGCACGCCCTCATTTCCGGGTGTCTCGGACAGGAACCTGAACATTTTCTGCGCATTGGACGAGCAGGCGCGGAGCTTGACCGCGTCCTCGCCGCTGGGGCCGTGCGAGTCGACGAACATGCTGTCGCCCTTGCCGGCGTTCCCGTCGCCGTTGGCGGCACCGCCCCCCAGGTCGCCCTTTGTCAGGTATAGGTGGACGTACTGTGCCTCGAGTAGGTGGTAGTTGACCTCGTTGTAGTCGTCGATGGCGCGGATGATGTGGGCGCCGACGTGGCGCTTGCCGCTAAAGGACTTGAGGCGGCCCCAGACGCGCACGTACTGGTCGGCCTGGTACTTTGGCTCGAGCTCCTCGGGCTTATCGGCGTCGACCCACTTCTTGACGTCGATGACGCCCGTGCCGTCGTCGAGGCGGTAGGTTATGTTGGTCGACTGCGGGTTCACCTGCCGGACCTGGCCCACGAAGGTGATCTGTGTGATGGGATGGCCGTCGATGGAGAAGTCGGCGCCCGGGTACGCCTCCTCGAGGTCGAGGAGCTGCTTGATGGTCACGGGGCGGAGGGACTCGTCGGCAAAGCTCTGGGTAGGTGGGGGTGGGCGAAGGTCAGCACACAGTCGGGGCAGAGCATCTCTTGGAAGTTCATGTGAATGGGTTCCTGGCTAACCTTTGAACCGCCCTGTGCTCCTTGGCTGCCCGACTGCGAGCCGCCATAGACGAAACCGCCATCATTGTCGCCACCTCTGGCGCCGTATGATGCGTATGAAGCTGTCACATCTCGTCAGCGCGGGCTCCTTGTTCATTCTTTTTCAAACAAGGATGGCGGACGAGCTGACATACTCATAGCCGAGGGGGTTGGTGAGTCCGAGGGAAGGGTGCGGCGCGGGTGAGGTTGGCGGGTCGGCGGTGTTGAAGTTTTGAGATGAAATCAAGGGAGACGCGTCTTGGCGAGGCACTGACGCGCCGTGCACTGGGAAAACCACTCTAACGTGCCGACTTGGTGTGGGTGAATAAGGAGCTAGGCGCTACTGGGTCATGAGGGGTGGTGCCTGTAGTGTACCTAGGTATAGTTGGAGACCATGCCCTGGGTGCGCGTTACATAAGCAGGATCCCTCTCCATGTGAAGGACAGGGAGTTACTGTATACCTACACTAGGTAGACTACACTAGGTAGACCATGCTTCTAGGAATCAACACAAGGTAGTTCCCCCATGTTCCGATTCAGTTCTTCATACGTAGGTCAATAATACAAGTGTCGTAGGTCTGCACCGCGTGGAATGACTGCCCAGGAAACCGTAGAATGTTCTAGGAGGAGGCCTTGGGGAACCCCCGCGATCGGTACTGTGTCGACACATGATCCGGAGCCCGCAGCCGCAACCGTGCGGCCATCCGGGGTTCGCGGCGGGTCTTTTTAGCCTCGGCTCACTCGCCTCATCAACGTCAACGTTAATCACCCACCCAACTCAATCTATCACTAGTCTCCTCGTCACCACCGACAAGTCTCTCCATTCTTGCTGTGTTCGCGCTTGTTCTTGTGTTATTCGTTCGTCCTTTCCTTCCATCCCGCCACCCGCCGTCCACACCTACCAAACCATCTAGTCCATCCACATACAGCTCCCACCGAGCCGACTCGCTGAATATTGTCAAGGCGGCTCAGCTGATCGTCATGGCTCCCTCAAATTCCGCCACGCTGCCCATTATTCCTCTGCCCCATGGCATTGTGCTCCTCCCCGGCACCATCCAAAGGATCCCCGTGTCTCCCAGCCGCCCGGATATACCGGCCTTGCTGTCGACCGTCTTCACTCGTGCCGCCGCCAGCGGCTCCAATGGCCGCATAGAGACTGTCCCCATCGCATGTGTCCCCCAGGCTCGCCTCTCACCGTTGATGGGACCCAACGGCCAGCTTCTAATCGAAAATGGCGAGCGGGACTACTCAAACTTTGTCAAGGAAGACTCGGGACGCAAGATATCAAAGTCCGATTTGTTCTCATGTGGGGTTGCTGCAAAGATAACCGGCGTCGAAGGACGCGGAGCCAGCGACTTCTCGTTGATAGTCGAAGGCGTCACAAGGGTCAAGGTAGAGAAGATATATCAAACGCAACCATATTTCGAGGGAAAGGTCACCTACCTCAAGGATCAAGGTAAAGGCTTGGCTCTCTTCTAGAACCACCTTCCTCCCTCTCCACTCTATTCTTCTACTGTGTCCGGCCACCTAATGTTGCAAGGCGTCTCGTGCTGACTCCATCCAGTGTCACAAGACAAGCCTGTCGAGGAGCTTTTCCAAGCTCTTAGGCTCCTATCAAGGGAGCTGGTGGCAATACTTAGGGTGGCTGCCATATTCAGATCATCAGGCTCTCCGGGCCTGTCGCCGCTGCTGGCACGGAGGCTGGACTTCTTTATCAACAAGAAGACTCTAGCCGATGCAGGCTTGCTTGCAGACTTTATGGCCAACGTTGTCGAGGCCTCATTCGAGGAAAAGCTCAAGGTCTTGTCTTTATTTGACACCAGAGAGCGGATGGTCAAGGTCATTGAGCTCCTGGAACGGCAAATCTCTTCGATCAAAAACAACATCCGCATTACCACTTTTACGACCTCATCTGTTCCGATTGTAATAGATCCTGATGACAAGGACCAGGAACCACAGCGCAAGCCCACAAAGCCCCTTGTGCCTGTGCGTGGGCCTGCGAGTGGCTTTGGCATGCCGTTCTCGGGCCCAAGAGCAATGAGTGGGCCAGCCGGGGGCGATGATGATGAGCCCAACGAGATCGAGGAATTACAGAAGAAGCTCGAGGCGGCCAGACTCTCCCCAGAGGCGGCTAAAGTGGCCGAAAGAGAGCTCAAGAGGCTGAAGAAAATGATACCTGCTCAGGCTGAACACGCTGTCATTAGAAACTACCTGGAGACGCTGGCCGAGATCCCCTGGACCAATGTCACGGATGACAGACTTGGGCCAGGAACCCTGACAGCAGCGAGGAAACAACTTGACGACGACCACTACGGGCTGGACAAGGTGAAAGCCAGGCTTCTCGAGTATCTCGCCGTGCTGCGACTGAAGCAGTCTGTCAACGAGGACATAGACGCCAAAATCAAGCAGGCCGAGGACGAAGTTGCAGCCCTTGACACAAGCAAAAAGCCCGAAGACAATACGACGGCTCCAACTGATCAAGATGACAAGGCCAAGGCAAATAAGGCCAAGCTGGAAGTATTGAAGAGTAAGCGCATGGTCGATAAATCGCCAATCTTGCTTCTCGTCGGTCCGCCAGGGGTTGGCAAGACGTCCCTGGCGCGATCGGTGGCCAAGGCTCTAGGCAGGAAATTCCATAGGATCTCGCTGGGTGGTGTCCGAGACGAGGCAGAAATCCGTGGCCATCGCAGGACCTATGTCGCCGCGATGCCAGGTCTCATTGTTCAGGGTCTGCGAAAGGTCGGAGTGGCCAATCCTGTCTTCCTCTTGGATGAGATCGACAAGCTGGGACAGGCAAACTTCAACGGAGATCCGTCAGCTGCTATGTTGGAAGTCCTCGACCCCGAGCAGAACCACACGTTTGTGGACCACTACATCAACATTCCCTTGGATCTAAGCAAGGTTCTCTTCATTGCTACGGCCAACTCACTCGATACTATACCCGCTCCTCTACTGGACCGCTTGGAGATGATCTACCTCCCTGGCTATACAACTCTCGAGAAGCGGCACATTGCCACGTCACATCTCATCCCCAAGCAGGTGCGTGTCAATGGTCTCGATGAAGACCAAGTCAAGTTCACCGATGGGGTTGTATCAAAGATCATCGAATCATACACCCGTGAAGCTGGGGTTCGCAACTTGGAGCGCGAGATCGGTAGTGTTTGCAGAGCAAAAGCAGTCGAATATGCCGATGCCAAAGATGCCGGGCGCCTGGAAACTTACAAGCCATCACTCACCGTCGAGGACGTCGAGAAAACCTTGGGCATCGAGAAGTTTGAGGAAGAAATCGCCGAAAAAACCAGCCGTCCTGGCATTGTCACGGGGCTCGTGGCTTACAGCTCCGGCGGCAATGGCTCCATCCTCTTCATCGAAGTTGCCGATATGCCCGGCTCCGGCACCGTGCAGCTTACTGGGAAACTTGGCGATGTTCTGAAGGAGAGCGTCGAGGTCGCGCTGTCCTGGGTCAAGGCGCACGCCTTCGAGCTTGGACTAGCTCAGGACCCGTCCGAAAACATCATGCAGAACCGTAGTATCCACGTACACTGCCCGTCCGGGTCTATTCCCAAGGACGGGCCTAGCAGCGGCATGGCGCAGGCGATTGCGCTGATATCCTTGTTTTCCGGGAAAGCTGTACCACCTACCATGGCCATGACGGTACGTGCTGTGCCACTCCCATGCACCCTCACAGGGCTTACGTGCGTTGCGGGGTCGGAGGCTAACACGACTTACGACTCCAGGGAGAGATATCACTTCGTGGCCGCGTGACAGCAGTCGGCGGTATTAAAGAGAAGTTGATCGGGGCGCTTCGGGCTGGTGTCCAGACCGTCATCCTGCCGGCCCAGAACCGCAAAGACGTCAAGGACCTGCCCCAGGAGGTCAAGGATGGCCTGGACATTGTACATGTCGGGTAAGTCTCCCCTCGTTCGTTCTCTGTGCTCCGAACAGCCTCCCAGATCAGCTTCCGACCTCGGTTATCTACGCTCTTACTGACGCTGGCTGCTCCAGCCACATCTGGGAGGCCCTGCGCTACATCTGGCCAGACGCACACTGGCCTGAGGATCACGAGCTCCCGGGATACCAGAGCCGGCTGTGAGCATGGTCTCATCATCGCTTGCGCCCCTATCCCCGCGAACCACAACCTAGGTGACCGAGACATGCTCTGTCTCTGTGGCTGGGTTCGTCTCACTCAAAGACCAAGGCAAGCATTCCGCCTTGCCCGAGCATATATGTAATGGCTCTCATGGGCCTCGCCCTTTTCTATTGTGATTTCCCATTCCATTTCCCGGATGTTGACCGTTGGACGAATGCCAGAAGCCCACGTTGCCCACATATGCGAGCTCGCGACGTCGTGCAGCAGTAGGGCCGGCCTTACCAACGTCACGATATAGTGCTTCTCGTCTAATCTGAGATGATCTCGGTAATCCGCATGCATTGCACCAGTTGATTTGGCTGAGCCGGACAGGCTCGGCAGGAACACAGTGTTGGGTTTTGCAGTGCCAATGTACGCATCCTATGCACAACAACCCCCCCCCCCGACGGAGGAACCGTCTAGGGGAAGCTTCGGCGAGGGACCGAGCGCACGAACACACGAAACAACTGTTGTGGAGTTGAGCAGGCAGTGTGTTTGCTGCGTGCGCGCTTATCAGGCGCGCGAGTGCTCTTCAGGCGAGTTAGATATCCGGTTGAAAAGGCGTTCAGCTCGCCTTCGACAGCTCGTTTATGCAAGATCCTGACGAGTCGCAAAAGGCATTTACAGTCCTCACCACCGCGGCACCTCGCATCTGACCGGCACCCCGACGATCGCGCTGTTCCTCGGGCTGTATGCACGTCGTTGCCCTCCTACCTTTCCTGCTCTGCTCCGCGCCTGCTGACACACCACGGGACGGTCCTCCGGAGGGAGAGGAAGGTTGCCCTGCTGTGGTCCTAATGCCGACTGTCTCTTCTTTTGAGTTGTCCGTGTTGGTTGTTTCTGGTTCGATGTCTTTCCGCCGGGCCCCACCACCCCATGTCTGCTCAGCGCTCGCCTTCTCCCCTCTCCTTCTCTTCTCTCTCTCTCTCTATCTATGTGCGTTTTGGCTTGGGGGGGCGAGTTTCGGCTGAAGTTGCGGGTAGCTTTAGTCCAGCTGTCAATCATCCGCCATCCCTCCACTTCAAAATGCCACTGACCCCTTCCACCCACCCCCCGTGTTGCTGGTATGTTTGAAAGACTGTGGCGGGGGAAGGGGAGGGGTGGGGGAGTAGGGACTATGGGTTCTAGAGTACGACAATGCTGCAACTGGGCTGAGAGGGACGGATTTGGCCTTGGCTTTTTCTTTTTCTTGCCTAGATGGGATTCTGCTCTCCTTTTGGTCCCGCGTGTTTGGTACTCATCCCGCAGTGCCCCCGTGCGCCCAAGCCCTCGGGGAATCTCATGAGACGGGAATCGGATGGGAATGTAGGCTGGCTGGCTGCAGTGCGTGCGTGCGTGCGCGCGAAATCGCCCGGCCGGTAGGCAGGCATACGGGCAGGCAGCTAGTTCGCAAGTGTTGGGCGTTACCTCGTGTTCCTCGCCGTGTTTCTCGTCTGGTCCAAAACGCCCTCATGTTCCCGCATACGAACTATACAAACTGCAGTACGAACACATGCCTGTTTTGCGAGATATAAACAGCTATATACATACATATAGGTAGCTCATGTCATGCTTCGGCTCCTGGTCGGGGCCGTGGTTGGGCGGGGCCGGTAATCATGCATAACCTCCTGCGAAGATAGTGGAAAAGAGAGTTTTCCACCGGTTTGAAACTAAAGGCGGTCTCTGTCCGTTCAACGCACCCGCCTGCTCCCGTGACCGTTCGCACGCATGCATCTCTATTTTGGTACCATGGTTCGGTGAAAGCATGACAGCGGGGCGGGCCTGGTGGACCTTGGTTTTTTCCCAGGGATCTCTCTGTGTATGTATGTGTGCCTCCCGATGGAAGAAACACCTCTGCGGCCGTGGCCATTCTTTTCCTTTCTGGCTAGTCAGAGCACACGGTTTTGCAATACCAACCCCCTGCGCCGGAGGTTCCGGGCGAGGCGACGGTGACAGTCCTTGAGGAACAAAGACACAGCACGATGTCTTTTTGGGGGAAGTGGCTGAGTGGACTCTGATATCGTCCGTGTCCTCCCGTCATGACATTCAAGCTGTCGATCCCTCGGTCGAGGTGGGGCCCAAGTCTCTCCATAACCAAACGGTGTCTCTTTGTGTCTGGGTGGCCTGGCGACACGGGGTGTGACGACAGGGACAGCGGCCCGGGGTAGCAGGGAGAAGGGGAAGGGGAGCTTTGGCAGAGGACGTCGGTACCTCGGAGCGAAGACACCGCGGGTGGGGGTATGGGGACGACGAGGTATGTAGGTACATAGTACACAATGCTTGTTGCTTGGCTGCTGCTGCTGCCACGTTCCTCTATTGGGGTGACATAGGGAGCTGAAACCAACAGAGACGAGGGCGCGTCCGTCGCAGCTGGAGTTGGTCAGGCGGGGGGGAGCCTCAGCGCGAGGGTATTTCTGACTTGGTGCTAGTCGTACTCAAACATAACCACTGGGGCAGTCACACGACGCAGAGATACAGCACACAGCACAAGAACAGCATCCGCACGCTGCCCGTGTACTGTTCATGGGCGGCTAACGTGTTGATCTGACCGACTGTGCGGGCAGCGTTGTGGCTGCGGTGTGGGGATCCAATCGTGAACAAAATGTGTCATCGTGCAATATGGTGTGGGTGGGGGCGCATGGCGTGTTGTCTGTGTGTGGTGTGTGTGTGCTCAATGGTGGAGGTCGTTGGGGGAGGAGGCGGACTGATTATGTCAAGGGCAATACTCCGTATATGTCAAATGTCCGAAGATACTGCGCCTGGCGACTGATCTCCGGGCACTGGGTCCCTCAGAGAGGGGGCCGCGGACGTGGTGGATGCAGCTCTTTGTTACAGCGGCCAGCATCTGGCATGCAGGCACGGCTTCGGTACCTGACCAGGTGGTTGCACCGGGGCCCAACTATCATATGGTTCCTGTAAGTGTAGTCGCTACCGAGCCACGCTGCCGGGGCGGCCCGCTCTCCAAAGTACCTGGCCGTCAACGGCCTGAGAGAGCATTGCAGGGTATGTAGGTCTAGCAGTTAGTACCCAGGTTTAGTACCCAGGTCTGGTACCCAGGTTTGGTACCCAGGTTTGGTACCTAGATTTGGTACCCAGGTACTAGTAATACTAGTGATAGGCTTCTTGGGGGGGTTGATAATACCACCACGCCGCAGGGAGGCGCAGCCGGGGCCCATGGAGACCTGGAGCCATACATGGAATGGGCATCATGTTCTGTCGCCTGGAAAGAACAAGAGGGGAATGGCCAGTGGGCGAGCAAGTAGTTGCTTCGTTTTCACTCCTGGGCCCAAGTGCATGTTGCCTCGCATTCGGATCATGCTGTGGTCCACTGGCCGAAGACAGCCTCCGCCCAGTCTGTCCAAGTCTGGCGGGGCTGAGCGAAGGCCAGCCAGCAAGGTACATAGCAAGAGTGTGCTGGGAAAATCCCCGAGATCTTCGACGTCAAGAGGGCTGTGATGCCGCCTCGGCCGCCGAGTCGGGACGCAGCAGCGTTGTCCGCACACCCCTACGAGACTGAGTTCGCCACGGAAGAACTTCTGGAACAAGCGACCCCAAGGTTAGGCCTCGACAGGAGATCTGCTTCGACTCACATAGACGTCAACATCCTGATCCCCCGACCGGGGCCAGGCCAGCCTGGGCTGGTCCCTGCTCCAGGGCGGTCATGGATCAGGGCCTGCGCCGTCCGTGGCCCCGAGTATACTTGGCGGTCAACTCAGTTTAGGGGGGAAGCTGGGTCTTGCTTGGCCTGACGGCGATGGAGATGATGAGGCAATAGAAACCTCAGCGGCACCCCGCCTTTCTGCCTCCTCTCGTTTTGACCAGTTTGGTTTTGTTTTTATAGGTGTTATGCTGGCGGTGGTGGCAGCACAACCGAGGCCGGTTTGGATGGTTTGGGGCCATGGAACCATGTGCCTCACGAGACCCTGCCCGGCCCAATGCGTAGGACAGGGACAGGGACCCCTTCGTCAGGCCAAGGTCGGTCGGGTTATCCTGTCGATAGATAGACCAGGAACGTTCTCGACCAGCAAACCTGGCGATTGCTGCGCTGGACGGAGTGCGCTGGATCCAACGGTTCGAGGTTCGAGTCGCAAGCCGAGGTGCCGTAAAGTTGTGTTAGCATGAACGCTACGGTCGCGGGCTTCCCAAATGCCCGAGCACTATAGGTAGGGGTCCTCTATAGCAAGATCTTGAAGGTGTGAGCGATCGATGACCGCGGTTCCCGAAAATCCTGAGTTTCAGCTGCTGCAGGTACCCCAGCCTGGGCTGGCAACATCTGGTTCCTGGTACCGATGGCACAGATTGAGAGCTGGCTGGCCTCGTTCTCGCACACTCACAAACTCCTCACCTCACCTCACCCTCGCCGGGGCTAGCCTGGCCCTGGCCCTGGTCCTGACGCTTGACAGTCCTGTTCCCGTTGAGCAAATTATTCCATCACGTCTCCCCCCTGCCTTTTTTTTTTTTTTTTTTTTTTTTTTTTTTTTTTTTTTGCTTGCTCTTCGCAACCCTGCGGCAGTCCCACCCCCCTGTCCTTGACGGTGAGCGCTTCTGGGGAAGTCGTGGCACATCCCCAGTCAGTCATCATCCACCTCGGAAATACACTGAGGCTCAGATAGGATGGTGGAGGCGGGCTTGATGCGAACCGAGCCGCCTTCGTCATTGCACCCCAAGTCGGTCAGTTGGGCAAGCAGTCTTGGCGGCCACGGATGCTGCTTAGGGTGTGCCGCACAGGCTCAATCCGACAATTCGGTAGATTGGCATCTATACCATGTATATAACGCAGTGCTAAGTTTGCACATGGTAGTACATCTCGTGGGTGAACGAGGGGATCCCGTCAGAGAGAGCTCTGCCCACATCTGCCAACCCGGTTCAGATAGTTTAGTGGACGACGTCTACTGGGTGGGTAAAATTGTTCGGACCCCACGCCGCACCGCAGGCGCTCAAGTCCTGCTGTGCAAATGTAAATAGGTATGCATGTGTGTAGGGACTGTGTACTATGTACGCATACGTACATACGCGTGCACACGCCCACTACAAGAAGCTTTCGGGCAATTCGAGACGCTGAGCATGTCTGAAATGAGTTGGCGGCCCATCCTGGTCTAGGCGGCGCGCGGCTCGGACATGCATGTAGCTGGCTACTTGCCACCTACAACACCATACCACACCAAACCACAACCGTGCGTCCGCATAGAAATGGTTGTTGACGTCCATTGTGCACACCGTGGTGCTACTGAGGCGCTGCCCCTCGAGAGGGAGGCGACAAGGCGACAGGGAAAATTTAAGGGGTCCGGGTCTCTTGCTGATCCGCGCGTCAGCCCCATGCAGGGCAGGCCTGCACCAAAAGTCAGAGTTCGAGAAATTCTCCGCGTGATGCAATTCAATCGGCAGCTAGCTCGCAGACAGCCCGGGGTGGGCATATCAACTGGAAATTGCGGATCGGCTTGCGGCCAAGCGGACCAGAGGCCTTCTCCGCCATACCTCCCCTGGTGCCTGCTGCGACGGCGACGTGGCCGCTCCGGACAAGAAAGTGGCGGCGCCATGCCCATCATCATCATAATGATCATGGCATATACACGAGGCAAAGCATTAGTACAATAGTACCGAGGCCCATGTCAGATGTGCCAAGGCATGCGTCCTTCGTCAACTTCAACACGTTTGTTTGCTCCAGCTGCTCGTTAGCAGGGCCCAAGTCGAATCGGAAGATTAAGAAGGGTCAACAAGGGGGCTGATGGTACTGACATGCTGCAATCAGTCGAACGGTGAACCGGGGTGACCGTCTGATCTTTGACTCGACGAAAAACCTCCGGATTTTCCTCCCTCATTGCCGACTGTCGCGCGGGGTGGGAGCCGCAGGTGGCAGATGGCCAAACCGATTCTGGGAGGCGGGATGTGGGGTTAACTTTACTTGGTCACTTGCTGAAACATGACTGCACGAGTCAGCGGTGCTTGTGCATCTGCGGTTCTCACTCTCCTCCTGGCCTTGACCCTTTCAGAAAGAGCCTCTGTCTGGGCATGACTCTTTGGCCGCCGGCCTTGCCGTGGTTACATACGGCAATGCTACCTACATACCGTCCCTCGGATACAAGGTTTGGTACGATCTCTGGGTGTTGAATATGGCAGCATCTTTCTCGGCTCCCACATGGACATGTGCAAATTGAAGGAGTTTTGCGGCTCTCCACCCCGGCGGTTGCGGTGGCTTCCGTTGTCCGATACGTCTCAAATGTAGTGTACCTCTGCTAGCGGAGGGCCTTCTCTTTCCGTCAATCTTGCACATCGGCTGTCAGTCTCGAGGATCTGCCCTGGATGTGGATACCAACGGCAGGACAGGGCCCAGGCGTGCAACGGTAACGAGATGCAGTATCCTTATTACCATTTAGGCTTGGTGATGTTGGGAACGTCCATGAGGCCAAGTAATCTAGGTTTATAGTCCGTAGATATTTGGGGGCGACGCTGGTGTTGATGCTGTTGCCGACTGTGACAGAGGAGATTCGAGACGAGCAGCTCTCTATCCGGCTGTGTGCCATCGAGGAAAAGCTCCGATTGCTCGAAAGAGAAGCGTCGCAGTGGTGTTGCGGTTCCCTACCTGACCCATTTCGATTCTTCCACAAGGAAGCCGCACCGCGAGCCGCACACAAGACGGAGAAATTAATTTACCAGACCCCCTGTCGAAAGCTGCATAGTACGGAGTATAGCGGAGGATAAGATATGCCAGAAAAAGGGTTCGGGCTGACAAGGCCCGACACAAGTCTCTGGCTTGTGCGTTTTAGTGCCGAGATGGGTTAGCGGCAGTACACTGCATGCCGCGGTATGTCCACAAGGCGACCGGCCACCAGCCGCCATATCCTTACCTGCTATTGTACCCTTATTAGATGGGGACTCTGAGCATGTCAATGGGGTTTGACGCATCAGCCATGAAACCAAGTTGATCCCTCGTCATCTCGAGAGCTGTCCGCGGATTCCGCTGCAGGTCGGGACTGGCGAGATCGCGTCATTCTGCTGCTGTCTCGCGGCCCCGCCCAGTCCGTCATGTTGTAATAATGGGTATCAAGAGGCTGGCGAGTATCACGCCCTGGATGGAAACCTTCCGGCCGAGCCTTTACGGTGTGGATACACTAGGCAGGCTGGCTGGCCAGTTGGGGGCTGAACTGGGACGTGAAGCTCACATTCTCAGCTGATGTAGCCCCTCCCCTCTATGCGTCACATTGCATCCTTCCATAGATTGGGATCCTTCGGGGAAGCAGTCCCGGTCGCGAAATTCGCAGAATATCTACGCACCGGGAGGTAGTGCTGAAAATGAAAGCTTGTTGCTAGGAGGAGGAGAGCAAAAAAAAAAAGCATCATACGGCTTGGCCTCTGGCGATTCGAGGATTGCCGGGATCGTATGGAACTTTTCCATCCAGGGGACCCATCGGGGAAAAAAAAGAATAAAAATGTCTCCAGCGGCTCCGTCCCGCATTGCTATTGTGTCATATAGGAGAGCCAGCCGGGGTAGCCGCAGGAGGCCATAGCTCGCAGACTGCCGACTTGCCAACACAGCGCCGGGCTGTAGCTGCTGCAGCAGAGGCTCGGGCGATACGTCGAGCCCGGGCCGGGTGGTAGAGCCAGAATCTGGCCTCTCACCCAGGGTCTTTGCTAGCCCACAAGCTCATGGAGCCCCAAAGCCCCCTGTTCCTGCGTCTTATTAGCTTAATTAAAGATTATCGGGCCTCCCCACGCTCCCATGTGGGATGACGTGGGGACGGACAGGGGGCATACGGTGAGCGGTACCTGGTGACCCGGTACCATGGCCTGAGTGGAACGTTGAGGCTCCTTCCGGCAGGTATCGTCAGTACCGGTGCGCAGTGACCTGTGGGAGCTTTCCCCCGTGGACCGTGGACAGTCTGTAATTTGTGTCGAGAAGCGGAGCATGAAGCGGTGTGGTGACCTGGAGAATCATGGCAGACCAAATGCATGAGCATTTGCTGAGTCAGTCGGTTGAGTGGCCGAAACCGCGGAGAACAGTAGGCGGCGGAGGGGAAGGCAAGCATGTCAGCATAATCCGGACCATCCTGCAACATGCAGAGAGTGGCGCTTTCGACTTGTGCACGCCAGGGACTGCTGCTCCCGTGGAGGGAGACCCTGCCAGCATGTATGCAGAAGCTCTGAGAGCTTGTTGTGGTTTGGGGATGGAAAATGGCCGAGGCTTGCTCAAGTGGGGCATGTCAGGAACTCAAGCCACAGTGGGGTAGGGCGCCGATGGGGGACAGGACCATTGGTGTCCACTAGTGTAGAAAAGAGGGTGAGTAAATCCATACAAAATGAAAAGGGAAGAAGAAATGACCTCCCCCCCCCCAAAAAAAAAGAGAAATATCCGCCGGATTAAGGGGTGGCCGTTACCACAGTTGACGGGGCTTGGGACGAACTAGTCTGGAGCCAGAATTAATTCTTCCAGAATGCTTCCATGGGGCTTCCAGGACCCATAGCCTCTCGTAGTATAGAGTAGAGTACCAGTTGGCCACCGCTTTGTGCCGTTCAAGAGTACGGCGGGAATACTCGGTACGCTGAGCTCCACCCATCCTGCGTCGGGGAGGGGGGCTGGGCCTTGACGGGGTCCAGAGTCCCTGTGCGCCATGTACCGTGTGCAGAGACAATTGCTCTCTCAACAAACAGATGATGTGGGCGGCTGGCCGCACAGATCGGGTAGGACGGGTGCATGAAGGTGAGTGCATCAAGAGGCGCGAATAAGCTCCGATCGCATAAGTTGTGCGGATGGTCTCACACAAAGATGGGACGAGAGATCGACAGGGTGGCAGCGGTGACATGATGTGTGGGCAATAGGAGGAGCGCGTTATAGAGCGGCTAGCCCCAAAAAAGATGGGATGATTGAGCGTCGATGTCGCACATTCAGCCTCCCGCTCCAGACGGCACCAGTGGCCACATGGTTTTGAGCCGCATCGACTTCCTCCTTGCAACTCCAGTACTACTGCGCACACGCACACACCTTACTTAGCACATGCGTTCACACCACCTAGTTCCCTCTTCTTTGCCGCCTTTGGTCTGATATAAGTACGCTTGGCTTCATACAAACATGTCCTCGTCTCCACCAGACTGCACAGGTTTCAGATGTGCAAGAGACACTCACCTGCATGCCCATCAACCCCGCTGCAAGTTCTGTGAGTGGCCCGTTGCGGGAAATTTTGTCAGCCTTGCAACTTTTTTCGGGAGATGGACACGTCGTCAAAGTTTGGACGAAATCCCACAGACTGCCCCCCACCCCCGGGTCTTTAATTCAGCCCTCAGCCTGGCGCAGTAGTGTTAGGGCACGTAGTGTACTTCGCATGTACGCCACATGTGGCTGTCAGTGGCGGGCCTGGTTCTTTGGAGCCGAGCTACCGCATGAGTTCACATGAACCGTAATCGTTGTGTGATCTGTAGGACACTTCACTCATTGCTAAGTACGCCCGTAGACAATAACAATGGGTTTAGTTTTGTGTAGTATACTGCGTAGTAAGCGGCGTGGGGAGGTGCGCATGGCACCGCATCCCCGGGTCTGGGGCCTTTGACTCGGACGCAGCCGGAGGGGTGTTATGGCTCTGGAGTGTTGCCCGCCTGGCCCGCCTGGCCCGCTGCCTGCTGCAGGGCGAGGTTGACGGGGTGTGGGTCGGGTTACGTTCCGTGCTTGGTACACAGCAATACTACGTACGGTAGTATACATGGCGAGGTGGAGGCGGAAGTGGAGGGCTCGGAAGGTGCAACGGTGAGTCGTCGGTCCCAGGCCCCGGGCGCGGAGATTCGACCAGTCGACCAGCGGGTCTGGCGAAGCGCGTGTCACGGCTTTTGATGGCAGAGGCAGGGAGGCGGCAGACGGTGAAGGCATCGGTAAAGGGGCCTCAGGACGCAATTCCCGACACAGCCCAGGTTGTGCCATGGTCTGGGCTGCTGCTGCAGCAGAAGGTGTTTGTTTCCAGGTTCCTAGATCCAGATGCAGACAGTTAGAATGTAGAGAGATAGATACACGCGCAGCAAGGTACTTGGCCAATGTATTCACGCTTGTGGTCTAGCAGGTGGGATGGCAGGATGGTTAAGCCACAGTTGATCATCCTCGACAGGTGGCGCTACTGCGTGCATGCATGCATGCAACGGGGCCCATGCAGGTGGTAAGTAGTAGTGGGAGTGGGAGTGGGAGTGATAAGTGGGTAATGAGTTGGAGTGGCAGGGGAAACCGTGGGGCTGGATGCGGGCAGATTACGGTACGCCGTTCGGTCGGTTCCATGTCAAACTCGCTTGCTCACCTCGGGTGGTTTTACATGGCATCTCAGCGCCACCCAGCACCACCACCCAACATCTGTTGCAGCGCTAGTTGGCGGCGCCTTGGGCTGTAGGCCTTGATGCAAATTGCGATTGAGGGATGGAACAGCCAGCCGCATCTGCTGGCTAAGTGTTATACCGCCGGCCAAGCATGGTGCTGCCCTGCCTGCCCAGTACCCACACTGCCTGCCTGCCAGCCTGTGTGGGTGCAGGTGCAGGCAGCTGCACCTGCACCTGCATGAACGTACCCACGTACCTACGAAGTTACACATCCGGTGTAGATGGACAAGTGCAGCACAGACTAGGCGGGAGGGGAGCCTGGCGGATCCAGTTCGTTGTGTCGATGGTGACATGCGGTGCGTACCGAGTACTGAGTACTGAGTACTGAGTACTGAGTTGAGCACTGAGCACTGTAACAGAAGCTGCCGAGGAATGGGCTTCGGCAGTGGCACCTCCCAGGCCCCTGTCATTAAACCCATGGGCGCGTCCTGTGTTTTGGTCGTCATGTCAGCAAGGATGTGAAATGTGGTATCTCGAGTGCATTGCAGAAGCGAGTTGCAAGTCTTGATTACTGGTGGTCTTTTGGGAGCAAGGTGACTGCACCCACACCCACACCCCCCTCTCTTACTACCTACCTACTTAATGTACGCTCTCAACTAGTGACCGAATCTGGTGGGGGCTGGTCTCAATTGCTAGTAGGACGGAAGGTACCCCGGACCTTCCGTCAGATGCGGTATATTGATTCCCAAAATCTCTACTCCTCTTTTCCTCATGGGTCCCTAGGTACTTTAGTAGGTAAATCAGGTACCATACAAATACATAGATAGAGCATGTCCTTGCGCAGGAGCGAGTTGCTGGTACCCGCTCTTGGTTGCAGTTGCAGCAGCTGCGGCACAAGTATGGGGTGCATGCAAGATGGCGCTTGGACGTGCGTGCAAGGATACCCGAACCGGGCATGCGTCTTGCCAAATGCAACGGCGCCTCAGCATCTTGCCACTGCAGCACCAGCACCAGCACCAGCCGCCTGCAGACTGCAACCTCATCTCCAGGCCCCCGGCAAAACGTGCCTTAGCCCCAAGCGAGGCGTCTTTGGACGGGCCAGACCGATCCAATCCAGTCAACCCTCCTTGACTCGGTCTGATTCAACCCTGACGCGCCCGCGGTATGGATGGGGATGATGCCCTTTGCAACTCGACTCGACGACTTGCGACCATCCTGCCATCCTGCCGCCAACCTGCCAGCATCCAAGTGTTGCGCCAGACAAGCTCGAGGCGGCTGCAACCTCAGTCTATTTGTCCACGAGATTACCTTCGCGTCCGGGCTGCTACTCTGTGTATCAGACTTGCCGGATCGACCACGACCCAATCATGAGATCAATCAATCCAACCACAAAGCGGGTCCCAGCCCAGCACGGATACCACTGTAACCACTGTAACCACTGCAACCACTGCAACCACTGCAACCACTGCAACCACTGCAACCACTGCAACCACTGCAGCCACTGCAACCACTGTAACCACACTGGTAGTGGTAGTGGTGGTCTTCCTGGCCATCTCTGTCTAGCCCTCTGTCTGCTGCCTACGGTAGGCATGTACATACCTAGGTAGACTACCAGGTCGTCTGCCCTTCCGATCCAGTTCATGCCGAGGGACCAGTACTCCGTGCCAGTACCAGTGCCAGTACCGCAGAAACAGAGCTTGAGCCTGCCACCAGACCCTGACGAACCCTTCGCCAGACCTACACACACCAGTACCCACCTACCTTTGCCTATTCTTCGGCTAAAGTGTTCCTGCACGCAGTGCCCCATCCCGTACCACGACCGCGACCGTGCCTTGGGACGACGACACCCCATCTCACATCTTTGGACGGTCACGCAAACAAGGCCCCTGCCGGCCAATTGCCTGCCCGCGAATGACGCCACATGCCCACGATCCATCATTTCCGCCGCCCGGAGGAATGCTATCACGAGAAATTGGATGCCACCGGTCCAGGTCCCGCCGAGGCTGCTGCACATGCTTGCCCTGCCACCCGCCCTTACGACCACCCCCCGAGGGTGCGAGGCTGCCCGCCATTTACGCCCCGACCTCGACCTCGACATTTCATGCGCTTGATCCTTCCCTCCGCTCCCCCAAGGTTTGGCCCGTCACCCTGGGTTGGCATCAGATGGTCCAGGGTTCCTGGCCAAGCCGTTCGTCAACCTGGATACAGCCCAGAGGCCCTCTCTGAGATCAGCCTTTCCGCCCTCCTTTTCTGGACAACTACTGTCCCATACTGGGATCCAAGGCCCACGCTGCGAAACGCCAGGACGCTTTATTTCATGTACTTCATCCCGCTGCCCTCACACTCACCGCTGCCAACACATGTCCACCGTCGTGCAGGCCTTCTACTGCCACCTGCGACCATGAACAGTTGTCAGTGATGGGCCGCCAACGCCCCCCCCTGCTCCACAAGCTCGCTCTCAAAAGCTACCCAAAAGGGCATAGCCTCGCCGCATTATCTCGAACCCTCTTCCAAGCCAGCAGGAACGAGGGGGTGAAAAGAAAAAGAGGGCTGACTAGTCTTTTGGCCCCAAGGATCAGGTCGGATGCGACGCAAGTTCAGTTCATGGACGATCAACCCGTGCCAGATCATGTCCTGCCGAGAATACACTAGGCATACATGGATCCTCCTCCGGTCAACTTGGCCTGCTTGGTGCCGTGTGAATTGCCAGCCTAGGCCTAGGACTTAGTCGATGATACTCGCTACGGCGTTATATACTCATCAAGCATTGCCCGAGGCTGATCTTCGTTCGCTCGAGTATATGCTACAGCCCTGGCAGGGCTGGGTCCTGTCAGGGCTGGATCCTGTTTCATAACCCACTGCTGTGCCCAGTCATCCAGAGAGGCCCTTGTATAGCAGCTGTTGGGCAGTTCGAGACATCCGACCTCTAGACTGCTGCAGTTGCTGCAGCGCTGCTGCTGGTGCTGCTGGTGCTGCTGGTGCTGCTGGTGCTGCTGGTGCTGCTGCTGAACCCGACAAGCGAGACACACCTCGTCCCTGTACGTCCCCCCAAAAGCAAATTGCGCTGAGGACTTGTCTTACTACTTCTGGACGGAGTTGTTCTCAATTTTACTTGACAGTCCACGACGAAACCTGCCGGAGAATTTACGGCGGTCCGTAATAGACTGGACCCACGCTTTCTCGGCCTGCCTTGCCTATCATCAATGTCCCTCTGCAGCATTCGAACCTGTCTTGTCTTGCGTCTCTCTTGACGCCGTCCACACTCCTCGAACGGTGCCTGACACCTGTCCCTGTCCATGTGCGAGTGCCTGTCCCCCCCTGTCACCCTCGAGCTGCCATGCCTCGCTACCTAGGTACCTGTAGGTGGGCTGGCTGATGGACATGGGATGAGAGCAGAGGTGCCATCATCACGATATCAGATCATTTCCTGGCCCCCACCTGCCTCTGCTGCTCCTTGCAGCCCTCACGAGAACCCATAGACGGACAAGAGTGGCCTTGGCATAGACCGACTCCCGGGGCTTCATGAAGTACGTGCTGCCCTCCTCAGCACTTCTAATGCTCGAGGGGCGAGCCTTCATGCTGCTACAACACACAGACCAGGTAGCATGCGTTATGAACGTGTGCGAGCGTGTGTACGTGCCTTGTGTATATGTGTGTACGTGCATATCTGCAGACAGTGAAGGGCTGATGACGCTATCCACGACAACATCATTCAACCTGCTGGGACTGGGCCGCCAGCACCCTCGCTCGCTACATAAGAGTATTCCCCCCGGCCCTTGCACTACGACATCCAGCGTACTACGTGCACATGAGAGTTGCAAGATACGTGCAGGGGATTGCTGGTGGCATACAGGCATTGGATGTACCCTTGAATTAGCACCGCTCATCAGGATGGGCCAGGGGTGGTCCCTGGCATCCACTCCTCCCTCCAGACCATCTCAACCCTGAAGCACCCTTGTCTTGATCTTGGCTCCATCTCAAATGCTCCGTCCTCTTTAAGTCGCACAAAAGGCCTCGGGCGACTAACACATAGTTCTTTATTTTCTATCTGGGCTACTGCACCATTCTCGACCATGACATGGTTCCGGGGATCCATAAGACAAAAAGACCATAAACCGCCGTTGCATCCTCTTTACTTTCTTTCCTGACCCTGACGGCGTGTGATCTCTCCCAAGCACAGCGGCCCGGGCTTTTCCACAGCTTCCATGACATCCAGAGAGCTTCCTGGTGCTTCTACTGCAGCTCTCCGGCACCCCCAAACACGACCACGAACACCTCCGCATGCCGTACCACTGAGACCTCAGGAGCCATCGACCTAGTATTACAGTGCACGTTTGCTCTGCTCGAGTACTGGAACTGCGTGTCAGCTTTTGTCACCACCGGGACTCGACGGGCCCTACCGGACCGAACCTGCCAGTCTCTCCCATCTCTCTGAAAGCGCGACATACTTCCACTTGACGGTGCCGACCGGAGTGCTCGATCTTTTTTCTTATTGCGACATTGGCACCTGCAGAGACAGCCCAGCACGCTCCAAGAAGACTCGAGGCCAGGCCACACAAATCTGGAAGATTCGCCACTATCCACAAGCAGGCTCAAGCAGGCTCAAGCAGGCGGCCGTCAGCTCACCGTTTCGTCTACCACACGGTCTTTGGGGACTGGATCTTCCCTGCGTCCGAGGCATTTCGCAAGGGTCAACCAGTTGGGAAAGACGCGGAAAGCCAGATCCGTTTTCAGGGCTCCTGCCTCGCGGGATCGTGAGAGAGTGGCCGCGTCGTCGAAGCTAGGGCAGGCGGTGATTTGGCCCAGTCGCTAAATCTCTTAGAACCATTTCCATGCAAACCATACTCCATCACCGAGACATCTCGCATAACTCGCTCGGCCAACGCCGTGGCTGTTCATCAGACCTCGTGCGCTCCGCTCTTGACATCTCGTGGCCGAGGGCAGGCTCTGAAAGTCCTGCTTCCGGGTCAACAGGAGACTACCCATCTCCGCCCATGTCAGGGTCTCCGCCGATTCCACCCAGAGTAACTCAAGAGGCCGATGACCGAGCTCAGGGAGTGTACCAGACGGCCAGCCACGATGTGTATCGCGGAAACTCGACGACACAAGCAGATTCGAGAATGTTGCCAGGGATATTGGCACCCGTCAGGCCCTACCAGCCAGATCTTGCGGAGCGCATGCCGTACGCGTTCCCACGACCAGACAACCCGATGCAGAGACCTTTCATGCCGTACACGTCGCAACATAGCCAGGTCATGTCGCAACCCTCTTACCTACCTGCCCCAGGCCCAATTCCAGCGCCTGGGCCTGTCCCAGGCTACCCCATCACTTCCCGTCCGCCAACACAAGAAAGCCAGCAGTCATTTGCCTCGCCCAAGTCCCAAAGAAAGACAAAAGGGCACGTGGCCTCGGCATGCGTGCCGTGCAAGAAGGCCCATCTTAGGCAAGTCTCAAGCTTCAATCCGTCACACAAGGAGGAGGCGTACTAATCCGCGCCAGATGTGACGGTATGTTTGAAACAACTTCTTCTCCTCCTTGCGACTCCCTTCCTCGGCAAGGAATGAAGCACCGATACCCCATCGCGTTGAAGCAACTTGGGGCAAGCCGGGTGCCGGGTGCTTTGACTAGGCTCTACACTTGCAGGCATGCTAGATCAGGTAGCCCTGTCACATCAAACACCAAGCAGAGTGATGCTACCGTAGTGTGGAAATAGCTGCAATACTCAAATACTCCAGAGACCCAGGTCGCGCATACGTGCAGACTTGCCTCGGTGAGAGCGTGGAATAGCCAGTGCTACCGGCTAGTCCTTGTGGGCGGGCAAAACTTGTGTCCCTGCCATCAACTCCTGCTGAACCATTCGCGATCTGAGGAATTAGCTGACGTTTTTTGGTGTTGACAGCCCAGAGGCCGTGTACGAGATGTATGCAGAATGGCAAGGAAGACGCGTGTGTTGACGTTCAACACAAGAAGCGCGGCCGTCCACGGCTTCGTGATGACCATCGTGGTGCCGGATTCGAATCTCGACTCGGACAAAGTCAGGATCAGAGTCTCAGGCGGCCGTTGTCCTTGTACGCCCCACAGGGTTCCATGGGCCCGGGTTTCGACGATTCCCTCAGACGAACGCAGTCATACCGCGTGTTGAAGTCCCAGCCTCCGGAGCCTTTGGCGCATCGCTTCCTTGAACGAGGCTCTGCGAGCGACGCCAACGTATACCTAGCCCCTCTTGCTATCTCAACAACACCGCCAGAGCCCGCAGCGTTCCTGACCATGGATTTAGAGGTGGTGAAAGCCTCCAGCACGTTCTGGGATGCTGTTGGCCGCCCACTCATACAGAGCCCGCGGATCACGGAGATGCTTGCTTTTGGTGATAGGGAGAAGATGGTGGCGCTTCAACGGCAGATGCAGGACGAGCAAACACGGAGGGAGCCGAACTACCTGCCACCAATGTATGCCAAGCAGGAGGAGGAGAATGTGCTCCGTTCGCTCGGATTCAGCAGGGAGGAGATTGCCAGTTACTCGCTTGAGCTTCTGGAGAACCTCCGCTTTAACGACCAGACGGGGCAGCTGAGGAATCTGTCAGTACGCCTAGGGCTCGCAAAGCGCGGGTCGATATACTTCATCGTTGTCGTCGTGAACACGAACGCGGCCTTTCGAGGTTTCCAGCCACCGACGCCGTCACCACAGGGCCGAGACCCTCGGGATTTGGCGTACTCGTATCCGGCGCCCCAAATGCCCTATCCGCAGCCAACACCTGTCTCAGCCACTTTCGACCACGGGCGAGGGAGATCAGCGAGCGATGTGGCATACTTTCCAAGACAGCCTGCTACCCCTGGGCAAATGATGCCAGGTCTGAGCCCCCGGCTCCCGTCGTCCTACGCCGCATCGCCCAGCAGGCCGGACTATCCTGTCGGACATCCTGCCTACCAGATCCCTCGCAGCGAGCTCTCCACGGTGCCACACACTTCGCAGGCCCCTGGATATCAGCTACCTCCCATAAGACAGTCCACGCAGTTCCAGACCCCGGAGTTCCAGACCCCGGCGCAGTCCCAGGCGCAGGCGCAGCAGCCTCAGTACCATCAACCTCAGCAGCAGGGTGGTCCAGCCGAGCAAAGCTGGCCACGTGACGACAGGCAGAGGGTTCATATCGAAGGCCTTATTGACAGGCCAGATCCCCCTCATCGGCATCAAAGTTGAAAACACGACCGGATCCGTGAGTGATAATAATTTTACAGAACCAAGCTGATGGGCGCCGTGGTGGGGAATACCGTGGCGGCCCGGACCATCAGCCCTGGTCCTAACCCGGCGCTCCAAAACACCTTACTTCTTCTTGAACTTGTTCAAGTCTTCCGGACTGGCTCCAACTCGAGCCAAGCGCAACCGTTGGGCGGGGCTCGTTGTTGAGAGCGTCTTGGGGGTGATTCGATGGAGGCGGACCGCATTGTACTAGTACGGCATATCGATTTGTTCTGCGCGCTATGGTCGTATTGGTTAAAAGACCGGGTCGCGATGATACCACTGTGCGAGTTCTGCATCGGTTTGGCTTTGGAAGGGAAAGGGGAGTGGCATGTTTGCTAGCATAGAGGGGTGGACGTGTATGTCTTCCGGGTGGGCCGCTGGTTCCTGCTCTTCGAGATTGCTCTTCAACGAGACATGACCGAGATTGCCGGAGTCGTGGTTGAAGAGGTTAGCCAGGCCGAGGCTTTCCATGATTTGGTTGGCGTTGGACGTGAAGACGCATGTTGGTACCCGTTTGTTCGGTGGCCATGGTTACACCCTAGAGACCACGTTGCTTGGGTACGCTCGTTCTTGAGAATGAATTCTTGTTGTCTTGTGATTGAAGATCCTTGGGTCTCGGATGTGTCAAGTCTTTTATGCGACCGACTCCATGTTGACAGTACCCGCTGGGCCTTTAGCTGATCTAAAAAAAAAGGCACCACTTCGCGACGTCGAGGGAGATATCCATGCGCGTGAGCAAGCTCCTGTGGACGCATCCTCCGACATTAGGGACGTTGTACAGAATGAGAGATTGGGAAGCGAGTCTCCAAACTCCCCTTGATCGGTAGGATGACCCTGAAGCAGCAGCTGCTGGTGCGGGGGGGGGGGGGGGGGGTGGGCGAGGATACCAGGCATATGCGCAGAAAAGAAACGGACTTTTTGTACTCGGCCCATGTACAACCTGATGGGCGCCACACTGAATATTGCAACGGTGCTCCGGTCCACAACCTCAACTCACGCCAGCACCGGCAAACAATGCAACGTCGGAGCCACCGGAGCAGCTGTCCGTACCCGTGCGGCTCCTCATCGACGTCGTTGGCCTACAAGTGCGTCAGTCTCGATGGCCTTTTGGCTCCCGCCCATTACCTACGGCAGACCCCATTTGGGGGATGAAGAAAGGGGAAAGAAGGAGAAGGAGAAGAAGAAGAAGAGACCGGCTGTAGCAAAAACGCCCCAGGCCTAGCGGCAGTTCCAAAACTTACTTGGATCCTAGCCGTAGCACTGGTATGACCGCGACGAGGACGCCCTGTTGTTCCTCTGGCTGCACTTGTCGCAGATCTCGGGCACCTCCCAGACCTTCTTGAGGACCTGCACGCCGAAGCACTGGTGGTTGGGGTCGTTACGGGCGAAGTGGCAGTAGTTCTTGCGCTTGGTGTAGGAGCAGGAGCAGCTGAAGATGAACTCTTCCCAGTCGCACATTTTTGCCTTCTTAAAACTGGTCTTCTCAGAGGCAATGGGCCGGCGGGGTTCTGTTCTTGATCCTGCCCAGTAAGGGATCAGCCCGGTCGAAATCCATTGGGACAGGTCTATTCTCGCCGATTGGCACCGGGGAAATGGAGTCTCGGGGAACTTACTTTGGCAAGCACGGATCCTATCTGCCTTGCGGTACGCTCGGATGCCAACGACGGGATGACAGAGTGATTCGGGGCGATTGAGGTTCTCAGCTTTGATTCTGGTGATTGCTTGCGGATCTTTAGGGTTTTCCACGTGGGCAATGAGGCAACCATGCCATGTTGGCCTCATCGGCCGGCCGCCCCCCTTTTATACAAGACCATGATGCTCGGGACATGAGCAGCATGGGGCTCAGAGTCTACGAGGCCAGGGCGTTTGGAGCATGTTTGCACTTTCGACCACCACGCAGCAGCATACTGATGCTGTGCATAGCGTTCATTTCGAATGTACCGAGCCCTTATGTATGATATGCAGCCGATTCATCATTTCTCACGTCGCTTCATGGTGATCTTGTGGACCAATGCATGCCGGTACAAGTTTGCGTGTTCGGCTCTTCCGGGAAGGAGCTGGGATGTGGAGATAGCACAACCGCATGGCATGATGGTCGTCCCGCAAGACGTGGCATAAGCACTGTCTACACAGCTCTACGAGAAGATCCCGAGAAACACAGATCGCGATGAGAACGGGAAGCGAAGTCTCTTAGGTTCTTCGTATAACCTTGCACCGAGATCCACTGTTGAGGATGCAGGCACAGAGGCTATCACCAAGGTTGTCGCCTCGCCTGTGGTCAGATCCCAGTCGGGAATTTGTCTCATTGAAAAAGAAAAGGCTCCAGGGCTGTCGACGTCTCTTGAAGTACATACGCCACAGTGCAGTTTGGTTGTACTAGAAGATTATGCAGGCCAAGCGGGCAAGCAAACAAACAGGAGCTAGAGTGGCAGTGATCTGGGATTGTGGTTCCGGAGCTGGAGCAACGCAAATTGGTGGATATCTTGGAATGGAAGAGCAGTGTATATCGGTGCACGCATGTGTGATGTTTAGGCTCCCCACTCAGACCATGGATGGAGGTCGTCACCAATGAGTATCGCAAAGTGAAGGGATCGTACCGATGCGCAGTGTACCATCTGCACCACGATTGTGAGTGCAGCTTTCCGTGCTGGGGCGTCTAGAATATTCTCCCTTAGGCCTCCTGCAGATGCAAGTGGTATGTGTGCGGAGTAAATCAAACTCACCGCATTCACAACCGGAATCTTGGAACGCAGTCCAGGTGCATCCTGCCGGGCAACTCGCAGAAACATTCCTATGAGGCAGCTTGCAGCAGGCAGAGGACATTCCGACCATTTATTTTGCACCGTCGTGGCTGCAACGGTCTTGGATGACGAGTCGGTTGGGGCTTGCAAGGGGAGGCCAAGGCAAACAAACAAGACTCAAATGAGATCAGGGCAGGGGCATAGACACCAGAGACGACGCTTGCCAAGGGGCAATCGCGGGTTCACATGGTCTCATGCCACCGCAAAAGTACCCACGGTAGCAAGACTGTCCAGGAGGACACAAACAAGGCGGCTGCAGGACACGAGGCCGCTTGACCAAAGCCATGCAGTAACCGGGCTAGACACGCTGCATAACGCCGCAGTAACTCGTCTGTCTGTAACCAGTTGGGGGCCCCCACCCCAGTTCGCTTCAAGGACAGAGTGGACACTCGACAAGAAGAAGGCATGCCGCGGACAAACGGTCGAGATGCTATCAAACATGCAGGCTGCACCTCACTTGCCGTGGGCTGGCTAGTTGATTGTTCCAAGCCTCCAGCCGGCGTATGACGGTTTCAGGCGAGGCTGTGTGAAGGGGTTGCAGTGCCGTGATGGAGCAGACACAACCTGGGCAGTGATGAAGTGCACAAGACAGATGGATAGGGGCCGGTATCTTTGCGGGAAGGACCGAGCCGCCAACCTGGGATGAGATGCTCCTCGCTTATCTGGGTCTCAAGGGTCGACAAGTGTTTGGGTATTGGTGCCCCTGGTCGTGCATGAAGAAGGGTCCTGCGCAGCACTCGGAACGAGGAGGCCCTTGATGTCCCTGTCCAAGTCAGGCCGAGCGCAGGACCTGGGGCCGAAGCTTAGGGTCGAAAGTCTGGATGCGATTGCCATGGGTGGTAATGGTGACGAGCCGGCTGGGCTAGATATTGTGGATAGTAGATGGAATGTCGGAAAGATTCACTCAGACGCCAGGGGTTGAATGCATGGTCTTGATGTCCTGACGTGAGGGTGCACGTGATCTGACCTGGTCGAGTCGGTGGGGTGAGGACGTAACGTACGTACGTAGTCTACGTAGTCTACGTACTCACAGGTAGTCAACGTAAGAATCAAGCTTATCCATTGTAAGAGGGACAGGGACTGGGCTGGTGGTCTGCCTGCAACTCCTCAGCGCCTTCTCATTGGGTTGCAGCCTGCAGGTAGCGCTGAGGAAAGAGCGCCACCCCCTAACAGAGACGTGTGGAAGTGAGGCGAGCAAGCGACTGGTAGACCAGGAAGCTGGCTTGGTTTTGGTTGCCTTGTTCCTCTCACACACAATACTCTCAGTCATCACACAACCAACACACCCACACACCCACACCTCATTCCTCCATCTGGCGAGAATGGCTCAGACAGCGCACCTCGTCATCTCGTGACCTGTCCCGGCTGTTCGACTGACGCCATCACATCTGGTCATATAACAGTGGCACAGGCAGGACCGACAGACAAACCAGTTCTGAGCTGAGGTGGGTGTGGATAATCCTTACGTCTGCCTGCCTGCCACTGCATCTCACAGTCGCTGTCCGCGCTGGTTCGCCTGGTTCGCATGCTCCGCCCGCCTCCGCCTGGTCCGCCTTCCAGGCACCTGAGAGGCACCTGAGAGGCACCAGCACCAGCCCCTCCCCGTCGGAGAAGCTCTCTCGCCCTTCGTCTGTGCCCATGTGCCTCAACGGCCTTCCAACCACCCGGTAATAGCCTGCCCTGCCCTGCTCACCGGATTCCTCTCTGCCTGGACGAACCTCGCTCTGACGTCTGCAGTTCGCATCTTATTTCCCTGACGGCCCAGCAGCAGCGGCCCCAGTTCACTTCATCTGCAGTGTCGAGAGTTGCACTGGGCCGAGCTTCGAGGCGATATAGAACCAGCATATGTACATCATCTGCCACGCTAACTCCTGCTGCGGGCACAGGTTGATGCTGTCGTAGCATCATGGCCCAACACACGTCGTTCGCCGGCCCGGAGCCTCGCTCAGCTTCGGTATGCTGCCTACTTACTCTTGCCGTCTTGTGAACCTGTCCCCTCTAATCTCCAGTCCGACTAGACATTCCTCCTCTCTACCCCTTCCTACAATGCCAGTATGGACGGCCGTCCGCCGGCTCTTGAGCCCGATCTTAGCAGCTCCATCATAACACTGCCCGCCCCGATTCCCGGTTTCATTGATGCCCTCGGTGATTTGCAAACACCCGCTATCACTCGGAATCCCCAATCCCCTGAGACCTTTGCGCGTCCTACAGCGCGCAATCCCATGATAGATTGGTACAACTCCCACGAGAAGCCATGGGATCCTATCCAGGGACGAGCGCCTGTTACCTTGGCCCGGGCTGGAGACTTTCGCGTTGGTAAACTGAATTACCGCTTGGGTGTGCCGACCTATTCCGGCTTCCGAGAAAGCCATGTGCCATCTGAATGCGACACCACCGGACCAGGGGCACTGCCATCAGACTCTGGTTACCATAGTAGGGCCACGCAGAGCATCTTCAACGGCTCCACCTGCGGTGACCCCGACCGCATTGCCGAGAATGGCAGCATTTCGAGCCACCTGGCCGGCCTTCAAGTGGACCGCCCGACATTCTCTCCAGACTCCTGGAGACAGCCACCCTTGCAGACCAATCCACTGCCTTCGGGTGCACGAGGCAGCGGCCTGATCTGCCCGACGTGTCAGGTGAAGGTCAAAACGAAGTCTGAATTGAAGTATGCGCCCCCCCCCCTCCAACCCCTGAGTTGCCTGTTGAGTCCGTTTGGGATCATGCCAAGCTAAGGAATTCCTAAAGGAAGCACAAGCAAAAGCACGAGAAGCCCCATCGCTGCGATTTCCCCGGCTGCACTCGTACCGAAGGCTTCAGCACCCCGAACGATGTCGACCGGCACAAGAGAAGCTGCCACCCCGGGCATCGTGCTAACGGAAAATATTACAGGTGCATAGTCCAGCATTGCCGCAAAAAGGAGAAAAAATGGCCCCGGGCAGACAATTTCAGGCAGCATCTCAAAAGGGTTCACAACTTGCGTGATGAAGATGTTGATCTTGAGTCTTGTGTGTATAAGTGAGACAGACACTGTGTAGGCCCCCCGTCGAAATCGGATAGCTAACCATATCAAAAAAAAAAAAAGAGAAACAGCTTCATCTGGTCCTGAACTCGCTGGTCTTGGATCTGTAGGGGAGGACTTGCGAATGAATGCGAGCCACTCCGACACCTGGCCTGTTTACGACCTAGGGACAATTCTGCAGGCAATCCAGGAGCAACCTCCTCGGTATTCAAACAGCCTAGGCTATCCGGGGCAGCATATGGACCAATACCGAGATACGGACATGCCACATCAGCAGCTTCAATTGATGGCCCCCAACGACACCGAGGACAGACTATCTCAAACTGCCATACAGATCTCGCCGGTCAATTCGGAAGATGATAGCGGTGCTATCCAGCTCGAAAACTCGCAGTCACAACAGCGAGAACGGCAAGACCCGGAGGATGTTCAAAACGTGAGCTCTGACGAGCAGTTCAATGAGGGGGACTACTTGAACGACGAATCTACAAATGAGGGCGACTTGGGTGATGAACAAGTGCCTGCTGTCACGCAGGTCGAATCGCAAGTGTCGGACAGGGAATGCTCAAGGAACCCCCCTGACGATACAGTCCAAACTACTCAAGACGATATCGATTCGATGTCGGGAGAATCAGAGAGTGAGGGCTCCCAAGAGTGTCCAACCGGGCGTGAGAAAAGCGAAACAACAGATGCCATCTCCATAACCCCAGCGACAGCACCAAGTGCTCGCGACGGGCCAGCTCTTGACAACGCGGCCCACACGTCACAAGCCCGTGACCCGGTCGGGCTAGAGTTACCTTTGGAAGGATCAAATATTGTCAACAGCAGGCGTCACGCGTCTGAGTTCATAAAGGCCTTGGAGGACCGAGGAGCCTTGGCAGACCTTCTGGAAGAGCTTGGTTACCAGAAACCGAGGCAAGCTGAGAGGTTAATCTTGGCAACAAATTCGATTTCCAGTGTGGCCAGTGACAGCAGTCAGGTGGTTTGCGATGAGCCGAAGTGTGGCAAAGCTTTCTCGAGGCCTTGTGAACTCAAGTAAGCCTGGCCTGTCATGTTCGTATAATATTATAACTCGTTGACACGTGCGCCAGGAAGCACAAGAAAAGACACGAGAAGCCGTATTGCTGCACTTTTCCACAATGCACGAAGCGATTTGGCAGCAAGAATGACTGGAAACGTCACGAGAATAGCCAACATTGCCAGTTTGAGCTGTGGAAATGCAGCGAGCGGAGCCGATTCGACCCAAGGGAAACTTGCGGGAAGGCCTGTCACCGTCGCGAGCAATTCAAGGCACACATATCCAAGGACCATGGAATAGCAGATCCAGTGGAGGTAGACCGCAGGCTTGATTACTGCCGAGTCGGTCGCGACTGTGAAAGCAGGTTCTGGTGCGGTTTCTGCAAGGTCATTGTGGAGACGAGTGGAAGGGGTATCAAGGCCGGAACTGATCGCTTCAACCACATCGATGATCACTTCTCAGGCCGTATCCAGCCCAGAATGGATATATCTGAGTGGAAGAGCGTGGACCCTGACCTGCCATCAAGAGGTCTGATCTCGCCTGGCTCCGAACGCGATAATCTCAACGGAGCACCCCAACCACCGTCCTCTTCTTTGGCTGTTGGGAAAGACCGCAAGAGGGAGTCTTCAGAACAGCGAACAGCACCTCGGAAAAGACAAAAGGTTGCGGTGGAGACGCTATGGTTTTGCGTATGTACTCATCCAACCGCTTCTCTTGTCTTAAATGCTGACCTCGTCTCTGTGTATAGTGTCACTGTGGCAGCCCATCACTCACTAGCACTACTGCAACCTGTTTTATGGATAATTGTGACGGCCACTTCAGATGTTCCAATTGCAGGGTCCACTTCGTACCTCCAGAGCAATGATGTTCACAACGGGTGGTAAAACTTGCAATATTCTGACGGAGTTTCCGTCTCATCCTTGGGTTAGGATTTAATGTAACGGCGTCATCTCAAGCCGTATTCAGGCGCAACGGCATTGGACTTCACTGGGTATAGCTCATAATAGCTACGGAGCAACCTCTTCTTTTCGGGGCGTTGTCAGGATTCGGTGGTCCAGGACAGGGCTTTCAGATTTTGATAAGCTGGAACAATGCAGGACGGGACGGGAGAGGGGTGGGACAGTTCATCCATCGGTGCGGCCAAATTGGGCCGCCCGTTCCAGGCAAGACATTCGGTCGCCTTATAAGGCAGCTTCAAAGGTTGCTGCTAAAGCGAACACTAGGAAACGAGTGCAACCGAGACCTTGGCAGATTGGTCGGTCTCCTGCAATGCAACATGCCCTTTACAGCATTGTTGGGTACCTTTGCAACTCCCCACGCTGTCCTGCAACCCCCCCCCCAAGGTCCCAACATTTTTGAAATGGGCCTTCTGAGGTGGTGGTCTTGGGTTCCCACACAGCATCTTGGGCCTTCCTGATTGTCTCACGGTTGGGTGATCTGTCCTCATCGAGGGCCGGGGTATTTGTCAAATCAATGGCTCGGCTGCGCGAGCATCAATAGTCGATCCTAGGTCATCTCCGGGCAGCCACCCCGACCCAGGGCGAAAGTCCCAATTTGGGGTCCAGATCAATCGACGCCGGCCTGGGCAGAAGGTGAGGTGTATCGTCGATGTGACTGTGCGGCTTAAAATTGACCGTCTGTTTGCGAAAATTCGAGTGCCCTCAGACGAATTTTCACAAGCAAGGCAGACGGTTGGCTGTGCTGTGCCACACGGTCGCTTTCCTCGTCCTCCACTGACAGCGCTCCAAACGAAGATCCACCACTCCAGGCACAAAAGGGCTCCCTCTGAGTGGTCTGACCCCCTCACTGAGAGATTGTCGCCGACAAGGGTCTCGACGCCCGGCTTGGGTGAGAAATGCGCTGCTTCAGGCATAGTGGATTGGCCCTCTCTGTGCGACCGCGCACTACACCAGCACACCACCAGCGGCCAAACGGAAAAGGTGCCTCATGGCATGGGGGCTGATTCAGTCTCGACACCTATGATAGTCCTTGGCGCCCTCGGACGGGGCACGACAGCCGCCAAACAAGACTGACCCGCTGTCGTCAAGTATGCCTTCAGGTTTGCCTTGTACATGCGCCTGACAACCTTGAGTACCAACCCGGCAGCCAAGGCAATAATGTTTGGTTTGCTTTCTTTCCGGTTGCTTGTGAAGGAGCGGAGGGGGCGCACTCTACGCGACATGGACCATCCCTCTTGATGACTTCGAACCTTGTCGCGGGATGGGATCTGTCTTTTCTTGGCTCCTGTGCGTCAGGAAACCGTATACATAGTAATAACCCTACGGATCAGCAGTCAGCACGCGCAATCATCGAGATGGGACACACAAGGAACCCCAGAGCAGAGCCTCAAAGCTGAACGCCCAGGTGGCATCATACCGTTGCTTTTTTATCAATACGACAGCGACAGCGACAGCAACTCGAAGGGGAGGGGGTCACAATAGGTCAGCTCCCACGCCCCGATCGGGATTCGTCCGGTAACACAGCAAGAGTTACAGTTACAACGTCCTTCTGTGAGCAGGGGCGCAGCTCCTTTGTCCACTTTTCTGGCCGTCGAGAGCACAACCGGACCTCTTCAGCTCGGGTTGGCGTCGTCCCGTTGGTCGAGGGCTGAGAGGCCTAGGGGGGTTGCATATGCAAGGACACTCGGGCGAAGCATGGCGTCAGCACGGAAGGAACAGGCAAGCGGGAAAGGAGTGAGAAAGACTGGCCTGCGGGATCCTTGACTTGGCTGGCTGGCTCGGGCAACCACCCACGGCAATTGTCCATTGGTCTACGGCCCTGGCGCGTCCCCATAATAATGAGGCTCTGCTCGAAGTGCCCACGGGAACTCTGGAGCGAAGCGCAGGGCCCGGCTTGCGGCAGCCACCTGGGTTGTCTTGGTCCTTCTGCTCGACTCGAGCCTGGCGATCTGTTATACATACCCTCAAGGCACTTGACTCCGCCACCCATGTCGATCGCCATGGCTTCTTCCATCATCCCAATCCACTTCAGTGAAGTGTTTCTTATACACCCTCAAGCCGACCCGTCCTTGGTTTATATAGTCTCCCATTGCCGTCTGCCTAGCCTCGGCCCCCTCTCAGCACTTGGTATCTGACCCTGCACCTCTTCGCTGTGGGATCGTGATTGCCCCCTTCCCAGCTGACAAGCTCACACGAGGCTGTCGATTCTCCAGGGCCTTGCCTCTTGTCCGTCCACTGGTGCTGTCCAGACAGTAGCCAGCCTCTCGTTGCAGGCTCCGGTCCTGCAGGCCCATGCCCATACCCGGGTACATCCTGCATCCTACGAGTGGCATATCCCGCCGGCTCCCCCTAGCCTGCTAGGACACCCACGAGGCAACGATGGATTACTCTTACTACGGCTGCGATGCCAGCTACCAGTGCTTCCCCCATGCCAACCAGGCATACGCTGGACAGCCCTTCGCCGATGAGTTCGACCCTACCGGACAAGACCTCCTGTCTAGCTTTCCGGGCCATGATGTCTCGGCTGGGCCAACGGACCCCTACGGTCACCCTTCGATGCAAAGATTCCTGAAGGACAACCAACGCGCCCCACTGTTCAACCCCATGCCGCAGTCACAGCTTCCAGGCGTGACACAGCCAGTCAACCCCATCCCATCCACAGCGTCCCACGGCCGGCAAGGATCCCCCTTTTCTTCACATGAGCCATCGAGCTGCAGCGGCGGCCAGAGCCCACACGCAGACACAGAGCTGTACACAGACAACACACCCTCGACACCATCCGAAGCCATCTTGTTCGCCCCCTACGCCCCCGCACGCCCTGGGCCTTACGATGCAGAATACCAGCTCCCCTTGTTTGGCATAGGTGAGGTGCCCGGTGAGGCCACCCAATTTGTGGCAATGGGAGACTGCAGCAACATCGAGGGCTCCAAGACAGGCTGGGAAGACTCGGGCCACGCCATTGACTTCAAAACACCGCCAGGGGGCTTTACCTGCGACAGCCAGACAGCAGACGCCACGGATGCGACCAGTGCATCCTCGCAGGACTCAGCTGCGCCCGGATACAACAAAACGGCTAGTGCATATCCAAGCCCCAGTACTGGCGCAAGCGAGGACGACCTGGAGGAGATGGACGTAGCCGCCTCCCAGAGTGAAGACAATGAGGATGACGACGACGGCGACGACGACGACTACCGGCCGGACAGGAAGCAGCTGGCCGCCGCCACCCCTCGCGCGAGCAAGGCGAAGAGGGGCGCGGTCAAGCAGCCCCTCGGCAAGCCGGGCGCAAAAAGAATGAGGACGGCCTCAGCAGCCCAGCCACTCAAGATGCTGCCGCCCGCAGGTGCAAGGAAACAGGGCTCTTACGCCTGCGCGGAGTGCTCGCATTCATTCAAGGACGAGTGTGGTCTCCAGAGCCACGTCAAGAAGCAGCACACGCGGCCCTTTATCTGCGTCTTCAAGTTCGCGGGATGCGACTCGACCTTTGCAAGCAAGAACGAGTGGAAGCGCCACGTCATGTCTCAGCACCTCCTGTTGCACTACTGGCTGTGCGACATGGACGCCTGCGCGCACAACAAGAACGACCCGGCCGCGCCACACCCGCACGGCGGCAAGCGGAACAAGAGCCGCCGCGGCGCCGAGAACACCTCCTCCGCCGCCGCCGCCGCCAGTGGTGGTGGCGAGCCCGTCGGGCCGCCCCTCCCGGACGGTGCCATATTCAACCGCAAGGACCTGTACACGCAGCACCTGCGGCGGATGCACACGCCCGCAAACATCAAGAAGACAGGGTCCGCAAAGTCCTCCAAGAGGGTGGCGGCCACCGGGGCGTCGTCGTCATCATCATCATCGTCCTCGCAGGCATCCTCCTCCGCCTCGCCGTCGTGCGCCAGCCCCACCGACTGGGACGACGCCATCAAGGCGCTGCAGAGCCGCGCGCTCCGCGAGCGCTGCCGGCTCCCCGACCACATGCAGTGCCCGGCCCCGCGTTGTACGCAGGCGTTCCACGGCGCCGACGCCTGGGACCAGCGCATGGAGCACGTTGCGCGGCACCTGGAGAAGGCGGCGGCCGGGGAGGAGGAGCCGGTCGTCTTTGGCGGGCCGGCCGACCCGACGCTCATGGCGTGGGTGGCGAGGCCGGATGTTGCCGTCGCGCGGCTGGTGCCCGCCACGGGGAGGTGGGCGCTCAACAACCCGCTGCGGCCGGCCGGGGAGGGCTGCGCTGCCGCGAGGAAGAGGCTGGCGGCGGTGGCTATTCCTCCCTCTTGTCCGCATGTGGCGGCTGTCACGCCTGTGGCGAGCGAGATTCATGTTGAGGATGAGGGTGAGGGTGAGGGTGAGGGTGAGGACGAGGATGCCGAGGGGGAAGACGAGTGACTGAGATGAGATATCTGGTCTCGGGAGACGCGGCCTCGGTTAGGCTTTTCTGGTTTTGTTACATCTCACGATGGGATAGAACCTTTTGGATACCCCTTTTCTGATCCCTCCCCCCCCCCCTTTCTTCATTCTCCGACGCGGTAGTAATGTGCGTCGTGATGGGGTCTCATGGTGTATTTCTATCGGCACATATGTACACTTTCTTGTCTGGTCTATAAAGGCAGCTGATGACTTACGAATGCATATGAAGTCAACGACCTTGCGCACTGTGGCTTGCTTTATTCCCGTCTTTTTTGCGAGCGTGGCTCTGGTGGTTGGAGGGTTTTATCCTCAGGCGGTGTTTTCCAGGACCCTTATTCGTCGTGTGGCCCCTGCTTGCAATTTCATCTTGTCTCTGGTTCGTCTGTTACCCTGACCGTCAGCCATGGCACAAGACCATTGTCCTCGATGCTTCTGAATAGGGTCAGGTTAAATGGGGTCCCTATTCACCAGCACACTTGCCTGCCAGTCCTGATGGTATGGGTTTTGTTTAAAGCCCCTTCTATTGCAAGTTCGCCCGCCACCCAATCCCTCAACCCCAGAATTTCCCAAACATCTTCACTCCTGGCTGTATTGGTGCTGTCCAACGTGCCCCCCCCCCCACGTACAAGAGCAACATCGAGCAACCGGTTACAGACAGCCCCTTTGTTTGCCCCGACCCATCAACTCCTTGGATCTTACCGCCGCTCATTTTCCCTCCAGATTCCGAGATTCTGGACGGCAAAACTTGACTTACGGTTCACCACAAACATCCCAATGCCCTAGATGGACCCCGCCCGGAAGATCTCGCCAGTTCGCTCCCAGAGTTCTGCGTGCAGATCTGCCCTGAGCGGCAGGGACGACGGCGACAGCAGCAGCAGCAGCGCCACCTCGCGCTACACAATGCACCACCAGGAGCAGCCAGCCAGGGAGGGGAGGTCGCGGCCGCCGCCGCGGTTTGTCGTCGCCGCGCTCGCGGTCATCGTCTTCATCACCCAGTTCGGCGCCAGCCTGTCTGATGTGCCATCGGTCCGCCTGCTGCAGGACATCATCTGTCGGGAGGCCTACGGCCTCGCCCCTGGCAGCCCTGTCGACGAGGCCAGGTGCCGCACCGATGGCGTCCAGGGACAGCTGAATGTTATTTCTACTGGGGGGTTGGTCCTCGGGTACCTGCCTGGTAGGTGCCACACGTGTCTGCCCAACCACGTGAGGAAGAAGAGGTCGCCGACCACTGCTGACCACATCCGTCATGTCCAGGAATCCTAGTCGCGCTGCCCTACGGCGCCATCGCCGACCGGAGAGGCCGCAAGCCTGTCCTTGGGCTCTGTATCCTGGGCATGGTCTTGTCCCAGCTGGTCTTCCTCGCCGCCGCCTGGAACCACACACGCTGGGGCCTGCGCAGCGTCTGGCTGTCTTGCTTGCCCTTGCTCATCGGTGGGGGTGAGACGGTCGCGGAGGCCATGGTCTTTGCCATCGTGGCAGACGTCTCACCCGAGGAGAAGAGGCAAGACACCCTGTAGCCCGGCGGCGTGCGAAAGCGCTCGCAAGCCTCCAGCTGACCCTGTGCCGTCACCAACAGAGCCTCTTGCTTCCAGTTCGAGATATGTGCCGTCCTCCTCGCAGAGTCGGCCGCGCCCTTTGTCGCCTCAGCCATGATGGCCCACTCGGTCTGGATCCCGATCGTCGTGTCGCCGGCAATAATGACCCTGGGCGGGATCCTCGTCTGCCTGATACACGAGACACTGGACACGACGCACGGCGCAGACGCCCGCAGGAGAGTCACGCCCGGCATCCCCAGGCCGACAACGCCCACGGGTCGAGCCCGCACGCACACCCCTCCACCCCGCCAGGCCCGCCTCCGCGACTCCCTCGCCTCGACCGCCCGCCTTCTCCGCTCCCGCGACGTACTGGCTCTCATCCCAAGCGCCTCAGTCACCGTCCCAGCCGCCACGGTGACGATGGGCATGACCCTCCGATACATGCCCGCCCGCTTCGGCTGGTCCATCGAGCAGGCAGGAATGGTCCTCGGCGTCCGCACTGCCCTCAGCGTCCTCGTCCTGGTCGCCCTCCTGCCCCTCCTGGGCGACTGCCTCGGGTCGTCGCGCCACGGCGGCGGCGCGCGCGCCCGCGACGTGGCCCTCGCGCGCGCCTCGGCGCTGCTCCTCGCCGCGGGGCTCGCGGTCATGACACTCGGCACGGGCCTCCCGTCCCTGTGCCGCGCCGTGCTCGCGAGGCTGGTCGGCCGGGGCGAGGTGGGCAAGCTCTTTGGCGTGCTGGCTGTTGTCGAGATGGCAGGGTTCGTCTGCTGCGGGGTGGGGCTCGGGGCCGTGTTTCAGGCCGGGCTTGCGCGGGGGCTTGGGCCCGGGCCTGGCTCTGGTGGTTCTGGTGGTTCTGGTGGTGGTGACGACTCGGCGCCAGTGAGGGGCAGGGAGGGGTGGCTTGCGCTGGTGTTCTACGTGACGGCCGTTATCTATGTCGTCTGTGCCAGTCTGCTTTGGCTCGTGCGCAAGGGCGTTGGCCGGTGTGAGGATGGCGATGGCGGCGGCGGCGAGGCGAGTATATCCTCTGCGGCGTCTTCGGCTTCGCTCCTTCATGAGGCGAGGGTCTTGGCGGATGGGAGAGTGACGAGGAAGCACTCCAGCTTGGAGAATGTTGCCGTGGCGGTCTGAGGCTTGGGCAGGTGCCGGTATGGGGCAAGGATGAGAATATTACGGCAGAGAATGAGAAGGGCGGAAATACGACGGTGTCTCCGAGGCATCTTGGTCGTTTCTATCTCTGGGAACCCCCCGTGATGATCTCTCGTCGAGTATCATACAGCCTGAATGTTGAAGTGCAAGTCTAGGTCCAACGGCGGCTCATCCATGACCTGCTGTGTCTACATGTGCCTCGGCAGACATGAACATTTTTCCTTAATTCCACAACAACGACTTCTATATCAGCGAGGGATGATTTGGCCCAACTGCCCCAACAGACATTAGTGGGATAACTACAGCTGCCCAATGATCCGGAACGAGGCAGGGCCTGTGGGGCTTGTCGAGAGCAGAACACTACGAGGATGACATCTTCAACGAGTTGGTACTGGTCAGCGTATGGCATCTCGAGTCCTCGTATCCTGATTGTCTATTAAATCCCGGTCTCCTCTGCATGACTCCCCGTCGTCCGTCAAATTACTGCCATCGGGCCATTCTGGTCGGTACGCAAATACCTTGTGTACCTACTTAAGTACTTAGGTATTTAAGCGAGAGGACCCGCTCGAGTCACCGTTGGTGTAAGATGATTGGACACAGCCCGACGAGGCCAACCTCTTGGTCTAGTTCCCTACCTCATACGCTGTCTCCTAGATACTCAGATGCAGCGCCGCTATTATTAATTGCCCGTGCCTAGAGAAAATTATTTCGGCCAGGCAGCTTAAAATGGGGTCTCTTCGACTTGCACCGGTTGGGAGGCTGGCCGACAATGGGTGCAAAGTGCAAGGCCCCCCCCCCCACACGAGAGTGATGAGCCGTCCTGGATATTTCGTTAAATGCACCATGACGAATGATTTCGTTCTCCTATGAGACAGTTACGCCACGAGAGAAGCCGTCGTTGCTAGCTATTTGGAATCTTGACCCCTGTTCTTGAGCCATGTTGCCCGGCGAGAACACCATGGGTTTGAGGTATTTTTTTGTTGCTCCTTTGAGCGTGCAGCCGTAGGTGATGATCCGTCACCACCAAGCTTCGCCAAGTCCCGCTGCGAGAATCGTCGGTCGGACCTATAGCACATGCACCTATTGATAGTTGATGCCCACCTGCAGTCTGGCATGCGATTGTCTGAGACACAATATGGTCCCTGGGGCAGCCCCCCGGGGGCTTATTGCCTCACCAGACGGGCCAGCCTAAACAGCCCGCGACCGGCGAATTTGTCACGCCGTATGACTACACTCCCGTATAGCATGGCGCTACTAGTTTCTCACAAGCCTAGAGGCTATGGTTGCGGACGTAAATGACGACAAACACCTCCTTGAACCAATTGCTCCGTCACACGCAACCAGATTTAGGCGGCCGTTTTCAGCAGCTCTACAATCTTGACTCCAACCCCAACCAAGGCCCGGCAACGAACCCAAAAGAAACCGAGAAATGGCGCGGGAGCCGGGGCTGGGCGGGCGGATCAGGACGGTCCGCCACGACGTGACGGACCTGCTGGGGGGCGGCCGGGGTGGACAGGGGCAGCTTCGACGCCATACTGTGCTCGTGCGCGTTCCTGCTGTTCGAGGACCCGGCGGCGGTGGTGGCGCACTGGACGGAATATCTGCGGCCTGGAGGGCTCGTGGCCATTGACGCCACGCACGAGTGCAACCTGCGCTCGGGGTTGGGTTGGTGCTGGGCAGGTCGCGAGGAGGATGGGTGTCAAGTACCCTTCCAACCGCTCGTGGATACAATCGATCGACTCGTTCAGGGAGATCCTGGAGGCGCAGGGCTTCACGGCCGAGAAGGCGGTCACGCTAGAGAGGGTCTCCGGGCAGGGTTCGGTATTCTACGGGGTCGACGAGGCGGACGCCCAGTACGGATAGATCGTGAACAGCAGCCTTACGCAGAATGCCGTCTCTGAGTCCTTCAAGGCCGAGGCTAAGCCGCTGTTCCGGGAGGAATGTAAGAGGATTGCGGTGGATGGCAAGGTCGAGGGCGTAGACGTATCCTACACATATGTAGCACGGAGGCAATGAGGCCCGGGACTGCATGTGCATTTCTTGGCTCCGTGTGGTCTGTCGAATCTATATCTTTGCCCGGTTGGGCGTCGTTATCTTTGGCTTTATGGGGATCTTCGGGTGATCGCCAGCAAGGGCCAGACCCGTGATGTTCTCCAGCTCCTCTACAGCCTCAAAGGCCCTTCCCAGGTTGACCTTGATGGTCCGGAACCCTCCCTTGCTGGCTGCCTTCAGATTCTGGCCAATGTCATCGAGGAAGAGAATGTCACCCGGGGAGACGCCATCTTTCCATCCATGCGCTCTTCCCCTAGACGATTCTGCGTTCTCCCTGGCGAACTTGTCCACCTCTCGCACTGCAAGCTCATAGATCCTGGGGTCAGGCTTCCTCAGACCAACATGGGCAGAAGACACGAAGACGTCGAAAATGCTCCGGACAGGATCCGCGGAGATGTCAGGCCGATGAAGCTTGTGTCCTGGCGGGAAAATGACTGTATTGCTGAGCGCAGCTAGGATATACCTCCCGCTTTGCTTGAGGTTCCTCAGAGCTGGGTACATCCAAGGGTCGGTAGCAACGGCAGAGGACATCATGTCGTTAAAGAGAAATTCTGCATCGAGACTAGGCACGGGAGGCGTCGGTTCCGTCAAGCGCGGGTCCTTGGCCTGCTGGTCCTTGTAGAATGCCGCCCACAGCTCCGGACTGTGTAGGTCCTCTGAAAAGCCCTGGATGAAGGCATCGTCCAAGGGAATCTCGCCCCTCTCTAAGCGGTGCCAGAAGCCATGGGGGGATGTTTTGGATATGGAGTAGTTCACCCAGCCCGGTGGGATACCGAGACTGAGCTCATAGTCAAGGATAGCCTGAAAAGGAGAGACGACCTGGTACATGGTCAGCAGGCTCAGGGTTCCCTGATATTTGCGAGCAAAGCATCGGTTGCGACGAAGAAAGACGAGGGCAAGGGCCATTCTGTTACACATAACTTACAACAACACCGCCTATGTCGAAGAGAATGACTTTGGGTTGCTGGCTGCCCATCTCGGCGTCGATGCCCTCGAGAATGTATCCTTGGGACAGACGAGATTATTGATGGGAACGGCTTTGCCTCTAAGTATCACAACCCATCGGCAGTGTTGTCGACTACAAAGCCGCGCGGGTTCTGTTTCTGAGAGGCGAGACCGGACGCCCTCGCAAGAGTGCAGCTTGGGCCATTGCCGGACCTCGGCTCATTTGACTCGAGAGGTTTTGGCAGTGGCAGTCAGTAGAGCCAAGGTGCGCGCCGATAAACGATAAGCGATAAGCGATAAGCGATAAGCAACGACGTCCCCAACCCAAGTAACTCTCCTGGGACCCACTGCTGGGGCCTCCAACCAATAGTGTCGCATAGGGTTTCTCCTCCACAAACTAGAGTCCAAAAAGGCCTCGACGACTTCTCTGCCCGCCGTCTTGAGCCCCGTTCCCGACTATCGACATTCAACCAACGACCTTGTGGACATCCAGCCCCAAACAGTCGGTCAAGATGGTGAGTTTACGACGCCAATCCGTCCTCGGGCCCATCTCGAGTTCTGTTCTTGGGGAATGAGAGTCAATGCAAGATGCTTCGGATGGATGAGAACAGTCTGAAGCGCAAATTGCTGACTCGATGGGAATATCGCAGCCTTTCCACAAGCTTGTGAAGAGCAGCGCGTACTACAGGTAAGTAGACAGGCGACCGACCCTTGTTCCCATCGTGTGCCCTGCAGGTGGCCGTCCACTGCGGCTTCAACCAGGCGCAGGCAAACCGCAAACACTGACATCCGCTGCAGTCGCTTCCAGACCAAGTACAAGCGCAGAAGGGAGGGAAAGACCGACTACTATGCCCGCAAGCGCCTGATCACCCAGGCCAAGAACAAGTACAATGCTCCCAAGTACCGCCTGGTCGTCCGCTTCACAAACCGGGACATCATCATGTGCGTATATCCTGCCCTCTGATGAGTACAAGTCTGGGGGATAGGTGGCTGACGGTGGATGCAAACTACAGGCAGATCGTCACCTCCGAGATCACTGGTGACAAGGTCTTTGTCTCTGCCTACGCCCACGAGCTGAAGGCCTACGGCATCGAGCACGGCCTGACCAACTGGGCCGCCGCCTACGCTACCGGTCTCTTGATCGCCCGCCGTGCCCTCAAGAAGCTCGGCATTGACGAGACCTTCACCGGTGTCGAGGAGGCCGACGGAGAGTACACGCTCACCGAGGCCGCCGAGACCGACGACGGCGAGCGCCGCCCCTTCAAGGCCAACCTCGACGTCGGCCTGGCCCGCACCTCGACCGGTGCCCGTGTCTTCGGTGCCCTCAAGGGTGCCTCTGACGGTGGCATCTTCGTGCCCCACTCCGAGAACCGCTTCCCCGGCTACGACATGGAGACCAAGGAGCTCGACGCCGACACCCTCCGCAAGTACATCTACGGCGGCCATGTCGCCGAGTACATGGAAACCCTCGCCGACGACGACGAGGAGCGCTACAAGAGCCAGTTCCAGAAGTACATCGACGACGACATCGAGGCCGACGGCATCGAGGAGTTGTACGCCGAGGCCCACAAGGCCATCCGTGAGGACCCCTTCAAGAAGGTCGAGAGCGACGCCCCCAAGAAGTCTAAGGAGGAGTGGAAGGCCGAGTCTCAGAAGTACCGCGCCAAGAAGCTCAGCCACGAGGAGAAGAAGCAGCGCGTCCAGGCTAGGATCGCTGAGCTCCGCGCGGACTAAGTGGGGTCCCGTTTGTGCCTTTCGATACCCCACTACAAGAACCAGCTACTCTGGCGTATTGCGTTGCGTCGTAAAGCAGGAATGAATTGACCAGGGGCAAGAAAATCGGTCAGGATGGAAAACCGGCGTTGATCAATGGAAAGGTTGCTTTCAAGGGTTCGGGTCCGGGGAAATATCAATGAAAAGTTCCAGCCACCCTTGCTTTGGGCCTCCCTCCAGCTCAGTCATGATGCCCTCTCTTGCCCCTACCATTGTTGCCAGAGTGAGCTGCAAATCTTCCCATGCTGTGCTACGCTGAAGATGTCCGCGGTAGGCAACGGCATTCCTGTCTCCAAAGTCTGAACCGGTGACCTGTAGGCTAGTGACACAACCTTTACGTAGAATAGTTATGCCTTACACTTCGGGCTCACCTGACAAGTGATGGGCGCGACGTGGTCTGGTGGCTTGCCCTGCCCCGACCCCGATCCTGACCTGACATTGGACACCTGCCTTCTGGTGTACCGACCTGCGCAGCTTCTCGCTGTGGCCTGGCCCCCTCCCCCGCCCCTGAGCCCTGTCGCGCCGAAGCCTCCGAGACTCTGCTGCTGCTGCTGCTGCTGCTCCGTGCATTGATGCACTGTGGCGTATTAACATTTGCCCTAGGTTTCCCGCAGCGAAGGTATATTGTTTTATCATGGGGACGCGGTGAGGAAACCCCGGGGCGGTGGGGGGTATATCGAAAATGTACGCAACTTCCAGCGTACCTGGGGCATTAGTTAGAAATAGCAGGTAGTATCCCGAATATGGCCGATTGGGGGAGCCTATTCGGGACGGTAGGAGATTGGGATGGGGGCTACGCGGTTCTTCGTTCGGCATGGCTGGTTGGACACGAAGGGCCGAGGGGACTTCCATGCGCGATGGGGCTTGCGCTGTTTCTTTTTGTGCCTTTCCATGTCGGCATTTATTAGTCGTGCTGGCGTTGACGATGCTTTTTGGGGACCGGATGTTCCGGTGTTGTGCTCCTTTCATTTTGGGCGGATTTCCAACGCAGGCCGGGCCGTGCATGTGGGTATGTATGGTGGGAACCCCGGCTGGTGCTGGGTTGAACTGCTTGAGCGGTGACTCCAGACCAGCGAAGCAAAGCATGGAAGCTAAGCCCAGCTGGCCAGGTGGTGGCAACAGTACTGTGGTTGAGTTTCTCGACCTGTCAAGTATGGTTCAGGTGGGCGCGCGCGCGGCAAGGGCGGCGCTATATCTAATTCCCGCGCTAGCAGGCGCATCAGTCCCCGGACTTCAGCCCAGCAGCCACAGCCAGCATGGAGCTGGGAAGCCCAGCGTTGTCGTTGAGGAGGCGGCGTGGATTTCTAAGCAGTGCCTGCGGTTCTCTACTCAATTTGGAACCAAATCGCCTTGCTTCTTCTGGCGCAGGGGAAAACGGCGGCCGGGGCACAACAGGGGGGGAGCCCTATCTGCATTGCAGTTACTTGGGGCATGGAGAAATACCCGGTGTGCTATGAGGTGGAGCGGAGCAATGCCCTGAATGGGCGTAACTCTACTCTCTCTTGGCCCTTCCCCGGGGGTTGAGTTGTTGTCACGATGGACAGGCGGAGGTCGGCGACGAGTGGGCGAGGGTCCGGTTCTCAGGATGGGTAAAATGTTTTTTTTGTCCCGCTGTGCTGTGGCTCTCTCTGGGCCTGTCGTCAAGATCAGACGAGATGAGAGAGTCGTACGAGGCAGTTACCAGCCTGGCCCTCACAAGTCAAGGCCTGGACAGTGCAGCGTGGATCCCCGATATGCAGCCGCGGCTCGTGCCAATGAGCGTTGATTGAGAGGACCGATCTAGGTGGTTTTTTGTTTTGTGGTCCGCCGGATATTTCGCGATGCGATGAGGTGCGGTGTGATGTGTGAGTGAAGAGAGAACGAAGCGCCAACTACTTCCATGATTGGTGCTTGTCTGGTGGGTAGACGTCGGGACTGGCTGGTCTTTGCTGGTTGTGTAGACAAAGATTACCAACAGAGAGAGGACTGATGAAGAACAAGCCTGCAGGCTTGGATTCAAACCGCATCGATCTTGAGGAAAAAGGTTAGCAGCGCTAGCGGGAGGTGCTATTAAATGGGCCAACGTTTCTTGTGAAAGAGGGTCCAAAAACCGGGAAACCTGCGGTAGATGATGCTGGTCCCTCCATCACCTGGTAAATACCTAGGTACCATCAAGACTTGCAAGGGCTCGTACATCCCACAAGCAGTCTGACCTCGTGACGTCGTGCGAAAGAAGTGGTCACGACGGCTGGTTCCTGTCTGAACTGTGTCATCAACACAGCCAAGGGGCCGATAATTAAGTTAACATAAGGACCAGATGGTGACCCTAGTCGTGCCGTGCCGTGCTGTGCCGTGCGCTGTGCTAGAGAGGTCTTGGTAGGCCAGCATGAATCAAGGCCATGGACCTGGGACCGAGTGGGAGAACACGAGGAGATGGGCAATGCCATAGGTCCCTGGACACTTTTGACGGTCGCAACCCTGGCTGGTGTCCCACGCAAATAAACTCGTGCGAATTATCGTCTGCGGGAAGTCAATCCATAAAGACAGATAATGATGCCGTCCAGATTGCTGCGATAGAGGATAGACAGTAGGTTACCTGTTGCTTACTTACAACTACCCTTCTCAGCTTGGTGCCGGGGATGGAGCGCCCGCCCTGTCTCTCTGTCTGTCGCTGACCGAACCCCAAACAGAAGGCCCTGCCCTGTACTGCACTCACTACATTGCACTGGGCTGACCAGGAGCCCTGTCCTGTCCTGAACCTCGCCTCGCCTTCTCGTCTCCACCCCTTGTGCTTGCTCACCTCACCTTATTACGCAGTCCGCACTCCCGGACTACATCCCAGACAGTTCAAAGTATCAACAGTAATAAATCCGCATTCGGGCCTGGGAATCTGTGTCCTCTGTCTGCCCGCGGCCAAACCATATCGCGCCCTCTTCTTTCGTCCAGCTCAGTTGCAACACACAACACACAACACACAACACACAACACAACGACAACAACAGCAACAACACACACGCAACACATCGTCACTGGCCCACCATTTCACACCCTCCCTCGCCCGTCGCACTCATCCAACCTTTCCTGTCCTGCAGGGGAATACCACCTCCCACCACCGCTAACACCATGGCCGCCAAACCCCGCCTGTGATCAGACCCTCCCAAGCGTGGTTAAAGCTGTTGCGCTCTAGCCCGTCCGACCTGACATCTGGACGGTCTGACCTCCGGTCTCGTGCTGTTGCGCGCCTGCACGACAGTCGCCAATTCTAATTACCAATCCTCCGCCAGGCACTCATTTGCTCTACTCGCCACCGCCTCCATATCTTCTACCGTCTCCCCGGCTGTCCGCATCCACTGTGCCAACCACCCCTGCGTCGGAACAGAGACACACCATGGAGCAGATACACGGCGTCGATGTCTCGTGGATGGCCCACCACGGAACTCCGAAAGGTAGGCCTCATGCCCTCGCATCCAACCCCCAGGCAGACAGAACCTCCATCGCCGCCCGCTGCTCCTCGAGGCGCTCACGGTGGCGAGGCTGACACAGCTCCTAAAAACACAGACCGAGTGCAGCCTAGCCGTCGATGCACCTTCCCTGCTCCCCCGGACCAGTCTCCCCGTCATTCGCCCGCTCCGAGTCCGGCCAGGGAAACAGACGATGCGAACAGCCACGCAGACCCAGCGCCAAAAACAGACGGCACACTGCCCAAGCAGATCCCCCCTCGTCCCGGATTCACCAGGGAGAGAGGGAGCTCCGTCAACGAAAAGAACGGCGTGGCAGGAAGCCCGTCCTTGACGAGGAAGTCATCCTGGTTCTCCAACATATCCCAGAAGTTCTCGGGCAGCGGGTCTCAGAGCCCGCCACAGGCTAATAACACTCCGACCAAAGACGCCGAGATCTCCGTCCCCAAGATCACCCCCGCCAAGAACGCAGTCCTCCAGCATGCCGCCAAACACCAGGGGGAAGGCCCCTACACACCAGCACCACCCAGGACGGGCCAGACTGGCCTACTGCATGTCTTGCGCAGGCTTTCGTCCAACTCCGGCCAGTTGGGACCTCCTATGAAGGGTCTTACTAACCACGGGCTGGTCGAGAGGAGGGTATTGAATGTCGACCGACAACGGGTACGATGTCCCTTGGAAGAACTGCACCAGTCGAAGCTGCGGAGAGTAGCATTCTGCGTCGACGTGGAGATTGCGCCGATGCCCAAGTATTCCGACGCCGACGCCTCTTCCTCGCCCAAGACCGGCGCCGCCGGAAAGCCCGAGAAGCGGAAACTGGCCGAGAAGGGAGAGGGTGAGGCGCTAAAGAACCCAAAGGCCGTAGAGAACCAGAAGGAGCAGGATGGCACCGTCAACGTCTCAGGGGAGCAGCTACCAAGAGAACCCGAGCAAGAAGGCACCGAGAATGACGAAGCTTCTGCTAAAAATGATACCCAGCCCTCTACTACCGAGGCCAGCGCAACCACAAAAAAGAAGGAAAAGAAGAAGAGGAGCGAGGAGGAGAGGAAAGCAAGAAAGGACAAGAAGCGAAAACTCGCAGAGGCCAACGGCCAGATCCCCCTGGAGCTGCACCTCGACACCGACACCTCCGAGCCGTCAGCCCCGACCACCCCAAAGGTACAGGCTGTGCCCACGACCAACCCCGTGCGCATCTATAGGAGATGTTGCCAGCTCAGGGAGACGCCCATTCTTAAGAAAATCACCGAGCAGCTCATGGCACCCACGAACTCTACTCCCGCTGGGGTCGTCGAGAAGCTGGACCTCAGTGGATACTGGATGCAGCTTGCAGATCTTGTCACATTGGGTGACTACCTGGCTGTCGTCCCGGTCAAGGAGGTCATATTAGAAAACTGTGGCTTGAACGACGAGGGCCTGAGGGTGGTATTGGCCGGCCTGCTCGCTGCCAGGGCGGTCAGCAGCGGTCCTAGGAGACGGCCGGTAACCTCAGCCGATGGGCTCGTCGACCAAGGTGGCGTGGTCGAGCGGCTCGTGCTGAAGAACAACAAAATCGGCCCCGAGGGCTGGAAGCACATTTGCTTGTTCCTCTACATGTGCAAATCCATCGTCAGCCTGGACCTGGCAGAAATCCCGTTCCCGAAACCACCACAACCAACAGCAGCAAATGGGCACGCCCATCACTTCCACCTCCACGAAGAGAAAAGGGCTCCATTGGACATCGGTACGCTGTTTGCCAAATGCATTAGCGAAAGACTAGCAGGTTCCAGGCTTGAAATGATGAACCTGAGCAACATTGGCCTCAACCACGCCCAGCTTGGTCAGGTCCTCGATGGCATAATGCAGTGCGGCGTCCGCAGGCTCGGCCTTGCTCATCTCAATCTCGACACAGACGGCCTTGAACACATCAGGCGATATCTCAGCAGTGGCAAATGCGAGGCTCTAGACCTTGGCGGCAACGACCTGCGCGACCACTGCGAGAATATTGCCAACGCCATCGACGAGACCAACACGCTGTGGGCCTTGAGCTTGGCCGAGTGCAACCTGAAGCCAGCGTCGCTGTGCAAGCTACTCCCGCATCTATACAAGCTTTCAAATTTCCGGTTCCTTGATCTGTCACATAATCAGGCATTGTTCAGCTCGGACCCTAGCGCAGTAGGGGTCCTCAGGAGGTATGCTCATCTCGCCCTACTCACACCTGCATCTACAGCTCACTGACGTGGCTACAATAGGTACCTGCCAAAGATGGAGACGGTGAAGAGGATACACCTTAGCGACTGCGCACTGAACTCGGAGCAGGTGATCGCTCTGGCCGAGGTGATTCCGGAAATGACATCGATAGCCCACATAAATTTCCTGGAGAATCCGGAACTCACCAAGCTGGCAGACGCGAGCACGGAGGAGACACAGGAGGAAGCGTCGGCATTATATGCGTCCCTGTTGGCTGCTACGAGAATATCTCGCAGCCTCGTCTGCGTGGACATTGACGTTCCTACCGAGACCTCTGGCGAGATTGTGAAGGCTCTCGCCAAACAGATCGTGGCCTATTGCCTGCGTAACATGGAGCGACTGCCACTGAAGGATGGCGGATCGGCCCTTGATGAGGACGCACTGGCCGGCGGTGGCAAGGACCCTGAATACCCCGATGTAATTCAGCATCTCGTTGGCCATGATATCATGGCGCCCGACACAGATGACGAGGAAGTCGAAGCCGACGATGATTACATAGTTGGAGGTACAGGCGTTGCCAAGGCGTTGGCCTGCTGCTTGAAGAACCGCGGAGCGGCCTCGAGGAGGAACTCTGGGGAGTTTGTGCGAGATTTCGAGACCGGAGCCCCGCAGCAAACGGCACACCTGCCTGGTGGCAAGGCCAAGGACGTATCAAAACACCTGCTACTAAGCGCGAGGAAGATCCGGCACCGCCTGGAGCCTGCTCTCGCCAAGGCAAAGACCTTGGCAGAGCAAAACACCGGAGAGCGTGGTACTTACCAGCGCCTAAGGTTCCTGCAACAGACGCTGGATGGCATCATCAAACGATTCGAGGACGAGTTCCCAGAGACGAAAGAGGCTGCCGACAGTGGCATATCGATCCCGCCGCCGGACTACCAGCTCGACAAGACCACCACGCGCAACTCGATCTCGTCTGCAGAGGCAGACCGCGAGCATTTTGCGGCCGGATCCGACGCCGAGGAGGACCCGGAAGTACAGCGCAGCCTGTCGCGGAGCAGCTCGAACCTATCGCTATCATCCCTGGCGCTCAACCGCGAGGAAGGCCGCGCGCTCCGGTCCGGCCACCAGTTCCGCTCCGGATGGATGACGGCGGAGCAATACCAGTTGTTGTCGTCAGCAGGCCTTGAGGAGCTGCAAAAAGACCCTCACCAGGTGCGGGTCCTCAATGACCTGCTCGACGAGCTCGACGACGAGGAGATCAGCAGGCTACGGGACGAGAAGGGTGTGGTGAGGGTGTTCCAGGAGCACCGGCAAAAGATCGTGGACGCGTGCAGGGAGGCCGATCCCGAATACTGGCCCAGGTTTGTGGAGAGCCAGGAGAAGGCCGTGGCAAACGTCAAGGTGGCCCAGCCCAAGCCTTGTAACGACGCAGACGGGCAGGAAGCTGCGGTGGTAGGTGACGAGGTCGCGGTCGCGGACTAGGAGAGCGGGCGGCGAGACGTGCCAATGCAGCCGAGGCCCAAGAGCAGGAAGTGCTGTTTCTGCTTTCACTAAGGCTTGAATAAGAAAAACAAACACCAGGACGGACTGGTTCCTTCGGGAAGATTTATAAAAAGAAACGCCCTTACTGGTGGTTTTGAATTGCATCAACATCGGCGTTTGAACAGGAGCCTTAAAGCAGGAACTTTCAACATATAACCCTTCTTTGGAAAGGGAAGGGGGGGGGTTCTCTTTGTTTCGTGCAATGTACTGGAACTACACATGAGGGAAGCAGGACTGTTGCCGTTGTACAAATAGCGGCGTGGAGAGGCATGGGAGGGAGTGTGTGGTTTGACGGGATACTACTATTTACTGCTTTGTCAGGCCAGGAGGCGCAGGGCGTGGGCTGCCGTGTCTCGTGTAGTGTATGGTGCTTGCACATGTGGGCTGACGTGCCTGGGTCCACTGGCTCTCCACCCAAGCTTGCCAAAGCTCAGCTGTCGCTCCCTTGCCTGGCTGCCCCAGCCAATTAGGACGCGTCTGCACGGCCTGGAAAGCTGGGTATACTTACGCACCTACACTAGGTAGTCCGTACTCCGTAGGAGCTACCTTTCGCGTCGCAAGCTTCAGGGTCCTCCCCGAGCCCGCCACTACATTATCTACCTACCTGGTGTAGGTACCATGATTCCACCTCTTTCTATCTACTTGCGCAAACTCGGAACTTCCAGACATTCACCCTCCCCCGTCCATCCTGACCCCTTCGATATTGATCCCATCTCAATTGGCTCTATAATACGGGCGTATTGAGAAGCCGTGTCACTTTCCAACCATTGACTTCGCTTCTTGCACTTGTCCAACCCGTCGAGCCCGACTGAAACCCCCGGCGCATAGACTCTCACCCCACCTGTGTCTCGTCCTCATCAGCCCGTCGCACACGCGCCCACAGCAACAAACAACACACCATCCCCATCACCTGTCCCACGCAATGGCCGACGAAGCTGCCACCACCCCGCGGTCCGTCGCCGACCCTGGCACCGCGACACCGACCCTGGCTCCCGGCACCGCGACCGGCACCGCCACGCCCATGTCCGCCGTCTCGATCCCGCTCACGGCCGAGCAGCGCACCCTGAGCCTCAAGGTGTCGCTCGCCGACCTCACGGCGCGGGCCTCGGGCCTGTATGCTCAGAAGAAGTACGACGAGGCCGCCGAGGTCTACGCCCAGGCCGCCGAGATGCAGGCCGAGATGAACGGGGAGATGTCGCCCGAGAACGCCGAGATCCTGTTCCTGTACGGCCGCAGCCTGTTCAAGGTCGGCCAGGGAAAGAGCGACGTCCTCGGCGGAAAGGCGCCCGCGACCGATGGCGGAAAGCCAAAGCAGCACAAGAAGGCCCCCAAGAAGGCCAACGGCGCACCAAAGGCCGAGCCGGCCGAGGCAGCCCCAGCCGAGAAGACCGAGACCCCGGAGGCGGATAGGGTTGCCCAGGAGGCGGTCGAGATCATCGCGGACGACACGAGCGCGGGGCGCGCGGACAAGAAGGAGGCCGAGGCCAAGAAGCCGCTCTTCCAGTTCACGGGCGACGAGAACTTTGCCGACTCGGACGAGGAGGACGACGACGTCAGTGACGATTTCCAGCTATTTTTGCCGGCCTCTCAACTTGTGCCCGCGCGCTGACTTGTGACCCCAAAACAGGCCGGTGCAGAAGGAGAGGGCGAAGAGGAAGAAGAAGATGACGACCTCGCCACGGCGTTTGAGATTCTCGACCTGGCCCGCGTGCTGCTGAAGAAACAATTGGAGGTGAGGCTCGCGGCGGCGGAGACAACTGAGGGCAAAGGTAAAGAGAAGGCCGAGAACGGCGACGACGATGATGACAACGACCGCCAGGATGTCGGCCTCAGGCACATCAACGAGCGCCTGGCGGACACACACGACATCCTGGCCGAGATCTCCCTCGAGAACGAACGGTATGAAGCAAGCTGTTGCTGCCCCAATGGCCCACCACTCGCCCACAAAGAAGAAAGAAGAAAAAAAAAGAAGAAAACAACCATAGGATGCGGTTAATAACTAACCGCGCTCTCTCAGATATCCTAACGCGATCGCCGACGCCCGCGAGTCTCTCAGGTACAAGCAGCAGCTGTATGGTGAGGACTCGGAGATCATCGCCGAGGCGCACTTCAAGCTCTCGCTGGCCCTCGAGTTCGCATCCGTCACGGCCCAGGCGGACGAGGAGGGGGCTGGAGACTCGGCGGCGGCTGGCGGCCCACCGCGCGAGGTCAACCAGGAGCTGCGCGACGAGGCGGCCAGGGAGCTCGAGGCGGCCATCGAGAGCACCAAGCTGAAGCTGCAGAGCAAGGAGGTCGAGCTCGCGACGCTGCACTCGCCCGAGGACAACGACATCTCGCGGAAGCAGATCACCGAGACCAAGGAGATCATTGCCGACATGGAGCAGAGGGTAAGTCTTTTTCTTTTCTTTTCTTTTCTTTTTGAATGTCTCGGCTTCTTCCAGCGCTCTGCCTAGGTCATTAACCCGGGAATAAACACCGTACTGACAACACAACCAACAGCTGGTCGACCTGCGCGGCCCCCCAATTGACATGAAGGCCGCCCTCGGCGCGGACCCAATGGTGGGCGGCATCCTGGGCGCGACGCTGGGCGAGTCGTCGACCGAGACCGAGGCGCGCATCGAGGAGGCCAAGAAGACTGCCACGGACCTGACGGGCCTCGTGCGCAAGAAGGACAAGCGCAAGGCCGAGGAGGGGCCTGCCGAGGGCCAGGAAGGGGCCGAGGGGCTGGAGCCGAGCAAGAAGGCCAAGACCGAGGACGCGGAGGAGGCGGCGGCGGCTACCTCCTCATGAGGAGCAGCGGGTTTTCACCAGCTTGAATGGATGGAGGTGCTCATGGGTGGTTATGTCTCTCAAGTTCCTCCCAGAAAGGGAAGAAGACGATGCTTTACGAACCATGTGAACTGGTGGAGATGGGGTTAGAGGGTTGAGACCTCTGGAGGAAGGGTCAAAAGGTGTCTCGTCATATACCTCGGGCATCGTTCTCATCCACAGCTACTTCCGCTGTAATGTCCCTCATCACATGTTGCTCGGAGAGACACTGGGATATCCCCCTGCTGTCTTGCTTGACAATCTGTGGACCATAGCACACAACCCCCCGCTTGGGGGGGAGAGGGAACGGGACGGATCAAACCGTATTGCGAGCTACCACCAGACCAGTCGAAGACTGAGTGTTAATCAAGAAACTTCTCCATTGCCCGACAACCATCAGCACGAACAAATTTGCCTGATATATATACCCTGCCTGATCTTGCCGATCTCCTGTGAGGAGGGGGGGAGAGCAGCAGAAGAAGAAGCAGCAGCTGGGTGTTGCGTGAGTCCGCGCGGGATCTATCTCGTCATCCACTTGTCAAATATAACCAACCCCCCCTCCCGGGCCACCACCTCAGCCGCCGAGAAGAGTCCCAGAGGGCGTTGCATGGACGAGCCTGACATGTTGTCGTATCGGGACGTGGTCGCGATGGCTAGATCTTGGGGGCATTTTATTGAAAATTATGATTGGTATTTTTTTCATCCCCGGTCTGAGATGCGACCGCCGGCCCGGAATCAAGTTTAACTCCTCCCGTGTTAATGCAACCCGATTTTTTGTCGTCCCGCGCAAATTTGTCTTGCTTGTTGGTGATGATGTTGTTCTTGTTCACGCGCGCACACACACACACACACACACACTCTCTCTCTCTCTCTCTCTCTCTCTCTCTCTCTCCACACCACAACCATTCCAGGTCTCCCGCGTTCCCTCGCCATCTCTACCTCACATCAGCAAATCGAACCCCCGCCCCCCCCAACCTCTCAATATCCCCTACATATACTAGCCCCACAGAGGGGAGCAGCCACACATTCACTCACACACACACCACACGTATGATACACCTTTACAGCTGTAGCCCTTGGCTCTGGTTCCGGCTGCTGTTGGTGGACGGCCCGCCCCTCAGGTGCGCGGCGGAGCCCTTGAAGAGGCTCTGCCAAATGTAGGCCTCGCTGAGGAGCAGCTCGATGTCCTTCTCGGTCCACTCGCGCGTGGGGAGCGACTGCAGGAACATCATGATCTCCTGGAAGTCCATCTTGACGAGCTTGTCGGACCACTTTACCAGGAAGGCGGCGCAGACGTACAGGTGGAACTCGGAGAAGCCGTTCTCCTCGGCCTGAGTGTGTGTGTAAGTAGCCTGTCAGTAGTTGAAGTGGCACCCATGGTGGGGAGTGGGAAATGGTAAAGAAGGGGATGGGAAGCGGGAGGGGGGGAAAGAAAAGAGAAAGAGGCTGACCAGATATGTGTCCCACATCCTGATGGTGTTCTTGACGCTGACCTCCCTCATCAGGAGGCAGTTCATCCACCGGAAGCTGAACTGTATGAACTCGACGTGCTCCCTCTCCAGGTGCCGCGCCAGCCCGGCGTCGATCCTGGCCGTAAGGTCCTGCAGGGCGCGGACCTGGCGCTGGATGCCCGGCTGCGCGACGATGTAGTGGTCCTGTATGCCGTCGAGCAGCTTGGTCAGGCACCAGAAGGAGTCGGCCTCGACGGCGTCCAGCACGGCGCGGGGAAGCTGGCCCGGGTCCATGCCACGCTCGATGTCCGGGTCAGTGATGTACACGCCCAGGAAGGTCTGCCAGAAGGGCGTGACGAGGTCGTTGATGCCCTGCACGTAGCCGCTCGCCGGGTGCCGCACCGCCCACACGTACAGGATCCGCTCGAGGGAACGCTGCGTCGCCTCGTAGCCGTACAGCTCGATGTGCGGGTTCGTCCGCGGCACGTCGATGCTGATCTGGTGCCACACAGCCTCATCCAGGCCCCTGCTTCCTGCCGCCGCCCCTCCGCCTCCGCCTCCGGAACCCTTCCCCGCCGCGGCGCCCGTACTGCCCGTGCCCTTCTCGAAGGACTGCTTCACCCCATCCAGGTACTCCTTGCGCTTCCGCTCCAGCGTCGCGACCCGCCGCTCGCTGCTCGTCGGCAGGTACGACAGGAGGAGTTGCCAGGTCATGGCCCTGACCTCCTCGGGCACTCCTGACCACGCCGCGGCGCGCAGGTCTGGAAGCACCACGCTGGAGGCCTGGAGGATCCTCTTGAACTTGTTTATCCTGGATATCCTCGAGTTTATGGCGTCGACCTCCCGGGGTGATGCGTTGGGAGGTATGGCGGGGTGGTTGATGAGGTGGAGCGCATTGGCTGGGTCCTTGAGGATCTCCTTGTACTGCGGCCTGAGGATCTTGCCCTCGCTCTTCTTGGCCACCGGGTAGGATGGGGTTGGCCTCTCGATTGCGATGTCGGCGCTATTGGAGAAGCGCCTCGAGTGGAAGCCACCGCTGTAGCCGTCTAGATCTGGGGGTTGGTTGCCGGCAGTGGCTCTCGACTGGGCGTCCTGGATTCTTTTGGTCCTCCTCTTCATGTTGGACAGGCTGGGCAGGCCGAAGTCGTCCCCGTCGTCATCGTCATAGTCGTATATCTCGCCGGCATCGTCCGCGTTCCAGTCATCATTGGTGGTGGAGAGGAAGTTCATGTAGGTTTTGAAGGGAGGAGAGGCCGGGCGTTGTGGGTTTCGCTGTTGCGGTGGCGAGACTGGCTTGTTGGAGTGTGAGGAAGTGGGAGGGGTTCGAGGCCGCGTTGATGAGCTGGATAGGTTTCTAAGGGTGGGACAAAGGTCAGCACCGGGGACTACGGGTTGGGCAGGCGAGGCTGGTCTAACTAACAGTGAGTCGAGCTTGAGCATATCAGCGTGGGAATATGCGGCGCCGACGACGAGACTGGATTCACGGGTCGTTTTCCTGGGCCCATTTGCCGGCACCGGGTTGCGCCAGAAGGGAGATGCAGACCTGCACTGCGGGTCAGCAAGGCCGAGTTGCCAATGCCTGTCTCGAGACCAACTGTTGAACTTTCTTACTCAGATCTGTCTACGGTGGAGCAAGGTCAGACTGTCATCTCTGTACATGGTACGCAGTGCCGTCAGGGCGCGAGAAGGGACATACCGACTTGAACCATCTCCTGCTACACACGCCGCACACGACAAGCCAACAGTCAGTCTCGGAGCCGAGTCGCAAGCCTGTCGCACGGGGACGACGAGAGAGAACCTACCTGAGGCGGCGGCTTCTTGCCACTGCCCGAAGAGGACGACGAGAACATGTTGGGTGCAGACGACAGTGGACAAGAGGAGCAAGGGGGAAACGCTGTGCTAGACAATTTCAACTCATGGTCGCTGTTGGATCGCAGTCCAGGGACCCAGTAGTTGGGCTAGATAGTAGATAATAGACTACCTAGTCTATAGAGTTGCCTCGAGGATACCCACACTCGCCCGCAGCGCTGCCTGCGGCTTGGAACTGCTCCAGCCGACGCCCGCTATGCTCAGGCTGAACCACGCTAGCATTCCAGTTGGTGCACGGCCCAAGCAGGGGGCGGTTGGATTATCGATAACGGACCCCCAAGCTGGCCCCGTTGCAACTCAACTCGAACATCGACAGCAATCATCAGATCATCAAATCCAGTCCCCTGCCTTCCCTCCTCAACCCTGCCAATCACGACACAAAACCACAACCTCGTGTCGCGTCGCCTCTCATCTTCGTTTTTTCCCTGCTCGTGACAGCAAAGGCTCCACCTGTTTCTTCTTGATCCCTTCCTTCCTTTCTCTCCCTTCTCGCAACCACACGGTTGATCTTGATTTGCCCCCTTGGCCCTTCCTTATCTCTCTCTTTCCCATTCATAACACACCAAGCAGTCATTCACAATGACAGAGCCCGAGAACTTTGAGGACGACCTCTTCGACGACCTGTGCGCATCGCCTCTTCCACACCCCGCTGCATTGCCTTCACTAATCGCGCAGACAGGTACAATGACGAAGCACCCGCGGCACCCGCTGCCGCCCAAGAGCCCGTCGCTCCGAGCGCCGAACCTGCTTCTGCCCCGAGTAAGCCTGACGGGGGCTACGCTGGCGCTCATAACGGAGCCGGCCAGGCCTCTGCCGAGGACTCGCACATGAACGGCGCCGAGGAGTACGACGAGGACGATGACGATGTCGACTTCAACCTCGGAAATGGCGAGACACACGCTGCTCCGGATACACCATCCTACAGCCAGGCACCGCCGGCTGCGACACACAAGAACCCCAATGCCAAAGAAGACGGGTAAGTCAGATCATCCCTCCCACCCTTCTTTCCCCATCACAATATGTTTTGCGCTTGTGGGATGGCTTCGCTGCCATGTCTGTCAGCTCGGCGCCGCTGGGGACGACGAGCAAGTCAGTGGCGGTCCAGTGTTTTCAAGACCGGACAATGCTAGGGCTTCCCTGGGGCGGAGCACCTAGGAGAGAGACTGGCCGCACGGGATGGACTCTTCTAAAAGAAGAAAGACATTTCGCATCGCATCGCATGCGCCCCAAACCCTGGTCAAGTTGCGGAAGGTTGCTACAAACTCGTCAATCGGGAAGCGATGGGCTCGTCATGTCATGATTCAGCTTGGATTGGCCTGGCACCCGTCGAGGGAGTGGCCTGGGTTGCTTGTCTCGGTTGCCGCGCTTGCACTCTAGATGCCTCGGTGGCCGAGGCTGGCGCACGAGGGCATCCAGCAACACGCAGGCAACTCAAGTGCTGCATCCCTCGACCTGCTGAAGAAGACATGGTCAATGGCGCGGTGAAGACGTGCAGGCAGCCGAAGCATCAGGGGACAGGAGTCAAGGCAAGGCCCCCACACTACCTGAGAAAAACTGCCGAAAAAAAAAAAAAAAAAAAAAAAAAAAAAAAAAAAAAAAGCGCAACCGATGCGATAGTTCAGATCACGGGCGCCAGTTGCCATAATCTCTGGGAGCTTCAAACGGCCCACGGATAATTCTCTGGGCAAGGGAAGACATGGACGTTTCCTCCCTCTTCTCCCAGGACTTGTAAAGAGATATGGAAGCGGATAGCGCTCGAGCCAGTACCTAGCTTGACGATAGCAAGAGAGAGACAGAGAGACAGTCCGAACAAAGATCGCAAGAAGATTTCGACAATCTTTGCTGCTCCTGGCTTGCCAATCATTCTGCGCTGCTCCCCCCATTTCTCACTTGGATGTGAGAGCTCTGGGATGTACCTTCGAACAAACAAACAAGCAAGCAAGCAAAGAAGCAGCAGCAGCCCCAGAAACCACTGAGCAACAACCTCAACTGATCATCGCTGCGTCTACACAAACGACCAGAGAGAAACCATGGCGCCGAAAAGTCTAGACCCGAAGGTGAAAGAAGAGGACTACCTGTCGCTCAAGGTTGAGGACGACGATGGCGGCAGCACATTTGATGATGACTACCCCAACGCTTCCCTTGCCGGCTTGGCCGCGATATCGCAACACTCCGATCTAGTAAGAGATGAGGTGTACCAAAGGTGTGGGGAGCCCGAAGATGGTGGCGGAAGTCATGCAGCAAGCCGTGCTCTCACCGCCGAGGCGGTCGGCCACTGGGGCTCGCTTGTGTGCTCTGGAAGGAATGACGAGGGAACCGCTCTCGTGTCCTTGATGGCAGTCAACATTGGACCTTGCGTGCACCCACAAGCACCCACACGCAGTCTCTCAAGCTCGTACCAAAAGGACCAGACGTACTGACAAGCGGGTCTTGCAGGAAGATGTTCATCGGAGGACTCAACTGGGAGACCACAGATGGTGAGGCACACTCCACGCCCCATTAGCAGCAATCAATGTTTGCTGACCCGTGCTCCCAAGAATCCCTCAGGGACTATTTCTCGCAGTTTGGCGAGGTCACCGAGTGCACCGTCATGAGAGATGGCGCGACCGGCCGCTCGCGGGGGTTCGGATTCCTCACCTTCAAAGATCCCAAGACGGTCAACGTCGTCATGGTGAAGGAGCACTACCTGGACGGAAAGATTGTGAGTACCGGCCTGCGTTGGCCACTGGGAGAGATAGGCAGTACTGACGAGCCGCCAAGATTGATCCCAAACGCGCCATACCTCGAGATGAGCAGGAGAAGACGAGCAAGATCTTCGTCGGTGGCGTCAGCCAGGAGACGACGGATGCCGAGTTCAAGGACTACTTCGCCCAGTTTGGCCGCGTCGTCGACGCCACACTCATGATGGACAAGGACACGGGCCGCCCCCGCGGCTTCGGCTTCGTCACCTTCGAGTCAGAGGCCGGCGTGGATGCCTGTCTGGCCACGGACCTGGAGATACACGGCAAGCCAATCGAGGTCAAGAAGGCGCAGCCCCGCGGCAACATGCGGGAGGAAGAGGAGGCCAAGGGCAGGGGCAACAGCCGGTTCGGCAACCGGGGCCGGGGCGCTGGCAACAACTTTGACGACAATGCCTCGCAGGGAGGAGCAGTGGCCGGGGGGAACAGCGGCGGCAACGCGGGCGGCCCCAGCGCCACGGCCATGGCACAGCAGTGGGCGCGCATGCAGCAGATGTTCCAGATGTGGCAGCAGCAGATGGCCATGAACCGCGGCATGGGCGGCATGAACCCGCAGGCGGCCATGATGCAGATGATGCAGATGCAGCAGATGCAGCAGCAGATGATGAGCAGGCCCAGCAGCAGGGCGGCGGCGGCGCGGGTCGTGGCGGCCCGATGCCCGGCATGGGCGGCATGGGCGGCGGCGGCCCGATGAACCCCGCCATGATGCAGCAGATGATGGGCCAGATGGGCGCCCAGGGCGGCGGCGGGCCTGGCGGACCGCAGGGAGGTGGCATGCAGCAGCAGCCAAACATCCCCACCGGGCCCGGCGGCGGCGGCGGCGGCCAGAACCGCCCGGGATACAACGCCTACGAGCAGCAGATGTTCGAGCAGCAGAAGTACGACCAGCGCGGCGGGCGGCAGGGCAACCACGGCAACGCCGGCCACCAGCAGCAGCAGCCACAGCAGGGCTACGGCATGGGCGGCGGCGGCGGCGGCGGCGGGGCGCCAGCCTCGTGGGAGGGCATGTACGACGACGTGCCGCCCCCCAACGTGCCCAACCAGATGGGGGGCAGCATGAGCCCCGTGTCCATGGGCGGAGGCAGCCACCACGGCGGAGGAGGAGGTGGCGGCGGCGGCCGGGGCAACTTCCGGGGCGGCCGCGGCGGAGGAGGCTTCCACCACCAGGCGCCGACGGACCCCACAAAGGCGCCCCCGGCCAACGCGCCTACGGGGCCCAAGAATGCAGGACGGCCCGGTGCGAACTACCGCGGGGGCGGAAGGGGCGGCGGGGCGAGGGGATTCCACCCTTATGGACGTTAGCAGCGCCAGTGGATGTGAACTTCTCTCTGTGGTGGTCCCCAGGGCAGAGGTGGAGTGGCCGTCTTCTCGGGCGACGCCTCCCTGCCCTCGACCTGGTCGTTGTCAGCACACGGCCGGGCGGCACGGCTCTTAGCATCGCCACATGGTCCAGCCCGCCGGAGAGCCATCTCGACGACAGCGCGCGGTCGACTTCTCCGAACAGCAGCACCGCCGTGAACCACCCCCCTCGTCCTGAGCGGTGCGGCCCGGCAGGGCAGGTCCGACAAGCAAAAGTGTACATTAGCAAGCAGGCAAGCAGGCAGGCAAGCAAGCAGGCAAGCAAGCAGGCAAGCAAGCAGGCAAGCAAGCAAATCTCTCTCCCTTTTCAGGCCACCGGCGGCGGTCATGTGCACCTCGGCTCGCTGGTGTTGCGTCTTAGTTATTTATTTATTTATTGGGCACCCCGAGGGCCAGTCACATATTCGGTATGCGAGGAGCAGTTGTGTGTGCCTCATTATCCACCCCGTCTATGCAACGCTGCGAGGGACGGGCGGTGTGGAGAGGGCGGTAATCTGAGCAGGCAAGGATTTTAGGAACCGGCAGAGGACGATGGGGCGACAGGGGAGGTTGCCCTGCCGAGTTGTCTTTTCTCCCCGACTAGAGAGTACTGCCGCGGATTGAGTGAGGCTTTGCAAAACATATGATGCGCGATTGGCTTTTGTGATGCTGCTTCTTCTGTCTGTCGAGCTCCATCTACCGACAAGCTGACAAGATTGACGCCGCCCCCGGGTCCATCGACGACCGTTGCTAGAGCTTGAATGGTGGTTTCTTCGATGACCCCTCGCTGCCAAGGTCAACGTAAACCGGGACGCTGGCTGGGATATGCTGCCGCTGTTTTATCCATCGAAATGACTCAAGAGGGACTGGCACCCCCGGAGAGATCTTGAGTATCCGGAACTATTCATCGCGCTCAGGTCCTGAACAGATGATTGGAAACGAACGCGCCGTAATTCTGTCGGTGAGGAAGTGCGAATGTGGGAAACACACAATCTATGCGCGCGCTGCAGCCACAGGTGGGTGGAACATGTGCAGAACCATTGCAAGCAAGAGTATCAAAACCACGCGAAGTGCGCGCACATAACACACCACATCTGGATTTCCAAGTCTCCTCAAATCCAGCTAATTCCACCCACCACGCCTCCAAAATAGCTTCAAATTAAATAAAGCTTATATTGTTGGCTGGGTCACGTATTGCAATACGAGTGGTGGTTGATGGTTCTGATATTCGATGGTTGCTAAGAGTAGGTAGGTATGTAGGTGTTGCTAGCTGTGGGCTTAAATAGGTAGAAGCCAGGGGCTTAGTCAGCCCCTTACTACTGTCACTACTAGCCATTCACCTACTATAGTAACTACTGCTGGGAACCAGCTGTATTCGCCTATAGTGGTGACTGTCGCCTACTATGGTAACTACTGCTGGAAACCAGTTGTATTTACCTATAGTAGTAACTATTGCCCACTATAGCTATTGCCTACTATTCCTATAC
>NQMI01000014.1:391057-437922 GCA_002270565.1 Stenocarpella maydis
GCAAGGAGTTACCCTAGACTTGCGAGTCAGGCGATTTTCGCTAAGTACGCCCAGTGCATGCGTGACGCAAGATGAGTTTGGTGGCCGTAAGTCGATTATTTTGGCCTGCATTTGCACCTTAATTCAGACCTCTGCATTACCCTTATTTCTTACCCAAAAGGTATATAACTTAGTGCATTAGATAGCCTGATTTCTAAAGTTTATATATACTTAATTTGGGTATTGCTAGGGCCATAGTTGGCTAGTTGCTTGGAACTAAAGATAGTATGTTGGAAGGGCGAATTTTCCGGCATTTGCAAATTTGCACCAGAGCCTACCGCAGCGTGCCCAGGGGTGAGACGACGTCGGAGGGTATATAAGGAGGGCTTACAGAAGCCCAACTTAATTCAATATAAAGTTGTCCAGACTATTATCAATCGTCCGAATTCGCCTCAGAGCACCATACTGCGACCCTGCCGAAACACACACACGCTGAACTGAATGCTATTCTATAGCACAAATTCATCAGACTACTATTACTATTAGCCATTTACTTACTATAATAACTATAAGGGTTATAAATACAAGCAGATTAAATAGGTATACGCAGCGGCTGAGTAGCGAAATAGTAGCATATAAGTGCTATATTCCTAGGGAGATAGATACAACTAAACTTACCCTTCCCTCCTCCTCCCTCTATCCATTCCTTCTTTCTCCCTTCTTATATAAGAATCCCTTCTTACTACTTCATTACTCTAAAGCTACTTATAACTTAAACCTTTATAATAGGCTCCTTCAATATATTCTTAAAGTGAAACCTTTAATATATGATCTTCCTTAGCACTATTTGGGCTGCCTATTGAATACTAGTTGCTTCTTCATAGCGCCCCCGTAGGGCCTTTGGGTGCCTTAACCTAGAGTGGCATACTGGACCTTGACAATAACTACTGCTGGGAACCAGCCGTATTTACCTATAGTAGTAACTGTTGCCTACTATTCCCACATATATTAAAATAAGGAACATTCTTTCCTCTTTATTTTAATATAAGATTTGTTTAATTTGAAGCTATTATAAAGGTGTGGTAGGTAGAATTAGCTAGTTTTGGGGAGAATGAATAGAGAATTGAGATTTTTTAGAAGGGGAGGTGATTTTAGCTATTTGGAGTAAATTCACTAGCATTTCCCTAGTGCTTGTTGTCTCAACTCTGAATTACACACCTGCCAAGAATTCTAACTTGCAAGCGATAGTATCAAAATCTAACATTTAAGTCTCCTTAAACCTAGCTAATTCCACCCACTATACCTCTATAATAGCTTTAAAACAAATAAGCCTTATGTTCAAATAAACAGCTTTCTTTCCTCTTTATTTTGATATAGTGCTTATTTTATTTAAAGCTATTATGAAGGTATGGTGGGTGGAATTAGCTGGATTTGAGGAGACTTAAAAGGGTGTGGTGTGTTATGTGCGCGCACTTAGCGTGGTTTTCGCTCTCTCGCTTGCAAGTCAGAATAGCTCCTTCGGCCGAGACAGAGCGGGGCCGGCCTGGGTCGTAGCGGCGGCCGTTTATTACTCGGAGCACTTCGGAACGGCGATGCTCACTGCCCTTCGTCACTCCGACAAGAAACCCGAGGGGACCCAGCACCGCCCTGGAGAAGCATAGGATCCTCCCGGAAATGACCGTGTCCTCCCACGCCTCGGGCGGCCTGACCGCCAGCCAGGTCGACTCGTTCAACCGCAACGGCTACCTCATCATCGAGGACGCCCTCTCGCCCTCCACCGTCCGGTCCCTCCTGGACGAGACAGACTCCCTCCTGGGCAGCCTCAGCCTCGCCGACCACCCCATGACCAGGTTCAGCACGGGCGGCGAGGACGGCCGGGACCACGTGGGCGACGACTACTTCCTGACCTCGGGCGACAAGGTCCGCTTCTTCTTCGAGGAGGACGCCTTCGACGCCCAGGGCAACCTGGCCAAGCCCAAGGAGCGCGCCATCAACAAGATCGGCCACTGCCTGCACGCCCTCAGCCCGCCCTTCGCCGCGCTGCTGGCCGGCGCCCCGCCGCCGCCTCGCCCCCGCCCCCGCCAGGTGCAGGCGCTGGGCTTCGCCGACCCCAGGTGCCTGCAGAGCATGGTCATCTGCAAGCAGCCCGAGATCGGGGGCGCCGTGCCGCCGCACCAGGACAGCACCTTCCTGTACACGGACCCCCCGAGCGCCGTCGGCTTCTGGTACGCCCTCGAGGACGCCACGCTCGAGAACGGGTGCCTGAGCTTCCTGCCCGGGTCGCACAAGGTAGGTCTGGCCGGCGTCTGCCGCCTTTCGTGTCCTGACCGCTGTTTGCTGCTGCTGCTGCTGCTGCTCACCTGCCCGGCTGTTGGGCTATGGCTGATGTCAAGACAGTGGGCCCCCATCTCGAAACGGCTCGTCCGGAAGGCAGGGAACGCGGGCACGGAGATGGCTGCCAACGAGGGGCCGAGGTTCCCGCCTGGGGACGAGTATGGTGAGAGGGCACACACGCCGGCGAGGGATGACGACTATATCCCCGGCGAGGTCAAGGCTGGTTCCCTGGTCCTCATCCACGGGAACATCCTCCACAAGAGCGAGAAGAACCTCAGCCAGAAGGGGAGGATCATTTATACTTTCCACATCATCGAGGGAGGGGCCGGGAGGGTGTACGACGACAAGAACTGGCTGCAGCCGCCGGCAGAGGGCTTTACGAAGCTATACTCTTGACACCTAGGCTTCACGACAGAAATGACTTGTTGGCACGGGCACTCATCTCTGACGTTTTACGGTGTTCGCTCCTCGCATCTTGTCGGTATTCGTCGCCTTGCAAGGATTGGACCTATCCAACCAAGATTCCTTACTGGGATGCACTTTACTTCTTGCATCGGCCACTGATAGCACAAGTGGCTCGCTCTCATGCGACTTTGATCAAAGTGCTCGCAAAGGGGGAGATCAAGTATCATGTTGGAATTGCGACTGGGACTGTGTCGGTAACAGGGAAGGACCAGATACAACAATCAGATTGGACAGTGTCATGAGTAGACTAACCACCCTTGAAACAGATGAGTGCGGAAAAGGATCCTGATTTTTCACAAGACGGCCGGCGGAACAACATTTATATTGTGTCGCCAACACGCAATTCCGAGTCATATGTCGCAAGCAATCCAAGGCCACGGCGGAGAGCAGTGGCGGTTGGCTGGGAGGGCCACGACAACATTCTGCAGTACATTTCAAGTCAAGGAGCGTTGGGCTGGCAACATTCCTAGGAAATTCAGGGGAATGGGCAGGATCAGCCTGCTCAAGAGCCTATATATATATATGTGTGTGCGTGTGTGTGTGTATGTATGTATGAAATGGAAATGCACATCCGGTGCGGTCTGCCGGAATGCGTCACCCGCTAGCCTGTGGAATACAGGCGTTGAAGAATGAGACGACACACCCGGCTTCCCGCGCGCACAGGAAATGTCCAGGGATCGGGGAGGAATTACGTGGCGAGGGCACCAAAGACATGGCTGGCTACGGAAACATGTCGCCAGAGGCGCTCGCCCCGCGTAAGCGGCGGCGTGTCACCAGGAAAGACAAGTGCAGTGCTGTAAAGATACAATACAAACAAATGACGGGACTATGCAGCCATATGAAACCATGTCGCAGGAAACCAAAGCAGCACTACTCCCTCCCTAGACCGCGTTCTTCTGCACCTCCTCCGTTCTATGACGAGAACCCAATGCTCCAAAGTCATAGCCTAATGTGACAATGAGTACATGTGTATGTTGATTGGATGAGGCTCCCCCCATTCATCATTTTCGTTCCATTCGTTCCAATCCTCCCAGTCGTAACCTGGTTGCACGCAACCGCTCAAGAAAGATTGACCCTTCCGTGTTTGCACAAGCTGAGCCCTCCATATCGAGCACGACCGCGATTTTCGTTTGTTGAAGCTTTGAGGAAGGCAATGAGAATCATATTGCCAACGCACCCCAAAGTTGGCTCGCGGCCGAGGTTGCCAGTTATGCGCTTAGCACGAGACGTTGATGGAAGCCTTGGAGTTCATAAGAAGGGCAACGATCAGGCCGTACAGACCTGTGGGCTGTTGTCAGCATATCCCGAACAGAAGGAGCAGCTGTCGAGGAGGAGGCGGTATTATTGCTAAAAATAACTCACCCAAGACTTCGGCGAAAATGAGAATCAGAATCATGCCGACGAATAGCCTGGGCTGCTGGGCAGTACCGCGCACACCAGCATCACCGACAATACCGATAGCGAAACCGGCAGCCATACCAGCCAGGCCGACAGCGAGACCAGCACCGAGCTGGATGAAGCCGGTGAACAGGGCGTAGTCGGCCTGCTTGAGGCCGTCGGAGATCAGGACGGACACGACCAGGCCGTAGATACCAATGATACCGGCCATAATGACGGGAACGATGTCTAAATATGGGTGAGTATGCTGAGCTGTGGGCCCGGGGCCCGTCGAGGTGGTGACGTACTCTTCACGATGAGGTCAGGTCGCAGGACACCCATTGCCGAGATACCGACACCAGACTTGGCTGTGCCGTATGATGCGCCAAGGCATGTGAAGACGATGGCAGATGTGCAGCCCATGGCGCCGAAGAAGGGCTAGAGATGGGTTAGCATCATGTGTGGACGGTGTTGTGGTCGATGATGGAATCCGCTTCGGTAGAGCTCGGCAGGATGACGACGGTGATCACACGTCGTCAACGGGGAACTAACCGCGTAAACGGGGCTGGAGACAGCATTGTTAGCTTTCGGCACCTTGTATAATGAGGAATAAGATGGAACCGTGGCGCCGTGGATGTAGACATCCAGATCCGGAGCTTCAGTTCTAGAGACGATGGCTGGGGGAGCTCGAGGGGGCCTTCAAGAGTGACGGGCAGGCTTACCAAAGGTCTGTAGACATGTTGGCGGCTGTGTAGAGGACGAAAAAGGGTTCAAAAGAATAGTATGAAGGCGATTTGATGTGTGGGCTGGAGTTGTGGCGATGGCGGCTCGAGTGTCGTCGAAGTGGAGGCGGTAGCGTGCAATGTGAAGCTTCGGGTGGTTGAACAAGCAGACGATGGTGACGGGTTCGACTTGAGCGTTGAGAGGTTGGTCAAGGTGGTGCCAGGGCGCCCTGTGATTGGCCGAAGGTTTTGCCCTCACTGCAGCAGGCTCAGCAGGCGGATCCAGCACTACGACCAGCACCAGCACAGCGGACCTCTCAGCGCTCAGAGGCCAGAGCTCGCTCCGCAGAGCTGGGCTACACTACCACAGAGTCGCGGCAGGCGAGCAAGGGCCAGGCCAGGCCAGGTCACTTACATAAGCAGGCTTTTGCGTCGTCCGTCAGACCCACCTTTTCTCTCTGTGCTCGGAGCTCAACCCTTTTTTTTTTTTTTTTTTTTTTTTTTTTTTAATTCTTTGGCCAGGCGAACACGCAGTATTCGAGAAATCACCACACCACCGTCAACCCTCCTCACCACCACAGGGCGATCTACGGAAAGGAACCCTGCCGACCTTCAAAATCCTCCCACAATGTCCAACCAGAACGAATCCGCCGCATGGCCCATCGCCGATGCTGCCATGACCCAGGTACGACCCGGCCCAGCGCCCACACGCTCGACTTTTCCCACTCGGCAGAGGCTAACAGAGATACAGGAAATACTGGATCTGCTGCAGTCGAGCGCTCATTACAGGCAGCTCAAGAAGGGAGCGAACGAGGCGACCAAGGCTCTGAACCGTGGAACTGCTGAGATTGTCGTTCTCGCGGCTGTAAGTCACCACTCGAAGAGAATTATCCTCCCAGACAGAACAGAGGCTAATGCTGTTGCTTAGGACACCACGCCTCTTGCTATCCTTCTGCACATCCCCCTCCTGGCTGAGGACAAGGTACGTTGCTTTTTTTGGACGTTGAATCTTGCCGTCGTCAGAGACTGATTTCTTAACCACACAGAACACTCCCTACGTCTACGTCCCCAGCAAGGTCGCTCTGGGCCGTGCATGCGGTGTCTCCCGGGCCGTTATTGCCGCGGCGATCACCTCCAACGAGTCTTCTGACCTGATGGGCCAGATCCGCGCTCTGAAGGACAAGGTCGAGAGGCTGGCTATCTAGGGAACATTCGAGTTAAAACATGGGCTATAGGAGTTGGTTATGACAATGCCTGACGCATGCTGATGATGTAGTAACACAACTGGCAAGCGGGGAAACAACTCAAGTTTTGGTCGTAAAGGTCTTGTGTCTCATCTGCACTTGCGGTGGCAGCAGAGATGTGATCAAGCATTTAGTTCTGAGACAGGCAATGGAAGTACCACAATAATCGAGGTTGGACATCACATCCATCAAACGTACTGGTTGGCTATGTGACACGAGTTCCTCGGAAAGGGACTGTTTGAAGGACCGAGGGTCGAGTCCATCTGGACCCAGTTGTCCACATGACAGTGTTTGAAATGCCCGAGTTCTGACAAGGGTAGCAGCATTTGATGAGCCAGCCCTATATGAGTTTGCCATATGCTTGCAGCGCATGGGAACAATTGACTCCATGTCTTCAACGAATCCTAGTGTCTGATAATGATGGTACCTGTTTTATAAGTCATCTAAAGAGTTTTAGCCCGATGCTAATCTCAGACATACGTCATGCTACAGCTGCAGGTGTGCAGCGAATTGTGGTTGAGTGATGCTCGCGCACCCGCCAAGTGCCCCGCCAACCCGACCTCGACATCATCCATCGGCCGAGCCCTGAGACCCGTCTGACCTGTGACCATGGCACTCCCGCACCCTAATTATACACCATAACCAAGCCCCGCCGTTCATAGCTATGATGTCGCCCAGGTTAATCAGCGGACCGCATCTCACTCGTCCTTTATGCCCCTGAAGCTCGTCCGCGACGACGTCGAAAGATGCCTTCCCTCGCGCGCAAGGTCATCATAGCTGCCGCCCTGGACGGCATCTTGATCCAGCCCCTTGTGCTCAAGAAAGAACACAGACCTTCTCCACCTGTCCGACTACGATATGGGGATGCTGCCATATCATATGTCTCCCGGGATGCGCTGCCGGACCTGTCCAGGCCCAACTGCTCATTCGAGGCATTCGGCATCGTCGGTAAGTTTGTGCAGCAGCTCTCGGAGACCATCTTGCAAGCCCCCTCGTCTTTGTCGCTATGATTAAGACTGATATCGAGATCACACAAATAGGCCTGATCACCGTCTCCCGCTTCAGCTATCTCGTCTCCATTACCCGCCGCAAACAGGTCGCTGTTATCCGCGGCCACCCAGTCTACGTCATCACCGAGGTTGCCCTCACGCCTTGTTCTTCCTACAACGATGCCAGCGAAGCGGTCGCGAAGACCGCCGCACAACCACAGAGCAAAGAGGCCGGAGAATCGGCCGGGAATGATACGGATACCGAGGCTGAGGACGACACCGACGCAGAAACGGCCTCGATCAAGAGCGACGAGGTGCCCACCGATGACGAACGTCCAGATGCATCAGATGGGCCCAAGCCCTCTGCTACCAGCGTCGCCAAGGATGTCATGAACCGTCATGGAAGCTACGGCCGTTTTGCGCAGCGCTGGTTCAGCAGCAGTGGCTGGACGCTGGAGCAGAAGCGGAGCATGGGCCTCAGCCAGTCCGAGGAGAACGTCAATAACGCTGTGGATAAGGCCGGGGATAGCAACATTCCGGGAGACTCCCAGGCCCCCGCTGCGACTGAGGAGGACACCGCATCGTCTGAAGCGGCTGGTGTTCCTGTGGAGGACGCAAAAGAGAAGCTAGCACCGCCGGCACTGCTCCCCAAGCTGCTGCGTACCACTCAGATCTTGTTTGGTTCTTCTCAGAGCTACTACTTCTCATACGATTACGATATCACTCACAGCTTATCAAGACAACGGGAGGCAAGCCCCCAGGGTGATACGCCGCTCCACCAGAGAACCGACCCTCTGTTTTTCTGGAACAAGAATGTGATCCAACCTTTCATCAACGCAGGTGTCGACTCTCTTGCATTGCCGCTGCTGAAGGGTTTCGTGGGACAGAGGACGTTTACTGTGGATAGCCAACCGGAGCAGCTGGACGAGTACAAAGGCTCTGTTGAGATGAGTGACTTCGCTAACAACTGGTCAACAACGGGCTCGGACTCCGAGGCACGTCGTACATCGCCTCCGTTTGAGAAGGCGCCGGCCAACCCAAGATCATCAGAGAGGCAGTTTGATATTACTGTGATATCGAGGCGGTCAGTAAAAAGAGCGGGTTTGCGTTACTTGAGGCGTGGGATCGACGAGGAAGGATGGTGCGCCAACTCCGTCGAGACTGAGCAGATCCTCTCACCAGCTATCATCGACACGAACTCGCGAATATACTCCTTTCTCCAAGTCAGGGGCAGCATACCCGTGTTCTTCACCCAGAGTCCCTACTCTCTTAAGCCCAGCCCAGTGTTCCAGCATTCAGATGACTCCAACTTCCAGGCTCTGAAGAAACATTTCGATAGACTCCATCAGCAGTACGGGTCTCTTCAAATTGCCAATCTTGTGGAGAAACACGGCGTCGAAGCTCCAATCGGACAGAAGTACCAGCAAGGAATGGAGCGATATAACGAGAGCAGCCCGAAGGAGGATACAGTACCCTTCGAGTGGTTCGACTTCCATGACGCTTGCAGAGGAATGAAATTCGAGAACGTGCAGAAACTTATCGACACACTTCAAGATCAGCTCGATGATTTCGGAAGCACTGTAGAACAAGGCGGAGAAATCAAGACACAGCAGAAGGGAGTGATAAGGATGAACTGCATGGATTGCTTGGACCGGACGAATGTCTGTCAAAGCTCGTTCGCCAAGTATGTACTTGACGCCCAACTCAAGGAGCAAGGGTATGAGATGACGGCACAGCGGGACCAGCTAAATACTTGGTTCAACACATTGTGGGCAGACAACGGAGACGCTATTTCGAAACAGTACGCGTCGACAGCGGCGATGAAGGGCGACTACACGCGCACAAAGAGGAGGAACTACCGTGGTGCCCTGGCTGATGCTGGGTTGGGACTGACGAGGTTTTTCAACGGGTAAGTTTCCGTCTCCCAGGAGAGGGGGTCCGAGGAGACTTTCGAGGCCAACGATATGCTGACGGGCGCAGCATGGTCAATGACTTCTTTCTGCAAGCCACTATTGATTTCCTGCTGGGAAATGTCACATCTCTCGTTTTTGACGAGTTCGAAGCGAATATGATGACTAAAGACCCGGCGGTTTCTATCCAGAAGATGCGAGACCAGGCTATAGAGCTTTGCCAGAAGCGTGTTGTCGAGGACGCCAACGAGGAGTTCATTGGCGGCTGGACGTTCCTCAGTCCTGCAGTTACAAACAACGTCATGGGCACGCCCCTTCAGGAAGTCGTGTTTCTGCTGACGGACACCGCAATTTACCTGTGTCGTTTTGACTGGAACCTTGATAAAGTATCCTCATTTGAAAGGGTGGATCTGGCGCACGTCCAATCTATCAAGACCGGCACATACGTCACCTCCACGGTTTCTGCAACTCAGACCGATGAGTCGAAGAATGTCGGTTTCGTCGTTGTGTACAAGCCAGGCTCGAATGACTACCGACGCGTGAACACGCGCTCTCTCTCCAGCACCAAAGAGAACGGAAAGGACCCCGCTGCCGACGACAGCGCAGCCTCAAAGGCCAAAGACACGTCCAACTCATCCCTAGTCCAGTCCAGCCTCACGGGCCTGCTGGGCCGGAAGGGCGGCGCCGCCGCCGCCGCCGCCCCGGAGGAGACTAGGAAGCTTACATTCAAGGCGCCGTACACCAACTCATCTCTTGCTGACCGCGGCGGAAAAGCTGACGCATCGCGGATGACGGAGCGTCAGCTCGTGGCGGCCGTCGCCCATGAGATCGAGAGGCTGGCGTTCCTGAACCAGCCCGTCTCTGGTACCGCCGAAGCGAAGAGGGAGAGAATTATCGAAGAGGGCGACATTGTGAGCTTGGCGGAGGCGAAGAGGAATGTAGGCATCTTTGAGACGCTGGGGTATAACCTCAAGAGGCTAGTTTGGGCGTAATGGAGATATGAATGAGAGAAAGCAGTATTGATAATGGGGTATGATTGAGTGTGCAGTGAAAGAGGACGCACTGCGAGGCATAATATACAAGGCATCGGTATGAGACATGAACATAATATACAGCACACTTGTTTTGAAAAAGCAGCGCAGCCACCCAGCTGACACTGGTCTAATGTATCAAAATGGTGCATCGAGTGTTTGTGATGAATGCCTTGCTTCCTCCCTGTCTCAATAATTGACAACAATAAATGAGACAGGTTCATAGTGCATGTGTAAGTGCTCAAGTGAGCCAAAGCAAGTCTCCTTGAGCGCAATACTTCATCTTGAACGCTGCCATAGTTCGAATGCCTATATGTATGTACCTCTTAGTGCTAGTATGTAATAACCTGGTTTGGCTTAGATTAACTATGGGTTGTGCGGTATGAAAGTTGTGAGCAATGCCTAGTTTCCTTTTGAGCAGATCGATCTAATAGACTGCCTGCATTATCCAGTTGGAAGCCGGGACCCGGAACCCGGGGGAGACAAACAGGTGGTGTCTCAAATCTGAGCTGTGGGCAGGTGTGTGAATATATCATCTCATCGTGCAGGGATCACCGGCTACTCCAACAGGCTAACCGATAGGCGCAGAGGTCAGAGCCGAGGCCAGGATTGCAACACACGGACTGCCAGAGCCGCAGTGCCTCGTCCACGAACGGATATAGTGTACCTAGGTACATTGTGAACCTGGGAGCTTCGGATTTAACAGAGCCTGGGTGTTATTGATCCCCCGTGATAGTATGTTGCTAATATAACAACACTACTGTAAACACCATGTAGAACTAACTATTCTCTCTGTCTCTGTGCTTGGTGGCACTGCAGATCGATTAGAATCTGATCTGACACGGTCGGCCTGCACAGGCACCTGCAGCCTTCCACAGCGGCTCACTCGAGCTAAAAAGGGCGGGGGGGCATCTAGTCTGTCTCTGTGGCCTAGCTTGCTAGCCGAAGAAGAAGAAGCGGCTGTGGGGGAACCCCAACATCGTGCTGTACGGAATATTGGCTATCCCTTTGACGTCAGGCCTTTTTTTCCCCGACCTCCATCCAGCACAGACTACCTACCCACCGCATCCATCTTCCAGACACGAGACCTAGAGCCACAAGCCCAGCTTCAAACAAGCTACCGCCACTTGAAGCTCCAGCGATAGCTCAAAGGTGCACCAGCTTATCGATTGGATTGGCGCGAGACAAAACCCCCAATGTGTCTGCAGCCGCGAAACAACTTTTGACCCGTCGACCATGTCGAGTATCCTCAAGCACTCTCTCTAGGAGGCCACCCCTAATACACCCTCCTTTCGCTGTGGTCCTGTCGCCGACCCTGTCAATCACTTCAACCCTCCAAGATTTGTTCTCGCGCAGTTCATTGGGATGCTTTCAGAGCCGACCCAGCCAGTATTCCCAACATTATCGCTAGTTGACGTTGCCTCCTCCCACAACCGCCACTATCCGCGCGTCACCTCCCTCTACAACCGCATTAATCCCCACCCCTGGATACCCTCTTCATAATGGCTGGTGTATGTACTTGCCCTTCCCCAGCGATGCGTCTTGTCTCATCTTGTCTGTGCTCTCAGGGAAACCAACCCGACTTGTTAGCAAGCTAATCCCACACTCAAGTCTCCGAGCGACGTCCCCGCGACCCCCTCCACTGTTGATCCACCTCAGCCGCCGCTGCCTGGGCCAGGGGACCACTTCCGAGGGTTCATCAGCCAGCCCGTAATCGCCGCATTCTGCGCCGGCGGTGTCGCAGGCGCCGTGTCCCGTACCGTCGTCTCCCCGCTGGAGCGGCTCAAGATCCTGTTCCAAATACAGTCCGCGGGCCGCGAGGAGTACAAGCTGTCCGTGGGCAAGGCCCTCAAGAAGATGTGGCAGGAGGAGGGCTGGCGTGGGTTCATGCGCGGTAATGGTACCAACTGCATCCGCATCGTGCCCTATTCGGCGGTCCAGTTCGGCAGCTACAACTTCTACAAGCGCAACATCTTCGAGGCATACCCCGGCGCCGACCTCTCGCCCTTCATGCGCCTGACGTGTGGTGGCCTTGCAGGTATCACCTCGGTCACGTTCACGTATCCGCTCGACATCGTGCGCACGAGGCTCTCCATCCAGTCTGCGAGCTTCGCAGCCCTGGGCGAGAAGCCCAAGGCGCTGCCGGGAATGTACGCGACAATGATAGGCATGTACAAGAATGAGGGCGGGCTTCTGGCGCTCTACAGAGGCATTGTCCCCACTGTCGCAGGCGTCGCACCGTACGTCGGCTTGAACTTCATGGTGTACGAGCATGTGCGCAAGTACCTGACGCCCGACGGGGACAAGAACCCCAGCGCATGGCGCAAGCTGCTCGCAGGTGCTGTGTCAGGCGCCGTGGCGCAGACCTGCACATACCCTTTGTGAGTACATTAGCAGATGATCCTGACATACCGCCCCGGGCTGACTCTTGTACTTAGCGACGTGTTGCGCCGACGGTTCCAAATCAACACAATGGACGGCCTTGGCTACAAGTACAAGTCTATCGGTGATGCCATGACCAAGATCATGGCCCAGGAGGGTGTCAAGGGGCTGTACAAGGGCATAGTTCCAAACTTGTTGAAGGTTGCCCCCAGCATGGCATCGAGCTGGCTCAGCTTTGAGATGACGCGCGACTTCCTCGTTGCTATGGGTCCCCAGGAGCGTGTCCTATGAGTGGATGACCAGAACAATATGCATGGCGACAGATCCCCATCGACCTTGAACAGGCTTGAACGACAGTGACAGCCGGCAGTCATGCAGTGCGGATGGACGGCAAGAAGATAAATCGGATGAAAGGGCCAACTTGCGGCGTGCACCGCCGCCTTTCTCAAAGGACCTTCATCAATAATGCGAGACAACACCCATCAGATGACAATGGGCTGATGATACTCTTCATGACAGGTAGAAACATGCTGGAAGGGGAGAACCAAGATGTCGATACAGGGATGAGCTTATGGGTTGGGGCGGGGCTTATAACCTTCCCTGCGTTGCCACGGAAGACGACAGAAAGGGCCCATGGGGATTTTTAGACTCTAGAGCAGCAGCACATCATGCATTTTCCAACTGTAAGTGTACTACCAACACGTGGTTATTCATCATGCTCTCCCTCTGAGGGCGGCTCTATTTGGCACACGGGGGGTGGAAGTAGGGAAGGGTTCAGGAATAACACGGCATCACAAAAGTTGTCTTTTCCCCTGCAAATGATCATGGGATTTGTAACCTGTTGTACATAGACTCTGGGCTCCAGATGGTTTTCCTGGGGATCAAGCTCGTCCACCGGAAATACAATATTGCATCCAGACTGGTCGAGTGCATGTCATGTTTTCTTAGTCTGAGTCAGTCTAGTTACCACATACTTGGGAAAAAACGTCTTGGTTGGATGGTGCAACCGAAGGAGTACATTGTCCTTACGCCGCCTTCAGTACTTCTCCTAGCTGACTGGCCATCCTCAGATGCCCCGAACACTTATTATCTGGCAGTCAATCTGGGCTGCTGGCTTGCAGTTGAGCTGTGCAGCTACCCAGGTAGTCTTTTCCCTGCTGGGGCTGGGTTTCTCAGCCAGCTGGTGGTTGACCCACTGCCAGCCGCTGCCAGCTGCACTGTGAATTGCTCTTTCAACCAATCAGCAGTGACCCACATCCTCGCTGCAGCATCTGCCAATTTTTCAAGACGAACTTTTTTCCTCCCACCTCCTCCTTCGACCCGTCTAACCCAGCAGGAAAACATCCCATCGACTCCACAGATCATCAACATCTCGAGTCAACAGTCAAGATGGGTACGTGAGGCTCAACTTCTTATCAAGCCTTTGTATGCAAGTGGACGATCGGAAACGGTCGTCTGCGAATATGAGGGCGCTGCCAATCCTCCTCCGAGCGAGAAGTTTTGGACTGAGCGGGTGAGGAGGGTCGTGACAGACCTCACTCCCTGCGAGTGCCGCCGCACAACTCTCTGAGCATACTTGAGCCAAAGGCTGACGAGGAAACTTTTGTCTCTTTGTAGGTATCGATCTCGACCGTCACCACGTGCGCAACACCCACCGCAAGGCGCCCAAGAGCGACAATGCGTACCTCAAGCTGCTCGTGAAGCTGTACCGCTTCCTGGCTCGTAAGTCCCAGCAGCCCGGCTGCAGATCCTGCGAGATGCCTACTAAGCGGCCCCGCCAACTACAGGTCGTACCGACTCTGCCTTCAACAAGGTTGTCCTGCGCCGCCTCTTTCAATCCCGCATCAACCGCCCTCCAGTCTCGCTGTCCCGTGTCAAGAAGAACCTGAAGCACGGCAACGAGAACAAGACGGTCGTTGTTGTCGGCACCGTCACCGACGACAACCGCCTGCTCGAGGTCCCCAAGGTCCAGATCGCCGCCCTGCGCTTCACCGCCACCGCCCGCGCGCGCATCCTGGCCGCCGGCGGCAGTGCCCTGACCCTCGACCAGCTCGCTCTTGAGAAGCCCACCGGCTCCAACACCCTGCTTCTGCGTGGCCCCAAGAACCACCGTGAGGCCGTCAAGCACTTCGGCTTCGGTCCCCACAAGCACAAGGTACGGCTGACCCTGAGTACGTCCCACTGGGGACAGTGCTGGACAGAACTGATAGCTCCCTGCAGAAGCCCCACGTCCTCTCCAAGGGCCGCAAGTTCGAGCGTGCCCGTGGTCGCAGACGCTCGCGCGGTTTCAAGGTGTAAAGGATTTTTCTTTTGCACTTTTCTCTGGGATATGGTCGTTGGGATGCGGTCCTCGCTTGGATGGCATGCCTGGGATGGTTACTGCTACGGCTTCGCGGTGTTTCGCCGCTTTCATGGTTTCACGAGGGCGTTTGTGTCTGGCTCGGCGTGGAATGGTATTACCAAAAAGCTATGATGACTGAATTGAGAGCCGACTCTGGGCCAATTTTCTCGGCTCTACCTCACCATAGGATTGTGCTGGGGGTTAGAATGTGATGCGGACCGGCCGAGCGACCCTCAACGAACTATATATATCGTGCTCAAGCAATGCCGGCGGCTTAGCAGTCTCGCAAAATCCAGGAACCAATATGCCAGTCCAGACTGTAGATAAAGCTCGACCTTGACAACCTAAGAGCCTTGTTGCGAAACCCCCCCTCCCCCCTCCTTAAAACACCACTCCCCTGGCACTGCAATTCGCGGCAGTCTGCACGCGGCTGCCTAGGATCTCGGGACGTGAGGCTGAAACATGGCAACTAGAGACGGTTGTTCTATTCGCCAGCCTTAGATCAGTTCAAGCCCACGAGCCTGCATACCGGCCCCCTGCCGAAGCTCGAGAAGCTTTCTGTTCTCAAGCTCCGAGCCTCCCCCCCCCCACCATTTCGCATCCCGTCTCCCGATGAATACAAAGCCGTATCCGTGCCTTCTGAGAATGGCGACATTTTATTAACCTTTAAGGAGGCGGAGAAGATCACCGACAGCTACTTCTGCTGTGCATAGACCAAAATATCCATATTGTGTTTGAGATATTGACAACCGAAGCTTTGAGAGTCCTTCAAAAGCGATACCCATACTCTCGCGATGGTGGCGGACCAGGTTGATGTCAGATGAAAGTTCCCTTGAAGCTTGGTCTGTCGACAATAAACTTTCGAGCCACCCCAAGGAGCCTCCCTCAGCATTGTAGCTGTGCTTGGGCTCCTCCTAATCCGGGAAGGCCTCTCTGAGTGACATTTGAAATGCTTCCTCTGAGTCTGTTGGCAAGCCCAAGCTCTCAAGCGTGATATTGCACTGACGTCCACATTTGAGCACCTCCCGGACGAGAGCATAGACACAGGTAAGACTCCTGCAGAAAGCTGTCTGTATACCCATTTTCCTGTGGCTCCTAATCAATTTCCGATATCTTACTTCAAAAGACAACGTGGCTTCGAAACAGTCCTTCAGTATACGTGTATGGTTGTTTGGGCCTGCCGCATCATTCAGCGGGCGGGAGAGGACCTCCACGAGAGACCCAAAGAAATTGCCCTCTTTGAAAATATCACCGCATACACGCTGTGCAGAGCCCACGACCGGGCCGGTCACGAAAAGCGACGATTCTTGGATCCGGCTTGTCACCCGGGATATCGAATCATCATCCGGGAACACGATCTTGTCCCAACGGCCGTACCTGCCCAACGTCCACATAATTTGAAGCTTCTTTGTTTCGAAATGCAACGGATTTAGCGCCCACGATGCAAAGCCCCGACATTCAGACCTCGTACAATCACGCCCGGGACCGGCGAGCCCGAGGAACCGTAGCTCACCAAAGGGCCTTTCCAGAGTCTTGGGCGGTGGGGTCCCCTTCGACAATTGCTTTATACTGTTGCAACCAGGCTGCAACAACGCCGCGGTAAACCTTGGCCCCAGGTCTTTCCTCCAAGTAGTCTACCTCAATTGGAATCCCAGTAACGCCGAGCAGGCCGTACGCGTGGTCCCTTGGCTTCGGTTGAGCGCAAAAGGAGGCCTCGGCGAAATACTAACCAGAACTGTACCGTACTTTGCGTCTGATTGTTCAGCCATCCTAGTACATGGTTTACCATGATGGCCATACTCGCCCAAGCTAGCCGGTGGAAGTCAACCCATGTGGCGGGCATGAAGAAGCTCGGAGCAATTGCGTGGCGCCATGGCAACTTGTCAAACCATCGATAGGCGGCGAGCAGTGCAGACCCCCATGATATCGAGCTGGACTTGCAGAACAGCAAGGGGCTTCGGGCTGGAGCGATCTCCTGGAAAATTCAGGCGCGGTACCAGTACTGCAGGCCCCAAAAGTAGTAAACGGAAGCCCAGTGCCCATTTGCCCAGCCGGTCAAACTGCTGTTCTGAATGCTCTCGCACAGCTCGGGGTAGTTTCTCAGTAAAGGTAGAAAATGCCGTGTGCAGCATCTGATCCTTCAAGGACCTAGGCATATCCGTGGACACGCCCAGAGATGCGTTCTGTAAGTTGATAGAGGATGTTGCAAGTGCTGTGCTCAATGTATGATCCTCTTCGCCATCTTCCGACTGGGCAACTGGCCCCGGCTCATCTGGTATCCAGCACAGGACCAGCTCGGCCCCAGAAAAGATGCGCCGCATGAGTGGTATCTGGTGACTCTTCTCGTCCTTGTAGGAATGCTTGATACAGAGGATATCTGCCCAGACTAGATGTTTTCTTTTGTCATAGCCTGGAAATGTCGCTTTCCAAAAGCGAGGGAGATGGCGCAAGGCTAATTCGAGGTTCAGGGTGGCCTGGAGGGCCTGGCCGTTGACCAGGATAGGCACGCGGGCCGGCATTGTACCCCAGGTGTAGGAGAGGCGGTAAAAGGGAGTGGATGCTCGCTGAGTGACGCTGTGATAAGGTCGCATGCTATTTGGCCCTCAGGGTCGGTGCGGAGGGATTTTATGAGACGGATTTCATGTTTGCCGTGGTTGAGGGCCTCACTCATATGTGAGGGGTGTACATGAGCTGCCTGACGGCTCATACATTTTGGGGGAGTCAGACTTGAGCTTCAAGTGTGTGAGGACGAAAAGCAGTAAGCTCGCATTGGTATCCTCCCAGGCATTTATTTACCCAGGTCAACATATGCAGTTCCCAGGGGGGGGGGGGTCGTTGCCTGCTCACTTCTCACAATGGCTGGGACGACAATCACATAGTTCATCACAAGCCACAACTCATACCAACTCAATTTGCTCCCGTCGAGGGGGTAACTAGGTTACTCTTGTCCAGGTGAGCTCTTCAACCAGGTGGTTAGGACACCAGGTTCAGAAAATGTCACCTAGACACCATTTCAGGGAGCTGTGAAGGATGAGAACTTGAATGTGGTATCTAGTCCTTGGCATCCTTGTCTCTTGGCCCACTTGGAGAATCATTGCAGTTCCGGCCTAGTTGAGAGAGTTAAAGAGAAGGTGGTGGTTGGGGGGTGGGGGGAGAAAAGAAACGAAGAAAAAGCTGTCTATAGTATATATAATAAATACTTCACACGGTATAACGAAAAGAGTTGAGACAAGGTAGTGCAGTCTCTTGAATTATTTATATAAGAGACCAGTCCATATTCACATGCACTTGCACCAAGTACAGTGCAAATGCAAGCCCACATCTAGAGCTCCATCTCATTAGACTCAGAAGCAGCGAACAAGGGTGCATATGTATTGTGCATTCGACGCACCATATGAGCTTGTCTTTTTAACGGTCTCTTTCATTTTCTTCTATTGTACAGGGGCCTAGTTTCTCTCTTGAACAAATACAAAGCAATCAGGCTTGAAGTATATGGGTCCATGTCAACCCCTACCAAGAGATCTCAGACTCCTGACCTTCTCCTGCTTAATGGCAAAGTCTTTAGATATCTGATCACGCCACGACAGATATGACTTTGGGACATAGCCCCCTTTCCAACATACCTATACCGCCCCTATGAGCTATTTCATAAGAAGGGGGGCAGGGAGAAGGGGTAGCCGCCATTCTTGATACGGAAGATGCTAAGGAGGAAGCTGTAGAGAACGAGCATGAAGCCAGCGTAGACGATAACCAACGTCTGTTGGGTTTTAGCACCGCCGATGCGGGGGGCCTTGTCGGCGAGACCAATGGCACAGAAGGCGAGGGCTCCATCTGCAGGCCAGAATGTTAGCGAAAGGGCAAGCCCCGAGTGCAAGTTATTCGGGTCTTAAACATACAGAGGGCACCAATGATCTGGGACTCGAGCTGGAACTGGGTCTGGAAGCCGCCGGCGAAGAAGGAGACGTGGCCCTTGCCGTCATGGCCTGCGTAGGGGACGTTACGTATTATGTTGAACATGGTGCCGCAAGTGCAAGCCAGGATAGCCATGAGCGAGAGAAACTGCCACAGCCGGCGGTGCTGGATGATGGGGCCGATGTAAGGCCAGAGCGTCACGAGCGTCGTGCCGATGCCGGCCACGGTGGTGAGGGCGAGGAAAATGGCAAACCAGTTGGTGGGCCTGCTGACCTCGGGAACGGGGCGTCCTGGCAGGTAGCGGCTGATCCATTTCCTGACCGACTCGGCGGATGGGGCGCTGATGTGCGTCTTGTCAGCACGGGGCATGTATATTGTATATATCCTGCCGGGACGGTACTCACCCGGTGGTGAAGTCGAACCGCAAGGGGTCAGTATTGGCAACAGCGTACTCTCCAATAGAGGGCTGGAAAAGCAGGAGGACAGGGGCGGTTTGCAGTCCGAGCTGGTACGAGGCAGATAGTTAGAGAAAGTCCAACGCTGAAGGGGTCGGGGGAAGGAGGATGGGGTTGTTGTTTTGTACATACAGACATGAATGTCTCACGGCCATCGTTAAAGTCCAGAGTGGCGAACAGAGTCCTGGAGTCACCGGCCTTGTCGGCCTTGGCCCAAGACTTGCTCAACAGCTTCCACTCCGGGTCAAGGTCTCGGCACATCTGGCAAGCGTATCGGCTGTCCATGGCTGTCAGGAGGACAGCAACCGTGTAGTCACGGGGCAGCCCGGTGACCTTCTTGTAGGAAACATCGTCAAGCTTGATAGGCGCGCTGGAGAGGGCCTTCTGGTGGAAGTGGTTGAATGTGGCGGCCGGGTCGGACTTTGCGGCGAGCACGCCAGCGCCCAGGAGGGAGAAGGGAACGAGAAGTGAGGACCAGCGCATTGCGAAGGACCAGACCAGACCAGACCAGAGCAGACCAGACCAGACCAGAGCAGACCAGAGCAGACCAGACCAGACTAGACCAGAGTCAATTGGAAAGGAGAAGAGGGAAAGAAGAAAAAAAGGGCAATAATTCGCACCAATATCTATTGCCACCAGAATCTGCAGAGAGATGGTTGAAATGTTGGTGATGACGGCCTGTGGGTGGTGGTGTTGAATTACGCAACACGCATTCGATTCTAAGCGACCTGTCCTGAAAGTTGAAGGGACATCTGGAGCTGCCGTTCAATGCCAAGCCAGCCTGGCCGAGGACCTGGGAGCACACTACACTAGCGTGGTCTTCCGATCCACCTGCCAGGGATCCACTGTGTCTTGGGCCCCTCCCAGAGACGCTAGGCCTGATAGGGGGCTGTTGCTGGGACAACATACTAAGGAAAACACAGAAGGTGCCGGTCCAGTCAGGACCCGGATGCCGCCCTCAACCCGCCCCTCCCCCAACTTCATCATCCCTCCCAGGCTCAACCTCAATCCCTATCCATTACCTGCATTTGCTTGCTTCTGGCTGTACGAATGACTGACTGACAGACAGATTGAGCCCGGATCCTGACCTCAGAAGCCAGCCCCATCATTACTTTATTCATCTCACCTACGATCACTCGTTGTTATTGTCTTTACTTCTGGACCGCGACTTGTCAACAAAACTGCACCAACAGTGGGCCATGTAAACATGGATCAATATCAGGTCAGCCACTCTAGGACAGCGCAATCGCGAGGCATCAAGGTTGTCCCGTCATACTGACCTGTTACCCTGCTACAGAGAACAGAAGCCATCCATCTACTGGATCTCAAATACCGCGGCGCGATGCACAAGACAGACCTTACGGTCAAGGATGAGGAGGCCCGACGCCTCAAGCTACGCGTCATTGTCCTTCGGGACGAGGTTGCCATTCTTCGTGATCAATTGGCAGAGAAGGACGACCGCATCAGCAACTTGTCACAACAGTACGATGACATATGCGCCCAGCTTGGTCGCATGAACCAGACGTGCCAGGAACAGGCAGATCAGCTGCGCCTGCAGGCGCGGCAACAGTCAGATCTCAAGGTACTGCCGCCCAGTCCAATACCGCGAACCGCTTATGTGTGCTTGATTCTGACAAGACATAGGCCGAGCTGCAGTCATTAAATAACACGTCTGACGATTCAACAAAGACACTCGCAGAGAAGCTGGCCCTTTCTCGCGAACTGGCCGTACTGAAACCCGAAATCGATCATCTGCGCTCACAGGTCTCCCACCAGAAAGATGTGCTCGCTGAGAAGCTCGCCCTCGAGCGGCAACTGAGCTCCCTCGAGACCGAGCTTGCCAACGAGAGGCGCGCAGCGGAGAAGGTGATTCGGCGCCAAGAGGATGTAGACAAGAAAGCCAGCGAAGAGCTTCAACAGCGAGTTGCAGACCTGGAGAAGGAGCTTGCCGTGGAGAAAAAGGCCTCGCAGAAGGCCAAGAAAGCCCAGGGGAAGGCTAAGGCGGACGTGGAAGAGGAGTTGCGACAACAGGTTGCTGGCCTGGAGAAGAGGCTTTTGGCCGAGCAAAAGGCCGCGGAGACCGCGAGGAAGACCCACCAGAAGGTGCAGAGTGACACGGAAGCAGAGCTGCGGCAACAAGTTGCGGATCTCGAGAAGAAGCTGGCCGACGCAAAGCGTGCTGCTCAGAAGGAAAAACGCTCGCAGGACAGCGATGGCAAAGATCTCCAATCAGAACTGCACCAGAAGGTGCAAGAACTCGAGGAGAAGCTCGTATCCGAGGCGCGCGAGGCCGAGCGGGCTCGCAGGGCCACCGAGAAGGAGGCGGCGACAGCTAATGATCAGGTGGAAATGCTCACGCAACGTGTGGAAGAATTCAAGAACAAGCTGAAGGAGACTCGCGCCGAACTCAAAGAGGTCCGCGCCGAGCTTGCACAGGCTCAGGGCGCACATGCGAGGACCACCACAACCACTGTACCACTTAAAGACAACGAGGCCAAGAGACCGCTGAGCAAAGCCAAGGCTGGAAAGAAGCGGGGTGCAAATGATATCACTGTCGACGAGATGATGATGGACACTCCCGGCCACGTTGAGGGAAGGAACAAGCGCGCTCTTAAGAAGAGAGGCGTCGACTTGACGACGGTCGGTGAAAAGTCTACCTTCTCCATCACGCCTTTCCTGGAGAAGTCGAACACGATCAACCTAGCCGAGACCATCGAGGAGGAGGATGAAGAGCCCTCCGTTCTTTTCGGCAAGGGTGATCCGGGCGCACCCATTGTCGAGCCGGAAGCGGAGGCGGCTGATGCCGATCCTCTGACCACTGTCGAGAAACCATCGAAATCAGTGGCCAAGGCTCTCAAGGCAACGAAGGATAAGGCGACGGATACAAAGCAGAAGAAGGCCCGCGGCAGGCCAAAAGCGCAAGCCCTGAAAGAGTCATCTCCAAATACAAATGTGCCCCCGGCCACTAATCGCACCTCACCACCAAGCAAATCATTATCATTGGAGAAGGCCACGGAGGAACCTGCACAACAAGCGAGCAGCGGGAACATGGCTGGTACCGTTGCCGGCACGAAGAAGCCTGGCGAGCCGAAGGACAAACCGGTGTCTACCTCCACAGCCAGCACCACTGTTGAGAGTGGGAACGTCAGTGCAGAAAACCCGGAGCCAAAGAAAAAGAAGCGCAAGCTGCTCGGTACTAGCAACAAGGGCACCCTGTTCGACAAGGACGAGGACGCAGGCGAGGCGGAGGCAATGAAGCCGCCAAAGATTACTGCTGCAGGGGGCAAGAGGAAGCCCGTTGGCCTGAAGGCTTCGACACAGAAGGGCCCGGTTTCGGCACTTTCCAAGAATGCGTTTGGCGGAAAGGCTTTCTCACCACTGAAGCGGGACCGGAGGGGTGTGAACGCGAGCTTCTTGGCTTGAGAGGGGATGTTGTCGAACTATTAGCCATGTTTGGGGCCTGCGACGGTCAGCACTGTACGGACTCTCCTTTGTTGCATTTTGCTGGAGTTATCGGTGTCCCTATGCGTCGCGGGACAAGGTGTGTGTTCTGGTTAGGAAGCATCAGGGTAACGGCTGGAAGGTTTGGTTTCTTAGGCGTCATGACTTTGTCGGAGCCCTGCATTACCATGTTGATTAACTCGGCTCAATGAAGAGAAGCCACTCTGAACCGAAGCGCAACATGAGAATTGACAACGTCCGGCTCCTGCTTGTGCCTATCAAGAGATTGGAACTTTCACTATCCGCCAAGGTATCCTGCACGGACTACTCGGATCCCCGACATTGAGCGATGACCAGATTTTGTATGGCCATGTTGCAAAGCAACACGGTTGTGGCTCAAGCCCTGTAGAGCGTTTGTTGTGAGGGCATCCGGCCATGTTGAAGCTGCTGCGGCAGGGATCCTCGATTGGCGCGAGCTGTCACCCGAGAATTTCCTTTTTCTCGTGTCTTGCGAGCTGCATCCGACAACCATGCTGCTACCTCTAAGAGTTTAAGAGTAATCGAAGTCTTGCCAGATTCGAGCCGAGCCCAAAGCACCCTTGCAAAACATTTTCTGGCCCATGTCGACAGCACTGGGAGGGGCGGCATGCCGCCGAGCGGCCCTCAGTGAGCAGCTCATCTCGCGAGTCCTGAGCCAGCTCACGCTGGTGGCAGCAGCAGCAACCGCGAGCATGATCACGCCGTCAGGCCCTTATCCCTGCCAGGGCGGCCGGCTGAGGCGGCTGGAGACGCGATGCAGCTCATCGTCAAGCTCGCAGTGGAAGACCCGCCAGATCAGAGACCAATATGCCTCACAGGCCAAGGTGCAGGGCCTGAAGAGCCGGGCGGCGTTCAAGCTGATGGAGGTTCGTCTGTCCGCCTGGCCGCTCGCCACCGCCCATCTGTCTACCTTCCCGTGCCAGAAGCCTGCGGCCTACCGGTGATTACGCAAATCCATGGCTTGACTGACCCCCGGGCCCCCGCAGATAAACAAGAGGTACGGCCTCTTCCGCCGGAACCAGACGGTCGTGGACCTGGGCTACGCGCCGGGCTCCTGGTCGCAGGTGGCCAGGGATGCCACCGCGCCGCACGGCGTGGTCGTCGGCATCGACCTCATCCCTGCGCAGCCGCCGCGCGGCGTGACGACCATCCAGGGGAACTTCCTCCAGCCGCGGGTGAGGGCCCTGGTCAAGGATGTCCTCGCGCAGCAGGTCCGGAGGAAGGAGAGGAGCCGGAGGCAGCGTGCGGATGCCCTGGAGGCAGAAGACGCCGCGGCCGAGGCCGAGGCCGAGGGGACCGCCCAGGAGGGCATCTTGGTCGACCAGCCTAGCTATGTCGAACTGGAGAAGCAGGCCATGCAGGACAGGAGCGGGGAGGTGGCTGAGGCGGAGGAGGAGGCGCAGAGTATGGTGGATGTGAGTTTGCTGTTGTCGCGGCCTGGAGTCCCGCCCCGGGACCCCGTTCCTCCTGCCACACAGAGGCCCTCATCCCCTTGTCACGACGCCTAGGCTAACTCACGCATCGTAGGTGGTCATCAGCGACATGTCAGAGCCCTGGGCCCAGACTAGCGGCTTCGCGAAAAACACGCTAAAGAACCCTCACAGGTTAATGAACACGAGCGGGATCGACTTCGCGGATCACGCCGTCAGCATGGTGAGCTATAGACCCCCGGGCCTGCGCTTTCAAAGACACCGCAGTCCTCTGCGGATGGACACAATATGGCTGACGCAAACACCGACCATGACAGGACCTCTGCTACGCGGCCCTCATCTTCGCCTCGGACACGCTCAAGCCAGGCGGCCACTTCGTGTGCAAGTTCTACCAAGGGCGGGAGGACAAGATACTCCAGAAGCGGCTGGAGAAGGTGTTCGAAAAGGTGCACCGGGACAAGCCCGAGTCATCGAGGAGGGTATGTGTTGCTGCGCCTGGCCCCGAGTGAACCGCCCCCCCCCCAAATCCTTTTACTCGTGCCCCTGTCCGTTCCACCCCAGAACGTGTTGAGAAACGTCCCCTGGGCCACTCAACCGTCTGCTCTTCAGATACCGCAAGCTCTCGCATCGACTGACTGCTTGACAGGGCTCGAAGGAAGCTTACTTTGTCGCATTGAGGAGACGAGAAGCTGTGGCTTTTACATCTGGCGAAGTGGACCAAGCGCCATGACACCAGACACGTTCGTTGTTGCTGCTGCTGGGGTGGGGGATGTAGGGGCAGGAAAGCCCCATGTTCTCGTCCTCGCCAAGCTCAGCCAGGATCATGTTCTGTCAAAAGGCTGTGCAGGATGTTTTGGAGGTTTCAGAGCTTGATGACTGCTGGGCCCTGCCAGGTCTCACTGCAGCCCGTGGCCTGGTAGTTAGTCACCCTGTTCCGACAGTCGCGGGTACAGCCCTCTCTTTGCCGCCTATCGTACTACCGGGGCGCTTTTCTGATTCCATAACGTATATATATAGTCCAGGACAGCAGAATATCTCTAAACAAAGCAAAGGTTCCAACTGCTGGAGCGACACGAATGCCATAAAGACAGCCTCTAGAGTTATACAACTCTATTACCTCCCAAGACATAGTTTCAATGACAAACCAGAAGACTGCGGAGATTGAGATTCAGTCTAGAGTAATGCCTTGAACCGCTTCGCAGCAGCGGACTTGGGTACCGTCGATGGGGGTGCCGCTGCTGTGCTGGTAGTGCTGGGATCCCCATACGTGCTGGAGAAATGCCCTGCCGGGCTGACCACAACAAAGTCCTCGATGACGGCCGTGTTCTGCTCAAGGGCCGCCTGCTGCGCCTCGTCGCAAGTATAGAAGGCATCGTACCAGAAGCACATGGGCCCGATAATCGGGTCCCGCACCTCGTTGGTCACATTCAAGCTGCTGGCCGGGCCCTGCGAGGCATAGCGCGAGGACGCTCCCGCGTCGGCCTCGCCCGTCGCCACATCCTTGCCGGATATTGCCCTCTCGAAGATGCGGAAAGTAGTCTCGGGCTGGTAGGCATCGGCAACGTGGCCGGCTTCGAAGACGCGCGAGAAAGAGAACTTCTCAAACTGGCGGACCAGGCCGCCTTGGTAGCTCGAATTGGTCGTGATGGGTTCGTAGCCTGCGCTTCGGAAGGAGGCCGCGCCTGCGTATGAGGCTGACAGCGAGACGTTCTCTGCGCCCATCCCTAGTTTGTTTTCAGCATCCCACTTGGACTCCCGTGTGTCAGGCCGCATTGATGGTCAGGGACGTACAGTTACAGCGATAGTCGAGGTCGCCGTAGACCATTGCGACGCCGGCCCCAGAGTCAAGCACAGCCTCAAGCTCTCGCTTGGTCACGATCACAGGATCTCCAGTCGCCCCGAAGAAGTTATTGACCACCGAATCGGCGCTGAGAGTGAAGTTGACAGGGGCGCTTCAACGTGTCAGTGACCTGCTACGGGATCTCAAACGATATGCCCTGGGACATTCTGAAATAGACAACTCGCAGAATTAGGAAGAGGAGAATGGTGCCTACCCAAGGGCTTGCTGAACCCATCGCTGATTGTAGTATGCTATGCTGTATTCAGGTGGGAACGCGGCCGGAGAGGGCAGAGTTATGTCGAATACACTCCTCTGCAGGGAGCATTAGCACGGACAGATTGGATATGAACGATTACAGGATTCACATACATTTGAAAGCTCTGTGTATGTTCCCTGTATCACGCCGAAGCCAAGCTGCAGCGCTGCCAAACACGCTTCATTGACCTTGCCCACTGCTCCTGTTCCTTCGGGGTCGAGCGCAGAAACTGCAGAGCGACACTGGTCTAGGAGGCCATACGCCGTTGACAAGTTGCCCATGGCCATGCTGTACGCCTCTTCCGGGATTGTCTTGATACCGTAGGTGTTATTCATGGCGAATGTCGGCCAGAACGAAATTTGGCTCTCAGAGTCGATGCAGCCGTTGATTATACCTAGTGTTCCGACTCGCAGGGCAATGTCGTTATCGTTGCTGCTTGTTCTGTTGGCGACAAGCTCGTTCTGCTGCTGGAAATGGGCAACTGTAGCAGGCGCGAAGAAGCCTGAATACTGTCATACTGTCAGCTTCCACAGCACCAAGCTCCGGACTGCCTTGCAAATCATGTGTTACGTGCAGATATTGACCAGAAGTTAATCTGAGGGTTTGTGGTTGAACGCTCGGGGAACCTGTGTGGCACACCATCAGCAATAACGGACAAGACATGCATCCTAAGGCAGCCCCCGGGTCCCTTACTCTTGAAACCACACTTGGGCGATCTGCCACATCTGTTTCGCAACTTGCGATGTGGTGTTGGCAGTACGGCTCGGGGATTGACTTGACATTGTGGCCAGGAAAGTCGTCTGATTCGACACAGTGGTTGGGTTCGTGGTGTCCAAGGGGGTGAACTTTTTGGTGAGGGTATTGAGTGTGCCATTCTGCATTTCTGTATACGAGTAACCGGTTTGTACCGGCAAATCAATGTACAGCATGTTGCTATTGACATTCATTGACCACTTATTCAGGGTGCTACTGTTCGAGTCCGGATTGATGAAGCAGGGAAAGTTACTCTCTGCACCGTCCAAGAAGGATGAGCCAGGCCCCCCCGGCAACCATATTGTCGTCGGCGCATTGGCGGAGTTATTTCTTGCCTCTACACGTTATTAGTCGCCTATAGCATCAAAGTAACCAACGGCTTTCGTCAACCTACCAAAATACCAAAAGAAGATACTGGAACTGTAGGAATTGTTGTCGACAGGCAAAGTAACGTATCCAGAGTAGCTGTTCACACCGGGTGTGGTCTCGCATATTTCCGTCTGAGTTTCCAACGAGCATTAGCGATCCCAAAACTACGCAGCGCGTTGGACGGGGGAAAAAGAAAGATGATGACATAACGGATCTGGAGTAACATACCCTTTTGTAAGAGATGGAAGAGCCAGGGTAATTGACAGAGTGGACAATAGCCACATCGTTGGGAAATGGCACGAATGAGGCTGACACAAAGACTGAAAGCAGGGACCCAATAATCGCAATTCGAGAAGGAATCATTTTATGAACTCTTTTCCCGACGCGTTATGATTAGAAGGCAAGTGGAATGACTCAGGAAGCACAACGAGTAAATGGGTATGACTTGAAAAGATCTGAAGGTCTCGAAATGAGCGTTGTCAACGAATTATATATAACCCCATCGTGTGCCGTGTCCCAGATTTTGGCGAGCGGACCAATAGAATAGCGCGGCATCAGCGGTCTGATTCTAGGCTACCGATCAGTTTCGCAGAGTAAGCCGCAGGTGAAGCAATGGGGCTATGTAGTGGGTGGACACCACTTACATACCTAGCTAGGCATCAGACTGCTTAACTAGTCATGATTGGCCAGTTCGCCAAACATCTTCCTTCAACCGGGGAACGAGGCTGAAGACCACGAAGTTCCCTGTTACGGGATTAAGGCGCGGGATCATCAACATTTCCAAACGAAGAAAGAACTCGGAACATCAATGATGAATGAAAATGTGTAATCTGAGGAACAAAGCGAAATCCGTCAAGGACCAAACCCAGTACTCAACTAGCTAGAAATCCCTCACATTTGAGGACCCATTTTGATTCAGGGGCACTTGAACCTGCCTCAAACTACGAATCCAGATTTGCCAGCATGCACAAACACTCCATGTTTGGGGTATATGTTACAGGTCTGCTCGAGGCAGGTGCATCTGGCCTCCGTCGGAGTGAAGTCGGTAGCCAGCACGCATGGGCTGGTCAGCAGACCATTATTAAGTCCTTTTTCTGCCTCTCGTTGCTTGTAGTCCAACTTGATTTCTTAAATTACTATTTTCGAATGTCTATATTCGTCAAGATTTATGGGTTGTATATTACTCTCGACTATTAAACTTGCCATTCAAATTTGACTTCAGCAGCACTCCGTCCCGCGCTTGACTTGTCCCATATCCTTGGGTACAAGGGCCCTCGAGATCGCCAAAGTCGAGGTAACAATAGAAATATAGTTTCCTCAGGCCTTGTAATGCGATCTAGCCAGAACCTCGTTGAAACTCTGTGCTCAAGCTCATACAGCAGCATACCAGGCCACCTTAGCTTGACAAGTCAACACGAGGGACTGAGACGCAACTTGTCCAAGCACGATTTGCCGTCGAAACGCTCGGGCTTGCTCTCGCAGCTTCTACGTCTTAGTAAAACGGGAATTTGGAGATGTTGCTGAGCTCTAACTCTGTCAAGTCAAAATGAGTGTAATTATAGAAATATGACAAGCTAGTTAGTTTCTGGAGCTCCTGAATACGATTGTGAATGCTCGCCGTAGTGGATGAGCCTCAGGCAGGCGATTAATTTTTAGAGCTAGAATACAGCTAGCGAGATGCTGTAACATGTTTCGTCAACCGACAATATCCTGTTGATAAGCCAAAATCCCACAGAAAACCGTACCACGATCGCTTTAATAGAAGTCGAGCGGCAGAAGTCAACTTGACTTTCACTGGGCCAGTTGAGGCTGGCCACAAAAGTCCCTTTTGCCTCCGTCACTAAATGTATCTCGTCACGTGCTACTTATATCGATTCACCCATTACATGCCCGAACCAACGCGCAAAGAAGACAGTCTTTTACTAATCCAGGTTAACATTGAAATGTGAAAGCGATGTATCTATGCACAACATTGGGAATAATTATTCCGTAATTATAATATCATTGGAAATGAAGCGTTCATGATAAATGCAAGCAGCACCTTGAGCGCTGAGGTCCCAAAGACTATAAATCGGCGACGATGCGCCTCAGCTCTCACCCAGAGAGATCAACATCATCATGATCATGATCATCTACTTTCTCTCTCGACACCACAGCCCGATCATTATCGTACGGATATCTCAAGGAAAACTTCTCGAAAATGAACACCGCAATTATCCTGACCATCGTCCCTTTCATTGCCGGTGCGGCAGCCAACCCGGTTCCAGACGCTCAGCCAGAGCCTGCGCCCATCGCGGAGCCCAGGACGGAGAGCGACTCCGGTCTCTCGAAGCGTGATAACTAGTGTACGCTCTAACCGACCGTCACTTCTGCGCCCTGTTACTACGGCCCGGGAACCAACGGCGTCTGTACCACCATCACCCCGGCCAGCGGGCGCTTTGGCGTCAAGTGCCTAATCAATAACAAGTGGGACCACACTTAAGTATCCCTAGCTGGGGCTGCTACGTCGACCGCAAGTATACCAACACAGGCTGTGAGCATTTTCTCCCTTTTCTCCGCTGCAAATTTTCCTTTTGTGCTTTCTCGCTCGCTGATACCCGGTCTGCAGATGGCCTCAATGCTTGTACCTGAGTCTCACTCTACCGTGCTGCTGACATCCTGCACCGGAAACCGGACTGAACACCTGGAAAGGGTAATAGTGGCAGACGTATGTTTGGATTGAGGGGTTTTGGGGTGCAACTGGACGCAAAATCCGCAGTCTCTATTCTTGCTGTCTATTTTCCGAGTATCTTGATATTGGCAGGAGTGCCTGCCGTAGAACCTTGAAGACGTATATAGTTGTACCGCATTCACTATTTAGCATGATGGTTAAAAAAGTCAAAATTACATCTCCCAGCGGAGGTTCAAAAATTCTACCGAAAAATTGATGATTCTCTACGTCATAGCCTTCATTTCCACTTGGAAGGTGGCCGATGCCGCCGGGCCATGTCTGTCTCCTTGACTCATTTGATCACCTCGATTCGTCTCAAGTTCAAGTGACACGCTCTAAGTCATGCCCAATCAAGTTGATTTGGGCGACATCAGATGATTCATACCTACGTATGGCGCTCAGCGCAGTTAAGTTCGGCAGTTCTTCTCGGAGTTTGAATAAGACTCAACCGGCACGTACGCTGCAATGCAAACTGCGTCACTAGTAGGGAGTTTCGGACGGAGATGTCGATGGTTCTTGTGGTTAAGATTTTGCCCAAGATCTTTCCCCGAAATAGTGGTTTCTCCTGTTTCGAACCGGGGCCGTCCAAGAACAATTTGAGGGGTCTTTCAAAGTTTCAAACCAATTCGATGCCGTGAGTCGGTATTTAATCGGAATGCGGAGATTCGCAGGGCTCAAAACGGAGGGTACAGGGGTACCCACCTACCCGCTCAGCTGCAGCCAATCAGATTGCTTCATTTAACCCACTTTCAACCTCACCTTACCACCCCTTCAGTGCTTTTTACAGCTGCAGCACCCAACGCACTGCAACACCCCCATCACTACCAACTTATAAATAACAACCCTTAATTAACGCTTCGCTATAGCAATTAAATTCTCATTAGAATTAATCATTTTTATATTGAAAAGAAGACCTAATTAATTAGATATTGAATTTTCAGCGTTATGATGATGGTATAGGTCCCTGATTACTCTGGGCTTAAGGCGTAGTAATAAGCCGACTATTATAAATGGAACGCCAATATTACTATAGTAAACTATTGCTAGCGAGCCCTTATAGCTCCTCTTACTTATTTAAAACTCTTTTATAATAGTTATAATACTTATAAGGACCTTAAGGCTAATTTAAATAAAGTGATGAAAATATCTAATTATCTTATAGTGAAGGTGAATTCTGGTGTAAATTATGCTTATTTATAGTATAGTTATAGCACTATACGCATAAGTACTATAATAAAAGCCTCCTCCTCTATGATTAAGGCTGGCTATAGCTGGTTAGTACTTGCTTATTGTATAAAAGAGACTGCTGGAAAGTAGGTGCTATGCCTTGATGAGGAGAAGCATCTCCACTACAGCCCTTAGGAGGTACCCGAAGTCTAGTAAGGCTGGGCGAAGCTATCACAAGATCATTACAACTTCCTTACTTATATAGCTGTAGACCCAGCCCTCGTAAAGCCTTAGAGACTTGCAGCAGCATTATGCTGAGAGTACCTAGGTATATTGCTAGGGCTAAACACTATAAAGGACTGGCTGGCGGCCTATTATAAGAAGCAGCAGGGTATTTATATACCAACCCAAGTAGCATTAGACTGGCTCGAGAAGGAGGGCTGCTGGTATCATTGGGCTGCTAATGAGGAGGGAAGCATTATAAGCATCTTCTGGTGCGAATTAAAGTAGGTAGTATGGATTTAAGAGCGATGCTTTACGTGTAATCTCTTGCTTAATTGTATTTATTTAACTAATAGTAAGAAGATGCCCTTCTTTTAAGGTATAGTAGTGATTTATATAAAGATAATATTGCTATTATTTTAAGGGGTCATTAATAATAAGAGAGAATCTAGCCTTTAGTGGCTTCTTAAGTAGCTTTATAATCTTCTCTAAAGGTATGAAATTAAGCCTCTAAGGCTCTTTATTACTAACTATAATAATACTCTAATTAATGCCCTTAAGTATGAATTCCCTAGGGTATGCTATTAGCTATATATCTTCCATATTAATATGAATATTATTCTTAATATTAAGAAGAAGTAGTGTAAGCTGGGAGGCTTAGAGGCACTGGTGCTGGGAGCTCCGGAGGAAAACACTATGGAGGTTGCTAAGGCTGAAGATCTTAATAATAATGATAAGGATCTTGCTTCTCTTATGGTGCTAGTAAGAGGGAAGGCTATAGTACCCTTATGAGTGCCTAATAAGGTGCTATATACTTGAATAGCCCTTTTTAATTTCCTTAAGTTTATAGAGTACTCTATAGATTGCAAGATCTATAATATGGCTTAGCAATAGCTTTAAGAGGTCTTCTTAGACTAGATAGTGATTATCTAGTACTTTAAGATATAGTATATTAATGAGGCGAAGGAGATTATTGCTAAATAGGCAGCCTATTAGATCTATAGAACTCTTAACTTTAGCTTGCATATAACTTCCTTTATTAAGTGAATGTATTAAAAGCTGAAGGTATACCTGGGCTATAGGATAGGGAATCTTCTCTATCTAATGATAGCTAATTATAAGGCTATTAATAATATTGCTCGTACCCTCTGTTAGGAGGAGGAAAAGCAGAAGATATTGTTACTTTAGAAGTTTAATGGTTAGAAGTAGCTTGGTTAGCTGCTACTATAGGTCTTAAGGGCAGCGCTAGAGATACTTATGATTGAGCGCTAGAAGGCATTAAGGATGCTTTGAAAAGAAGGCCTATAGGGTTACTGCAGACCTTCTGACTATAGCTATGCGGTCTATATATAGTATAGCGTGATTTATACAAATTGTATTGCTAATAAAGAGAAGGCTTTACTTCCTCTTAAGAAGAGTAATGTATATGAAGACTACTACCTTGATTGTGACCTCTCTCTTGAGAACCCTCTTCTTGATGTATACTTGCTGAAGAAGGTTACCGCTATAAAGGGCAGACCTTGCAAGAACGCACCATTTATAGGTAATAAGGAGGGTATCTTTAAGAGCCGTGGGAAAGCGGTAATGGGTAAAAAGACAACCTTTACTACAGCGAGCCTTAGTAGTAGGGCTGGCGATAAGATGAGGGTAATGATGGCTTTAGTATAGCGTGTGAATTTAGCTTTCAAGTGGAGTAATAAGACTCTCCAGTCCCTAGATGAAGACGACGCTTATAGCAGTGATATTTAGTATGCTGGCGTCCGTTAGAAGTAGTAGCTAGCAGGAAGGGTTATAAAGAAGGCAAAGCAGCGGCCTTAGAAGCAAAGGGCGCCATTAGATATTACGAGAATTTTAGCAGCAGGCACACCCTTAAGTATGAGGTTAGGGGCTAAGCGGCAGCGTACAGCAGCTATTAGAAGTATTAACCAGTTGCTATAGGTAGATCTAACTGTTGGGGACCTTGTTGGTAATGATGATGATGATGATGAGGTGGAGGAGGAGATTTAAGATAAGATTATAGTTCATAACCAGACTAGATATATAGCAAAATACCATTGATTTAAGTGATTCCTATTGTAGCGAGTATAGCGATAGTGGCATTGCTGTAGCGATAATGAGGACACTCGGTAGTGATGGCGGCTAAGTTAGAATAATGGTTTGCATACTAATTTGGGTGGTGCGCGTTGTATGTGCACTGGGTGCCTACATGTACCCCTGTACCCTCCGTTTTGAGCCCTGCGAATCTCCGCATTCTTTAATCGAGACAGCCTAGCCGGGCTTTCAATCACGATCCATCTTTGTGTCATGGTTCTCAACTGAGTAACCGTTATCGAGTTTTGTTTTTATCGAGAACTGTTCGATTAAGAAGTAGTTGAAACACATGAGGTTGACTCTGACTGTCGTCGGGAGTTGCGAGATTCACTTTTATATATGGAAGATTGTGTGGGCCCAGTAATGGACATGACATCACATGTGATTGAAAACTCAAAACGAAGAAAGGGTTCATATACGTGATTCTGTATGTAGGAAAGTGAGAAATAGAAGAGTTGAAAAAGAAAAGAGAAACAAGGTTTCTGCATCTGTCGGGCATAGCTTGCCACAGCAGTAACAGTCACTTCTCATGCATAGTTGCACACCAGTGCCATCACCTACTAGTAGAGTCAAGATATCGAATTTGGGGTCGAATACCTATGTAGGAACTGTGGCTCACCTTAGAAATGTATGGGAATGCATATGTCAGTGATGCTTGTGTCTTGAGGTAGTAGACTCACTCCCACCAATCAAGGTAAGAAGCCAGCCAATTTCTGTTGCTATGAATTCCACAACGCTGAAGTGACTTATCTTATGCAAGGATGAAGTATGTTACATGAAGTTGGCTCAAGACCAGCGACTGCTGATTGAGTCATACAAAAATGTACACCACACGGGCATTCAACGAGATTCCGAGCCAGCCTTTGGTTTGGGTTTCCTAAGGACAGGATGATGTTTCCGTCCCGTAGACCACGTCATTTATACACCCCAATCACACTCGTGAATTTTTCACTTTCTTCTCTATCAGAGCCTGGTCAGTTCTCCAAGCTTGGTCTAGAGTGTACTTCTTGATAAAGAAACTGAGCACAAGGGTGGCAGCGCTAAAGCCAGCCACGTAGTACCACAGGCTTCGCAGGCTTTCCGAGTATGCCTGAACCAACTCGTCCCTCATCGCTGACGTAGCCGGCAGTGACTTCAGAAAGGCGATGAGGCCCTCGATTTGATGACTAAACTCATCTGCCAGGGGCCCGATAGTCTGGAGGCCGCCAGCTACTGCTTTGAAACGGTTCTGTAAGATCGCGCCACCGACTGAGACACCTGTGGCTTGTCCGAGGGATCGGGCGAATGAGAAGAAGGAAGCGGCGGCCCCAGCGTCTTCTGGGCGACCAGCAGCCTGGATGGCGACCGGCACTGTCGTGAAAAGAACACCTGTCGATATGCCAATAGGGATGTTAAGTAGAACCCAGCCGAACACAGACGTATTATGGTCGAGCAGACTCAACAGCACGAACCCGAAGACTGCTACAGTCCATCCTAGTCGGATGAATGTGCGGTATTCGCCGGTCTTGGTTGCTAAAAGGCCTGCTATGATCCCGGCAGCTGCGAGAGAGGCCAGTTGGTTAGCGTATTAGTCTTGCAAGCCGTATGGGAGCCAATTAGGGACAAGTTTATCACTCACCGACAATGGTGATGCTGTCCGGCATCGCCGCTAGAGCAGTAGTAATAGTCCCATACAACTTGACAGCCTCGTAGTAAATGACCAAGAAATAAAGTAGGCACCACACCACAGCTCCATGTGCCATGGCCAACAGGAAGCAGATGATCATGGTTCTGTTGTTGAAAATGGTTGGTATAACGATCGGTTCCTTCGCAAGCATGAACTCGTACACCATGGTGAAAACGATTCCTTCGGCCCCCTGGACCATTGGAAACCACGTTTGCCAGTCGTCCCATCCGAACTGGACACCTCCCCAAGACAGGCCGACCAGAAAGCAGACCAGAGAACCGGTTAGGGCTATGGCGCCGATCCAGTCGAATCGCCGCAATTTAGGAATAACCTTGCCGGGAACAGGCGTCTGATTCAAGTAGAAAGAGATGGCTAGGAATCCGAGTACGACAAATGGGATCATGAGAAAAAAAATATACCTCCATGTTGCCTTCTCCACCAGAACGGCACCCATCAGGGGGCCTGAGACCATTCCAGCAGCCCAAGCTGGTGCATAGCGCATGTCAGTCTGGTAACCCCAAGTTATATCCCGACAAGACAAACGCCGCACGTACCTGAACCGAGATATCCAAGATACTTTGCGCGATACCTCAAGGGGACAAGGTCCGTGACTGTCGTCTCAGCTAGGGCTATAATACCGCCTCCTGTGTCTCAAGGATCAGTGCCGCGCTCTTCAAAGGAGACTGAGCTTTGAAAGACTGACCGCCAATCCCCATAACAGTGCGCCCCAGTAGCAAGACGGTAAAGTTTTGAGCCTGGCCCGATATGATACAGCCGGCGGCAAAGAATGCACAAGATATTTGAATCATCTAGCTCGAAACTATTAGCCACGGAAATACAGAGAATTATGGATTTTCCGGAGCCAGGTGAACTACATCACCCAGGTGCAGTGGCTACGGTATAGTCGAGGGATCGACCAAGGAAGGGGGGTTCGCCTACCAGCTTTCTGCCGAATAAAATGCTAAATGACGATAATATGGGTTGGGAGACGGCAGAGGCCAGGAGAAAGCTGCTACCAGTCCAGAAGGCCTCGATAGACGACCCGTTGAGTTCGGCGGCGATGGTTGGGAGGGCCAGGGCGAGGCAAGACGCTTCGAGAGATACACAGACGCTGACGACGATTAGAGACCCAAATGCCCACAAAAACGCCCTCGATGGCCGCCAGTCCAGGCTGGCGGCTTTGGCTAGACTAGGATTCAGTCTTTTGTCTTTCGGAAAAAAAAAGGGGGGGGGGGTTGGGAAGCCGCGGCACCAGTGGGAGTGGCGGCGTACCTTGATGTTCTTCTTGGACACCGCGCGGCAGGTAGCCCTGCTGCAGCGCTTGCGGCCCGGACGACTGTCTCGTGCTGGCCCTATCCATGTACGGCGGCGGAATGTATGAGTGTCTGCTGTTGCGCCCGCCGGGCCAGATATTGCGAGGACGAGGAGGGGTGCGGGTGCCTGGTCGGTCTTCGACATATTCGCGTATGAGTAATTCTGTGTACTGAGATTCGTGCCGCGGTTTGTATCGAGGGTAGGTATCGTCTATTATGGAAGGCAATGCCATGTTGCTTGGCGGACCGTTCGTGCTCGTGTATCGACAGATGCAAGCAAAGCACAATGCTGGGCCGGAGTAGCCACGGTAGTAGGTAAGAGATGTCTTGCTCTTCAATGATTAAGCCTATATAAAACAGGAAGGGGCCAGTCCAGCACCTCTAATGCCCATACTTGTGGAAGAAGCAAGTTGCGTGTTGACGGCCAAGAGAGAAACAGGCATATCCCGGAGCCTTGCTGTCCCTGCTCCAGCTTGTGAACAGCTTGATTCGGACCGCTCATACTGCAGGGACAACTGTCGTCTGATCATCTGAACTTCTGCTGCGGCAGTTAATTTAGCGGGGCCTGAAGGACCTGGCTGCAGATAGACATCACGCACCCTCTCCTGCTCAATCTACACAAAACAAACCAGAAATAGCGACGGCTTCGAGCCGGCACTGTTGTCACCATCAATAGTTCTTGTCGCGGCGCAAGCGCCTCTTCTTGCCAGGCCTCGCGGAGGGCATCACGTGGACGTCAGGGAACCCCTTGCCCTCTTGTTCACAAGCTAGGCCACAGTCCCATCCCGAGCCTCGGCCTGTGAATGGCTGGGGGACTGCAGTATCAAGTCGGGTATCCAGGGATGAAGACTGTGAGAGCCGAGGGAGAAGAGCACACAAGACTCTCCGGGTTTGGAGTCGAGGCCAGGGCGTCCCAGTGCTACCTACACTACAGGCCCAAGACAACGCATCCTGCAATGCGTGGAGCTTCTACTGAGGGGTGGCTCGCGCCGAGGCCCACAGGCCATCCCGCAACGCATATGATCTTTGAGGGGTTACTTTGTGGTGCGGCATCACGTCCACTGGCTGGCTGGCCGGCTGGCCATCCGGAAGCTCCACCGAACGGTCAGTGAGAACAGAGGTGCATACGCCGCTCCAACAAGACGTCATCTTGCCAAGCCTAAGGTGTGTTGAGGTGGTATTTATTTGGCCGGAGTGCCTCGCGCGACAGCCTCGGTAGTTTCAAAAGCTTGCCGCTGGAATCTGCCTTGCCGCCGTGCAGGTAAATCAGCCACGCACGCAGCTCATGACAGCAGGTGCTGGACGGCTTAAAAAGAAATAAAGGAAAAGAACCTGATGTATTAGGCGGCCGGGTGGATGCGACGGACTAAATAAGTAGCTCAGGCTCTAAAAATAGTTGGACAAAGTAACTAAATCAACAAAGTACTGGGGGGGATAACGTTGCGCAATTAATCATTAGCTAGAAAATCTGCTTTTATTCAAACGGCCAATTTGGCTCTAAGTCCCTCTACCCACTCACGCACCAACCTACTTACAAACAGACATTTTTTCGAAGAGAAGTCTTTAGGGGGGGGGGGGGGGTTTTTTTTTTAAATCAAATACCTCCTGCTATATCAATGGTTACTAAATATTATTATTATATTAAACTTATAGGTTTTTTATAAGTAAATAAAATTAAAAATAATGATATTTAATATATAAGATTTTTTTTTTTTTTTTAAGGATATATAAAGTATTAAATATTATTAAAAGCTTTAAACTTAATATAATAATAAAAACTTTGTTTCTAGAAGCTATTTATATATATTAATTTTTTATTTATTTTAATTTTTATTTTATAATAAGAGTCTCAAGAGTAGCTAGACAAAAAAATCTTCGTTTCTAGCACTTTTTATTTATAATTAGTTAGTAATGGGAATCGCTTCTATAATAGGAATTAGTATTAATTAGTATTTATCTTAATTAATTATTTATTATTTATAAATATGAAAAAGCTATAAAAATAAATATGAATTAAAAAGTATTAAAATTTATATAAAATAGATTTTTAGTATTAGTTATATATTTAAATTTTATATTATTCTTATATTTTTTATATATTTAAATTAAAATATAGTATATAAGTAATGTTTATAAGTAATTAATTTAATTATAAATAATAATAATATAAATATATAAATAAAATATAATATATTAAATATTAAATATAATAATAATATAATATAATAATAATAAATAAGTAAATAAAAAAAAATAATAATAAATAATAATATTTATAAATTATACTTATAATTAAATTTATATATTTATATATTCTATATTTTATATATATTAATATTTATATATTTTATTTATATATTATTATTTATATATTTTAATATTAGTATTTTTATATTTTATTATTTATATATATTTATAATAATTTTATTTAAATTAAGCTAAAACAGGTTAGATTTTAAAGTGGTTAGTTTTATATTCCTTTATGTTTTCTTTTTGTTTTTAAGGCTTTTGTTCTAATTTCAAATAAATATAACAATTATAAGTTAATATTAATCTTTAATATTTTATTTAAAAAATTTCATTTTTTAAAAAAAATTTTAATTTATTTATTATATAGAATAACGTGAAGGAGTTTTATTTTAAGCCTAGTTTAATGTTTTAAAGATATATGTAGTATTTTTTATTAGAAAATATTTTTTTTAATTTTTCTATATATCTTCTAATTAATAATAAATCTTTATTTTTTTTTTATTTATATAAAATATAAATAAAAAATATTTTTATTATATTAATACAAAAGTTATTTCTTATTCAATATAATATTTTATTATTTTAAATTTAATAATTAAGTTTAAAATCTTTGTAAAGACTTATAATTAAAGTTTTTAAAAATCTTAATTATTATTATTAAACTTAAATTATGTTAAACTTATAGAAAACCTTTTTTTATTTTACATTTGGTTTTTTTATTAAATTATATAAATTATTAAAATATAATAATTTCATAATTAAATAATATATTAAATAATAAGAAAAAAACTTATTATTTATTATATAATAAATGATTAAATAAGAAATACTTTATATTATTAAATTTCTTCTTTATTTTACTTAAAAAATTGTAATAAGGCTTTTTAATAAAGAAAAAAAAAAAAAGATTTAAAGAGGCTAATATTTATATAACTTAAATTATATTATTTTTAAATTAAATATTTAAATATAAGCTTTAAAGTAATTATTATTTATATTAGCTTCCAATAATTGCAAATCTTATAAGTATTTCGTAAATTATTTAATAAGTAAACTTTATTGAAATTTAAAATCTTGATTAAATTAAGTAATATTTATATTTTAATTCTTAAGGTAATTACAAGAGTTACCTAAGGGTATAAGTATATAATAAATATGGAATTAATTAATCCTATCTATATTAGACTATTTGGGAATATTAAAGTAGGAGCCTATAGCTAACTAATTAACTGTTTATTTAATTAGTAGCTAACTAAGTAATAGTCCCCTATATATCTTCTATAAGTGCTAGGCCATAAAAAGAGATATAATACCGTTATTGCTTATGCTTACTAAGTTATTATAATTAGTATACTAATGGTAATAATAGTAACTTTAATTAGCCCTTCTCCTTCTTAATCTAGGCTAGATTACTAGTAGTACTAGGGTATATAACTTTATATGCTTTTATTAATTCCATATAATTAGCTAGCTTAGTAAGAGATTTTTATATAATATATTCAGCAAACTAACCCTTTTGATAAATTAAGTATTATAATATACTACTTTTACTATATTGCTTAATCTTCTTATTAATAATATACTTTACTTTATATAAGTTACTTATAGTGGGGCTATTAGCTTCTTTATAATAAATTTAACTAGGATTTAGTAGCAATTAATTAAAGAGGTTATTATAAGTAATATATTTATTTAAGTACTAGATACTAATTATTAGATAGACTTATATGTTAGCATTATAATCTCTAGTCTTAAAGTTTTACTTATAAGCTAATAGAGGTACCCTTTATATTATAATAAAGGGTGCTTTATATAATAGTTATATCTTAGTATTTTAGCAAAATAATAGCTTATAGGCTGTACTTATATATAGCTAGACGGTGTTATTAATTTTAAATTCTACTTATTAGTATTTAGTATATTTAAATTACTTAGATTCTAAAGTAATAATATTTCCTATTAATCATAAATAATAATAAATATACTCTTATAGAAATTAAATGTATAATAGCTTTTAAGTAACCTTAATAAGATAAGAAGATAAAGAAGGAATATTAAAACTAAATAGAAGATTATAAGAACTAGCACTAATAAAATACTAATAAGCTTTATAATAGTAAATTACTATTTCTATATTTTAATTTTTATATTTAAAAGTAGTATTAAACTATCAGTAATAAGTAATAGTTATAAGTACTTAAATACTAAAGCTCTTTTATATGTTTATTTAAGAGTAAGAAATAAACTTAGTGTCTTAGTTGGATATAATTAATCTAGGGTAAGACTAGTTACTTAGTAATAGCTATTAACCTAATACTATGCCCTATTATTCAGCTAAGTATTTAGTATAGCTAGGGATTAGCAATATATGTTTAGAAGTCTTATAAGTAATAAGTATAAGCAAATCATAAGTAGTAAAGTTCTTTAACTACTATAAGGTATTAATTAATAATACTTTAAGAAGACTAATAATAAAGTCTAGTAATATTATATATATTAGCTCCTTTAGTGTTTAAATGGGTTAAAGGTTACTAATAAGCTATTAATTCTCCTTCTTTTAAGCATTATACTAATAATAGTAGTATGAGTAAGTAATTATAAAGTAGTGCTTCCTTTATTAGTAAACTTTATCTAAGGTGTAAATTACGTAATCTCTACTAAAGTAATACTTATTAGTATATATATATTATAAAAAAATCTATAATAAGTAAATATAGTATTATTAGTTACTTAGCATTATTTTAATTCATCTTATATAGCAACTAGTTATGTAGTATAAATAGGTAGCTAAGCTTTAAAAAAGAGATAATATCTTTATTATATCAACTAATAGCAAGTTTACTACTAGTGAAATTAAATATAACTATGGATTTAATAATTCTAACATAAATAGCATTAGCCTTATATTCTTAAATAAATTATATATATATTATATTTTATATTACTACCTTAATAAATACATTACTAAGTTATTATTATTTATTTTATTATAAGTATACTTACGTAAGCTATCTAGTATAGTATCTAAAGTATTAAGACCTTTCTGATGAATTTGTGCTATAGAATAGCATTCAGTTCAGCGTGTGTTTCGGCAAGGTCGCAGTATGGTGCTCTGAGGCGAATTGGGACGATTGACAATGGTCTGGACAACTTTGTATTGAATTAAGTTGGGCTTCTGTAAGCCCTCCTTATATACCCTCCGACGTCGTCTCACCCCTGGGCACGCTGCGGTCGGCTCTGGTGCAAATTTGCAAATGCCGGAAAATTCGCCCTTCCAACACACCATCTTTGGTTCCAAGCAACCAGCCAACCATAGCCCTAGCAATACCCAAATTAAGTACATATAAACTTCAGAAATCAAGCTATCCAATGCACTAAGTCATATACTTTTTGGGTAAGAAATAAGGGTAATGCAGAGGTCTGAATTAAGGTGCAAATGCAGGCCAAAATAATCGACTCACGGCCACCAAACTCATCTTGCGTCACGCACGCACTGGGCGTACTTAGCGAAAATCGCCTGACTCGCAAGTCTAGGGTAACTCCTTGCTAGGAAGTCTAGGGTAACTCCTTACAACNGTAGCCACTAGCAATACCCTTCAAGGTACGCTAGGGGAGTTGGCTACTGCTATTCAGGGCCTATCGGCCCTAGTAGCCCAGCAGGCGCCCCAGCCGGCGCCTCCAGCGCCTCCAGCGCCTCAAGTGCCCCAGACGGCCCCCTCGGAGCCTATGGATATAGAAAGTCCTTCTATAGGGCCTATGGGCCCTAATCAGAGGCCTATGGGCCCTGGAAGGCAGCCAGAACCCACTTGATTTAGTTCCAATTTTAGTAAGGAGCTCTCTAAGAAGGTATATACCTTCCCAGAGACGTATTACCTAAAAGGCCCTAAAATTTCAACCAGTGAAAGCAAGCATTTGCTATTATACTTCGGGCTATAGGGTACAGCCAATTTCTCACAGACCCTTCTATAGCTAATAGCCTAAGTAATAGTGATCAGGCTATTCTCTTAATGCTCTTAAGAGATAGCCTATCTTCAAGCCCACAGGCTGCTATTACTTGGATCTCAGGCCCTGCAGAAGCCTATAAGCTACTAAAGGACCAGTATTCTCATTCTATAGGTCTACAGAGAGATTCGCTATATAGGGAATTTCACTCCCTAAAATATACTTCTAGTACAAACCTAGCGGAATTTAACGCTCGGTTTAATAGCCTAATCTCTAGGCTACACCTTACTAGGGCCCAAATAGAGCCAACTAACCTAATAAATCAGTACCTAGGCTCCTTAGAAAGAGCATTTCCACAGTGGGCAGAGCAGCTCAGAGGAACTATCCATACGCTAAAAGCTACGGGCCAGCCTACTAATAGGCTAAATCTACAGTTCCTTATAGCGGATATACTAGAAGAGACTAGAAATCCGTCTTCAGCATCCTATCAGGTTGCTAAGGGGGAATAGAAACCTCCTTCAGGCCCTTAGGGGCCTAAAAATCAGTCTTCAGGCTTCAAAAGGCCTAAAAAGACTAGAAATAAAGGGCAGAACCCTAGAAAGGCTGAAGAAAATAAGCCTAATAAGGGATCCAGGGGCTCTAGTNAGGGCAGGACCCTAAAAAGGCTGAAGAAAATAAGCCTAATAAGGGATTTAGGGGCTCTAGTGGCAAGAAAAAATCTATAGAGCCTAAATCGCCTAGTGGGAAGCCCCCTGAAAATTTAGGGGACTACGCTTGTGCTTTAGGCTATTCAGCCTATAAGGATGAAGAATTAGCTCCTAGTAAGAGCTATTCTTTAGGTGATGAGGCTAGTGATTCAGATAGCTTGTCTATAGCCTTAGAAAGCCCCTGTAAGCTCTGCTATAGGGGTTCACGATCAAGAGGGCCCCTTAAGAAGGACCCTAAGCTTTTTAGGCCTTCTAGGCCTATTGCTCTATTATATGATATTAGTTCTATAGTATATATAGTAAATAGCCGTTCTTTATTTACTAATTTAGTGATAACTGGTGATTTTGGGTACCTGCAAACAGGTGGGGGTAGGGTATACCCCTTAGGTAGAGGTACTGCTATATTTCAGGTAATTAGCCCTGAAAGCCTAGCTAAGACTAAGCGTCTAGTCCTAAAGGAGGCACTATATGTGCCCTTTATGGATATTAGTATTTTTAGTGGCCTTTGCTACTATAGTGCTGGGGGTTACCTCTTGAGGAATACCCTATATAGGGCTGATGAGCAACCGATTGTGTACTTAGACCCTTTTAAAACGGGATTTTTTATCCCTTAGAAGGGGATATAGGCCCTAGAGACCTATACTACTCAGGCTAATAGTATATATTACGTCCCTAGTAGTAGTATAAATGCCTTAGAGATAGTGCTGCCTCCTTTTGATAGGGAAGCAGCTAGGGATTATGAGAAGATCCCTACCCCTTAAGAGCTTATTCTTTTAAGGGAAGAATTAGGCCCTTTTGGGTCCTTTATAGGCTTTATTGCCTTAGAATTTAGGCTAGCATTGCCTAATTCTGAGTTATAGGGTCTTCCGGTATGGGTCCCTTGCATGCCCCCTTCTATAGGTCCTTCCCCGCGGGTAGAACCGCCTATAGGAAATAGGGGAGATAGGGCTATAGAGGACCTAGAAGATCTTCTTTTGGAGGGCCTCTTGCCTTCTAAGAAAGCCACTAGACCTTTTGAAGGGTTCCTTAAGTTACTCAAACTAGCCTATCTCTGGTATAAGAGATTNTCCCCAGTAGTAGTACAAACGCCTTGGAGATAGTGCTGCCTCCTTTTGATAGGAAAGCAGCTAGGGACTATGAGAAGATCCCTACCCCTTAAGAGCTTATTCTTTTAAAGGAAGAATTAGGCCCTTCTGGGTCCTTTATAGGCTCTATTGCCTTAGAATCTAGGCTAGTATTACCTAATTCTGAGTTACAGGGTCTTCTAGTACGGGTCCCTCACATGCCCCCTTCTACAGGTCCTTCCCTGCGGGTAGAACCGCCTGTAGGAAATAGGGGGGATAGGGCTATAGAGGACCTAGAAGATCTTCTTTTGAAAGGCCTCTTGCCTTCTAAAAAAGCCACTAAATGGCCTATGCAGGCCACTAGACCTTCTGAAGGGTCCCCTAAGCTACTTAAACTAGCCTATCTCTAGCATAAGAGATTGGGGCATATTAATCTTCATCTACTAAAGAAGACAGCTAAGATAGCCCAGGGGGTGCCTAATTTTAATTTAATCTTAAAAGGGGATTTTTTATACCTAGCCTGTAATAGGGCTAAGGCTATCCATAGGCTAAATCACAAGCCTATTAATAATCTAGAGAGTATATTAGACTCTTTAAAAGGGGATACCTTTTCTATTAAGCCTATGCCCTATAATAAGTGCCCTATTAGGCTACTAATAGTGGATAGAAAATCTAGGTTTAGGTAGCTTTTCCTGCTAAGAAATCGAGATAGGGACCTAATAATGGATACTATTAAGGGCTTCTTTAGGTCCTTAAAGGCCCTATTTGGGCGGTACCCTAGGGGCTTTCATTTTAATAGCGGGAAGGAGATAAATGCCCAGCTATAGGCCTGGCTATAGCATAAGGGTATAGCCTTTTTAACAAGTAGCCCCTATATTCACAAGCAAAACGGTCTAATAGAACGCTCCATTTAAGTAATTCTAGACCGTCTTAGGGCTACTATGCTTACTGCAGGCCTACCGCTATATCTATAGTGTTTTATTATACCTGCCATACTTAAGTTAGTTAACTCAACTGCCCTAATAAATAGAGACCTTATAGCCTATTAAGAGCTATATGATGGGCTAGAGCCCTCTAAAACCCACAAACTACTTCTAAAGCAGTATAGGGTTATAGGGGCTCGCTATAAGGTCTTCCTGCCTGAAGAAAAGCATCAGAAGGGCTATAAGCTAGCCCCAAGGACTAAGACAGGCTATTTGCTAGCGGTATTAGGGAATAATATATACCAAGTATATATCCCTAAACAGCATATTATTCTAAAGACCTCTATTCTTAAGATTTACGAGGAATTAAGCAGTATAGATTCTAATAGCGGTTTTGGGCCAGAAGGGGTATTAGAGGGTCCCCTAGACCCTCTAGATAGGGATGTAGACCCTACAACCGCTGTACCTGCTGGGTCTCAAATAGACCCCCTAGGAGGGCCTCTCTCAGGCCCTATAGTACCTGCTGGGTCTCAAATAGACCCCCTAGGAGGGCCTCTCTCAGGCCCTACAATACCTGCTGGGTCTCAAATAGACCCCCCAGAAGAGCCTCTCTCAGGCTTACCTGCACTTTCTGCAGAAGGGGACCCCACTGTGGGTTCCGGGGAATTAGAGGATATAGGGCCTAATTTAGGCCCTACAAAGTCGTCCCCAGAGGGTATAGGGCCAACTCTACCTGAAGAAATGGACCTATCATACGCCAAACAGATCGTCTACTCTATCTTCAAAAGAGCACGCCAAATAGCGTTTAGTACTACAAACGCTGCAGCCCCCCAGACCTGGAAACAGGTGCTAAAAAGCCCTAATAGGGCTAAATGGCTACAGGCGATCTATAGCGAATTTGAGCAATTAATTTTGCAAAATACCCTCGAATTTTGGCCAGCAAATCAGCTTCCAGAAGGTCGAAAGCCTATAACCAGTCGACTAGTCCTACGAGAGAAAAAGGACGAGAATAATAGGGTCTTTAAATTTAAAGCCCGATTAGTAGTCAGAGGATTTCAACAGAGGAAAGGGGTAGATTTTACCGAGACCTTCGCCTCAACCTCTAGCCCTCCTACCTGGAGGGTACTACTAGCACTAGCTGCTATTCTTGACTGGGAAATCGAGCAGATCGATTTTATAGGTGCCTTCCTAAATAGTACGCTGAAAGAACAGGTCTTTATGGAGCTTCCAGAGGGGTTCAAAGAATTTGCCGCCCAAACTAGTAGCCAAATTCATCGGCTATTAACTAGGGCTGGCTATAACCCCTCTGATCAGCAGATAATTCGGCTAAATAAAGCTCTATATGGCCTAAAGCAGGCCCCTAGGGAGTGGCAACAGATAGTTATTGACCTTCTGAAAGGTCTAGGCTTCAAACCGCTACTCTCAGACTCCGCCGTCTTCTACAGCAGGGCGTCAGGCCTATTTATAGTGTCCTACGTCGACGACTGCCTAATAATAGGGCCTGGAATCTCCAAAATTCAGGCCCTAAAACGCCAAATCCA
>NQMI01000014.1:437929-481557 GCA_002270565.1 Stenocarpella maydis
TCAGCAGATAATTCGGCTAAATAAAGCTCTATATGGCCTAAAGCAGGCCCCTAGGGAGTGGCAACAGATAGTTATTGACCTTCTGAAAGGTCTAGGCTTCAAACCGCTACTCTCAGACTCCGCCGTCTTCTACAGCAGGGCGTCAGGCCTATTTATAGTGTCCTACGTCGACGACTGCCTAATAATAGGGCCTGGAATCTCCAAAATTCAGGCCCTAAAACGCCAAATCCATAAGGCGTATGCTATAGAAGACAGGGGCCCTGCAAGCTTCTTTCTAGGTGTTCGAATTATTAGGGACCGCCCTAATCGAACCCTATGGCTCTCCCAGAGCCAGTATATTGAGGAAGCTATTAGAACCTTCAACTTAGAGGGTTCTAGGCCTATTTCAGTTCCTCTCCAGCCAAACTTAGTCAACTTAGGCCCTATCGAAGGGCCTATACTCGACCGAATTCGACACAAGCGCTTTCAGGCTATAGTGGGCACCGCTATGTATTTAGTTACCCAAACTAGGCCTGATATTAGCTTCCCGGTCCAGTGGCTAGCTAGAGCCTTCCAAGCATCCAAATCTCAGCATTTAGTAGCTGCACAGAACCTGTTTAGGTACCTAAATAGCCATCGACACCTTGCTATTAGGTATTCTGCTAGGGGTCTCAAAGACCCCCTACAGAGCTCACTCCTAGAGCCTATAGGCTATTCTGATAGCGACTATGCTGGGGATAAGGCCTCCTCTAAATCAACATATGGGTATGTATTTACCCTAGGAGGAGGGCCCATTTCCTGGAAATCAAAGCGAGGAAGCACTATAGCGTTATCAACGCTAGAGGCTGAATTTATAGGGCTTATAGAGGCTACTCGGGAAATCCAGTGGCTTCGAGGGCTCTATATAGAACTGAATAGGCCTATTCCTAGGCCAACGATCCTCTATGGAGATAATACGGGCGCTATCTCCACTGCTAAGGACCCTTCACACCATCAACGAACTAAGCATACGCTTCTTAGGTACCACTACCTACGTGCTGAAGTTCAGAAGGGGACCCTCGAAGTTAAATACCTCGAGACCAGTAAAATGGTAGCAGACGGGCTTACAAAAGCCCTTCCAGCACCTAAATTTCAGGTGTTNGGGGGCTTTTCTTTACTTGTATTTCTCTCTCCCGTTTCCATTTTAAGAGTAAGGGTTAAATGCTATAGGCCTATTAGGCCTATATCTTCAACAGAAGGGGTGTTAAACGGAACCGCTCAGCAGGGCGTTGGCACTTCCTGCAAGGAGTTACCCTAGACTTCTTGTAAGGAGTTACCCTAGACTTCTAGTAAGGAGTTACCCTAGACTTCTTGCGAGTCAGGCGATTTTCGCTGAGTACGCCTAGTGCGTGCGCGACGCAAGATGAGTTTGGTGGCCGTGAGTCGATTATTTTGGCCTGCATTTGCACCTTAATTCAGACCTCTGCATTACCCTTATTTCTTACCCAAAAAGTATATAACTTAGTGCATTAGATAGCTTGATTTCTGAAGTTTGTATGTACTTAATTTGGGCATTACCAGGGCTATGGTTGGCTGGTGGCTTGGAACCAAAGATGGTGTGTTGGAAGGGCGAATTCTCCGGCATTTGCAAATTTGCACCAGAGCCTACCGCAGCGTGCCCAGGGGTGAGACAGGGTCGGAGGGTATATAAGGAGGGCTTACAGAAGCCCAACTTAATTCAATACAAAGTTGTCCAGACCATTGTCAATCGTCCCAATTCGCCTCAGAGCACCATACTGCGACCCTGCCGAAACACACACGCTGAACTGAATGCTATTCTATAGCACAAATTCATCAGATGCCTATTATTGAGAAGTTTCAGGTAGATTAGAGGGTTGGAAAGTGCTGGTTATTGGTGATTTGTGGCGCTAATATTAGTGTTCCAGTTGTAATAATCAGCTTGCCATTATACCTCAAGGCTTAAGTAGTCTGGGACTTGTGCTATTGCTATAATACAAAAAAAACGTTATCTAATTAAATAGGGATGAATTTTGAGGCTGAATTAACTAGGCTCTCTAAGCATTAGTTAATTGGGCTTGGTGTGGGTGGTTAGTAGGTAAGTGTTTAGGGATGTGAAGAGGATAGTTAAAGGGCATGATGCAGAGGCTGTAAAACGTACTGCTTGGGGTAGTGCAATGAGGTTGAATAGTGTGATCTGATTGGCTATTGGGCTGCTTAGTAAACAAACTTTGTGTACCCTCCGTTTTCCTTTGTGCGAATCTCCGTATTCCACTAGTTGGGGCGCGAGTTGGGGCACTAACTCGCAGGCGGCGTTTTGTATCTTTTATATAGTTTCCTGCATCATCCTTATGACTACCTGAGTGGCATTCTAGGCCGCCTGCCTCATAATACCATCTAAGATGCCCTAGTTTTATAGCGCTGTAAGGATAGCTTGGCTAAATTCTGGGTGGTTGGTTATTATATGCATAAACTCGTTTTCCGCTAGGACGCGGGCGGCTCTTAAAGGCCCTGCCTTGCTGCTATCTCTAGCACCTTACTAAGGTATATTTCCTGATATCTTATTCAGAGTTTTAATTTGCTAGAAAATTATAAAGGAACTATAGGAGATCGAATCTAATTTAACGAGTATATATAAGCTAATGCTATATATTGGCTATAGTTAAGCTAGGTTTGATAAGGAAAGAAAAAGTAGAAGGAAAATCCTATAAGTCCGAAATTTGCGCTCTTATGTGCGGAATCCCAAGTGGGTCCGGAGGGAGCCGGACCGCGCTAACACCTAGGGTTCCATCCTGTAACAGTATAAGTATATAATTCCTAGCTCTTTTAAGGTTGTTAATCTAATAGGCTTAATTAAGTTATCTTTATATAAAGCTTATTTCTTTACTCTTGCTACTTTATAAATTACTAAGTAATCTACTAATTAGTATTAAATAGCCTTTATTATATAGTAATAGTATATATATATATAGGGTTCTGTTTAATAGGTCTATAATTACTTGCTTTTCTAATTATTTAGAGAAAGCAAGGACGTTTTATATAAATAGGAAAAGTAGCCTCTTCCCCTGCTAAGCCCCTTTACTTAATCAGGCAGCCTAGCCTAATAGGATTACGTGCAATCTAACAAGGTAATATTCTAATAATATTAATATTTAACAAAAGTTACTTATTTAAGAATATCTTTTTTTAAAAAAAATTAAATAAATTTTTATTTTTTTTAATAATATTTATTTTAATATATTTATTATAAATAAATTAAAGAATTAGCTTTAAAAAGAATTTATTCAAGTATATTTTAAGATTCAAGGTTTTATATATAAACTTTCGTAAAACAAATCTCAAAGTATTTATATATTTATTGAAATTTCATTATTTATAAATACTTTTTAAATTAATATTATTTTATATTTATATTATATATTATAAAATTATAAACTTAACCTTTAATTTAATATATTAACATTCAAAAAAGTAATATTTATTAAGAAATCTTAATATTATATATATAAATATTAATATTTTATAAAATATATATTTAAAAATATATTTAACATATTTATAATACATAAAATATTTATTTAATATTATTATACAAAGATTAATTTAAAATATTATACTTTAAGTTTAGGGTTAGAGTTATTGGATTTAATTTGGATTTAATTTGAGCTATTAAAAAGTAGGTGTGTTTTGGTGTGAATATACTGTGTGTAGGGTGGCCGGAATCTGGGGCCACGATGTTACTACTTTGCCAAGTCCCGAGGCCTGCCTGTGATTGTGTAGCCTCCAAGCTACCTAGGTAGTTCATGTAGTACTTGGGCTAGTCTTAGCCCTGTAGGCTATGCACCGAGTTGCACGAGACCCAACCGCTCTGTTACAGAAAGCCTATCATACCCTTTCTACTTGAGATCCGTCTAGGCCCTCTGCTCCCGCCAAGAGATATAGTACCAGTAATCTATCAATCACTGTATAAGGAGTAATGTGGCGCTGGAATTTATTGCAGATAGCGGAATTAAGCTGCTCAGACAGAGCTCCAAGAGCAACATCTGGCCTTGGTGGCATTATAGTCTGATGCTACAGATTTGTTTCACTTTACGCCCTGGCAAGCGAATGGATGACTTGCCAGGTTACAGCCTGGATATCCTCAAAGAGTACAAGGTACTTGACGAAGAGGATGCCGATCAAGGGTTGAGACAATATCTTTATTTCTGTAACACCCGCCTGGGCAAGGAATTGGACTCAGAAGATTTACAATTGTCAGGATGTCTGGGTTTCTGCCATGAAGCCTCCTCTTGGCCGAGCCCTCGCTTGGCTAGTGGCCTGGCTAGTGGCCTGGGGATCGTACCGGCTTCATGCTACAGTCAAGTGGCGGTAGGAGGCAAGGTTCTCATGGCGAATCTGGGCTGTTTCACCAGCAATAATTTCGTCAAAGATTATCACTTCATATATGAACTGGAGCTATATTGGTCTAGATACAATTTTCGGGAACATATGGCGCCTGGGAGATTGGTTGGATCGGCAGCAAACGGACCAGAAAGCACAGCGCGGTCTCATGCACATGGAATCACCTCGAACTATAGTCGGGTCTCGAACTCAAAGCTCGTTTCCCCTTTGGTCTATGAGTTTGTAGCGCCGTTTTCTCGATTCAAGTCCTTCCCATGGACGGACTACGTTCAGTCGGGGTCGGGGAGACTCAAGGATACTGAGTGGTTTTACTGCGGGTACTATTGGGACGCTGGGGATTCTAGTAGTGCCCTGGAACTCGGTAGTATTTGGGTCCGGTGAGCCCTCGTCATTGGACAAGGAATCTGTGAATTTGCTCGCCAAGTTTACAGAGGTGCTTTTCGCCAGGCCAACAAAGTTCTATCACCATCATCATTTTCCTTCCCGCTTTTGTGTTTAGGACCTGGGGCAGGCGTGGTTCTTGGGATGAAATTGGATCGACCGGGTGTTTTGTATTATTGCCCACCAAAAAGTGCAGCACCTGCCCGTAATTGCTGTCTTGAATAGCTTCGTGAGAAAGCTAATGCCCTCATCTCTCTATTGCTATATACTTTCAAGATAGCTACTACGTGAGACGCCGGCTTCCTCCATCCGGTGAAGCTGGGCACGGCACGCCGGGCAGGTCAGCATCCGCGCTGATGTTCTGCCCCTGGCTCAGCCTGACAAAATGTTGACGGATAAGCTGGATACGGCTGTCGGTGTAGTCCGAGTTCGCAGGGTTGCCATACTGTAGCGTGTAGCCGTCGGTGTGATTTACAAATGCCTACAAAATCACGGCCCCGTCAGCACTGCGCCCTGGCTTTCAGAAATGGAGGGGATACCTACAGTACAATCGGGCACGTTGTGGCCAAACAGGCTCCAGAAGGCGTCTCCCACAGCTGCCGGGCTCTGCTCGATCACCCTGAACCAATCGGCCAGAGAGTCGCCCCTGGGAGTGACACCACCGTCCGCAGACCCTACCCAGTCATACTCACCGGCGAAGTAGCTCTTGTTCACCGAAGCAGCTGGAAGCCCGTGTTAGCCTTTATATGCATGCCCGCGAGCTCGTACTGGAGGGCGAGACCCACCCAGGTCCAACCCCTTCTGCAGCTTCGCAATATCAACCGGGTAGAAGTGGTCCGAGAAGATGTCCACGTGCTCAAGCGCCAGGTGCGTCTGATTAACGCCATACGTCCCGTCGACGAACAGCTTCCCCGGCGCCAGGCCCTTGACGTAGGCCGCCATGTCCTCAACCCAGGCCGCGGGCACGTCCATGTCCCCCCAGACGGGGCCCGCGAGCTCGTTGCCGCTCTCGATGGCGAAGATGGTGGGGTCCTCGGCGTAGGTGAGGTTGGTGAGCGGGTTGAAGTGCGTCAGCAGCACACGGACATACTCCTTGAAGGTGGCGACGATGCTGGCGTTGGTGTAGAAGTGCTGGATGAGCGGGTTGCCCGCGTCGGCGGCCTGCGTGAGGTTGAGCCCGGCCCACCGCAGGAAGTCGTACTTGCCCCCGTGGTAATAATCATAGTTGTCCGTCAGCGGGACCATGAGGCGCAGGCCGTAGGCGCGCGCCTGCGCCACCGCCCAGTCGATGCTCTCAAAGGCCTGCTCGTTGACGACGCCCGCCTCGGGCCACACGCTCAGCGGGTTGCCCGTGCTCACGCCCAACGTGTGCGCGCGGATCGCGGACCCGCCCAGGGCGCGCACGACAGCCATGACCTCGGTGGTGCGGCCTCGGGTTGGGTAGCTCGCGCTGGTCGGGCTGTAGAAGGGCTCTCCCGCGGGCGGCACGACGTTCTCGTCCAGCCCCAGCCAGTAGACGTTGGGGCCGACGGCCCTCCACGGCTCTCCGTCAAGAAGCAGGGCCGAGCCTTCGCGCGTGATGGGCAGGTCGCGCGCGTCCGCTCTGGGCCTGGGCCTGGACCCCGGCCTGTTGTGCCAGGCCATGTTCTCGTTCGCAGCAGCTACTGCCGCGAGGGCGAGTGCAAGGAATGCTAACCTCATGGCGGCGGTTATGTGTGAGGACTAGACACGCAATGGCGCTCTGGTGTAGGACAGGAACTCTACAGGCGTACGGTACGATACGGTACATATGTAGGCGCGGCTGACGTTGCATTGGCCGCGACGTAGTCCTGGGCGAGGGGCGAGGACATGGGTCATTGTAATGATGCCCTCGTCCTATAATCCCGGGTGCGTGAGTGCAGGGGCGCCGAGTTCGACGCCCGAGGCTGCCGCTACGAGACGTCGAGCACGCGTGCAGCATCACCCGGACAAGTTCCTGCAAGCCTGGCGCCCGAGGTAGTGGCAGGATTGGAGTGTAGATTGCATGCAGATTCCCGCATCAAAGGCGCGGAGATTTGAAGTGTAGGGGCACCTATGACCAGACTAGTAGCCCTGTATTAGTAGCGGGCGGAGGGGACTTGTCCGCGGCCAGAAAAGGACGCCTCAGGGGTACGGCTTCGTGCTTGACGACCGGCTCGGGACTGCATGCCTTGGCAGCTTGAGCCGCCATCACTGTGCTGTCGCGGGTCGCTCGGGTTCGGACAGTAGAGCTGGCTGATACGCATCTCCGGTGAACAGTTGGGAAACAATCATACAGATGCTGAGAAGAACGGGCGTCCTGGAACAATGTGTAAGTTGCGCCTCCGTTTCCAAAACAAATCTCCAGAAAAAGAGGTGACCAAAGTTGTCCTAACACCATGTCGCCGGCCGGATGACTTTCTAAACCACCAACTCGCCCGGCGGGAGAAGATCCCAGCCCCCTCCACAAGTACATCTCCTCTGCTGTGACAAGACAAAGTTCATGCCAGATTTCGCCGCCACCACATCCTCCATGACAGCACAGCACCTCACACACCTCCGCCATGGTGGTCCAGCGGCGGCATCCACATCCGGGTGCTGCTGCTGCTGATCGTGCGGTCGATGCATTGTGTCTTCCCCAGTGGTCCTGGCCGCCTTGTGCGCCGTCAGCTCCACGCGCTTGAACGTATCTACGTATTTGCCCTGTGCCTTCCTGGCGGCCAGTCTCCTCGGGTCCTCCTCTGTTTCTAACAGCTCGAAGTCGGTAAAGAACAGTCCCGACCGGTCAGTGGAGGCGGCCATATTCTTGAGGTCGACCTCGAAAAGCTTCTTGACCACTGATAAGAATTGGGGAGGGGGGTTCTCGGCAAGGAGCATTTGCAGCTCGCAGTGCGCCTGAGCCTTCTTGACAGCCGCCTCTGCTGGAGGCTGGCCGGGCTTCCCGGGCTGCTGCTGCTGCTGTTGCTTCTGCGCCATGACAGCCAGTGAGGCTTGGTATGTCCGCTTGATATCGTTACCGATGGTGTTCAACAACCGGTCTATCTCGCTGACCTTGATGAGTGTCGTAGTGATGCATCTTTGCATCTTGACATACGCCTGCTGGAGAGCAATCATGCCCTGATTTGCATGTGAGTCTGCTGAGCTGTGTAAGGCTGCATTCTTGTCCCAGTAATGGGTAGCCTGGGTGCTCGTTGCTTGAAGATGAGCAAGACGCTTGCAGGCGGCGACGAGGAATCCTCTTGTGGACGAACATAGCAACAAGTGCAACGAGACCTCGTTCTTGGATTTGAGATAGGGTGTCATCTCGGAGAAGCGCCCCTGGCTGAGAAGTTCCATGAACTTCGGGTCATCGCGCAAGACAAAAAGACTATCAGTCAACCAGCAAAGAAGATCCAGTGCCCACTTCGCGCAGCCCGTCAGTGCGTCAACCACCTCTGGAAACGACGTCAGCCTAGGCACAGGACATATCCCGTTTATATATATATATATACAACAAAAAATAACAAAGACTCACCAGGTTCGTCAAGCGGTGTCCATTTCTCCTTGGCTGGGTGCATGGACGAGTTGCTTGCCAAGGTTATGAGGATAACGATGTGCCTGACGTTGAGACCGAGCATGGCAAACTTGCTCGTAAATGACCTTGGCTTGAACTCGCCCCGGAAGCCAAGGTGGTTCAGAAGCCCGAGTATGGTCTGCATTTGCATATTTCTTATCAAGGCGTCGTGATGTGAGTCTTCGGAGTAGTCAACGTTGATATTCAACATGCCGACCAAATTCGACACCAAATCGTGTAGGAACCGAGGCTTCTTCTCGACAAAAGGTCTTGCGACAGCTAGCACGTCGTCATAATTCAAGCCCTGATGCGCCGCGTTTGCGGCAGCCAATGTCAGGCTCGTCAGTACAGCTTCGTACTGAGGATCCTGCCTTGTGGATCCAATCTCGTCTAGTGGGTATTTCAAGCTGCTCCACTTGAGCTTCCCATTCTCGCAAACCTGTACAAATGAGCAACTGTTGGGCGAGACGGCCACTTGCACGCAGGGCTTCTCGTCGTCAAAATGGAAGCCGGCCTGCTGTGGGACCATGATCTGGTTGTGGTGATCCTCATTGGCCAGCTCAGCCATGGTCGAGCGGTCCCGGAACTGAATGGTCCCGTCGCTGAAGCCAATGCACACGACCCTTCCCAGCTGAGCCGTCTCGATGGAGACGATGATCTTGTTGATAACAATGGACTCTTGCTTACGGAGCCTCGTGGTGGGATGGAGTGCTGATGCCGACCCAGACTTGGAGCCGCGCTGTTCGAAAGCGGGGTGGAGCTGTTGTTGTTGATCCGTAAAGATGTCCCAACGATCGATGATGCTCTGGTACTCGACGTTGTAGGGCGTCTGCGCCGGGGGAACATGTGACCTGACGGTGAGAACTGTGGCCGGCAGGGAGGACTTTGCCTTCATATCGATAAGAGGCGGAAGGATCTCCAGCAACGATATTTGATCCATAGACGCGTCCAGGTGCGACTCGGCGAGGCCTTGCTGCAGCCAAGTCGTCCCGGTGACGTGCTCAGCCCTGAGTGAGGGCTTGAGGGGTAGGTTACCTGGTGGTACCTGCTTGTCTTGGGGCTGCGAGGTGCCCCAGTTGACCTCAGCATGGAGGACCTTCAACTGCTTTGCTGCCGTGGCGAGAACAACGACCAATTTGTCTTGCTGGTGTCAGCCACAAGGAGATTCTCGCTCTTTATCTTTCTTCTCGGTGTGATGAGGAGGGAGGGGGTTGGCAGGCGAGTAGGTCTTACCTCGATCCGGGCACATGGCAGCATGAGTGATCAAGTCGTCAGAGGATGTGATGCTCTCCATCTCCAGATGGGTTTCCTGGAGCTGGTTTGAATTTTGGGCATAGAACAGCTTGAGGAGCCCATTGGCAGTGACGCAAACCAAGGCACTCTTGGACGGGTTGGGATGCCATGGACCACTGGCGCGTAATATGCTGCTGTTGAACTGGTACTTTCCGTTCTCGCGGACGGCTGGCCCGTATGTGATGTTGAGCTGAGCCTGGTCAGGGCCCGGGAGCACGGTCAGGCGAAGCTGGAGGAATAGCTTACCTGTCTGTGTGGTGGCAGGAACAAGGGCAGCCAGTAACAACCGACTACAGACAAGAGATCATCGGCAGTGTCCGTGTCCCACTTTCTCGTGATAAAAGTGGGCTTGTTCAGGGTGTTATTGAACAACAGGAGACAGACCCTCCCATAGGCATCGATGACAGCCAGCTCTATGCCTGGCGACCATGCCAGATGGACAATAGGCCCTCCAGGGAGGGTGGGTGAGAAGATGGAGCAGGGGGTGGGCTCGCTGAGGTCCCAAGAGGCATCCGAGGGGTGGGCACGAGCACACTGCAGGTTGATATGGGTGCCGTCTGGGGAGATGGAGGCGATGGTGCCGAGCTTGGAGCACGAGATAGTTCTCGAGTGGGGGTTAGAGGATACTATGTGGGCGAAGCGAGGACGAGGCTGACTTACCGGCAAGAGCCGCGGCTTCGCATCTCATCGACACGCTGCTGTAGCTGCTTGGTGGGAGGGCGGGTGGCCATAGGGAGCACCTCGTCTCCGAACAGGTCGTCGTCCATGTTGGGCATGGAAGCACCCAAGTGGTCATCCAGCATCATGGGCATCTTGGGGGATGTCATTTGTAGGCGTGGGCGTAGGATATGTGCTGTGAGCGGCTCGAGGCTAGTGGTATGGAGTGCATGGGGCTCAGCTCAGCAAGCTGCTGTGGAGGCAAACTGGGTGCTTCTGAGCAGAGCTGGAGCGGAAGGCGCTATGAAGAAAGCATCTTGGTTTTTCCTTCTTCTGGTAGTATTAAAAAAAATCAAGCACAGCAGGACTGAGTCTCTGGTAAAAACGTGTCAAGCAGGCATCTGCACAGAGGCGATCTGGTGGAATATCCCAGTTGCTGTCTACATTAGCAGTGCACGACCAGTCGCCTTGTGAGGTCGACATGCTGACTAAGGGCACGCACTAGGGCCAGGGGCCTTGTAAACTAGTGCATCACGGACGTACTGTCGTAGAGTAGACTAGGTACCAAGATACCTTGGCACTACGGAGTACAGTACGGAGTACTAGGTATGTGTAGTGGTCGTAGCTCCTCCAGCCTTGCGTGAAGACCCACTGGCGTCGCTGGAATTGGGTAAAGCCCCTACCCTTGCCGAGGCCCGACATGCGTTGGTGGATCTGCACCCTTCCATGCATCCTTGAATGCCAAAGTAAACAGACGCCGAGGGCCCAGAAAAAAAAAAGCGGGTGGACACGGTTTCCCAGCAACCAGGACACACCGAGTAGACTACTACTATGTATGGATACAGTACGAAGGGCACGAACCCAGGATGAACTTGATCATTCGTCAAGACACGGCTGCAGTACCTACAGTACTCGTTGGCAGCTTCAGCCCGCCGTCTCTTAACGGACAGGTAACTTAGGATGTACTGTTGAACCTACCAGCCAGGTCGTATTACCGTTTCAGGCTAGACCCGCCCTTAATTCACCACCACACTGTTGCCAACCACATCAGTCAATCATTAACGGCATAACTTGGTAGTACTACCCGCCGGGTCTGGTAGTAGCCTACCATGTAGTGTCCTGTTCTAGGAGACTGACATCAGCTCCAGCCTGCGTGCTGCGTGGGCGCGCCTGGGCCAGCCCTCCCCGTACAACCCCGGCTCGCGCAATGCAGCCTTGCAGTGTTTGGGCACCTCTGCCGGTCCCCGGCCAGAGGCTCGAGGTCACCTCCAGCCGCCCCTTGCTTTCTCTTCTTTCAAGGCCATGAGTTCGACATCAACCACGCACACCCGTCGCCGTCGCCGGCCCACTGCACTACAGCTGCACCTCACTCCAACCGTTTCCAAACCTTTCCAGGCCCTGTTGTTCTGTCCCGACAATAAAGACCTTCACAGTGTGCAATAGGCACACGCAGATGTACACCAAATAGCAATACCTCCTACTAGCGCCGCCGCCATGATTTAGAGTCAGAGAGCCTCCACCGTCCGGCCCACCCATCCAACCCGGCAGTCCTTTCTTGTCTCCTTTACTCCTTCCCAGCCTGTCTTGGCCTTGTTATCACCGCGACAAAGCCTTGCTGTGCGTCAATTGCCTGCTAGACAGGCAACCACCTGCGCCTAATGGCCTCTCCAGCCCGCCACCAGACCTCTCCTCCCACTTCACCTCTGTCCGCCCTCTCGCACACGCCCTCGCCCTCGGCGCCCTCCTCGCCTCTCTCAATCCTGTCCAAGTCGCCATCGCTGTCTCCGCCGGCCCACGCGACCGACTCCGCCGGCATGGATGTGACCACGCGATATCCATCCCCCAGCTCTACCGCCACCCAGTCAGGGAGCGCCTCGCCTCTCAAACTGCCGGACAACCACGAGATTCAGGTCCGCACCGACGGCGCACCCCCTCCTCCCAAGCGGCGCAGGCTCGCAGCCCCCAAGCCTAGGACCACCGGATACCTGGACCTCGACAACCGCGATGATGCCGCCGAGGCCAACCTGGACCGCCTGCTCGGCATCTTGCGACGCAAGAAGAAGATCGTAGTCATCGCGGGGGCTGGCATCTCCGTCTCTGCCGGTAGTAGGTCCTCACTTCAGCGCGCCCTCCTAAACAACCCGAGCTGACCGTCTGCCTAGTACCCGACTTCCGTTCTCGGGAGGGCCTGTTCAAGACCCTCGGCGAAAAGCACAAGATCAAGGGCGGCGGCAAATCCCTCTTTGACGCCTCGGTCTACAAGGACGACAAGTCTACCGAAGAATTCCATAAGATGGTTCGCGAGCTGTCAAGTCTGACAAAGGAGGCCAAATCCACCCCGTTTCACCACATGTTAGCAACAATCGCCCAGGAGGGCCGCTTGATGCGTCTCTACTCCCAGAATGTCGACTGCCTCGATACATCCCTGAAACCTCTGGCGACCAACATACCCCTAAACACCAAGGCCCCCTGGCCTGTTACGATACAACTCCACGGCGGGCTCGAGAAGATGCAGTGTACCAAGTGCAGCCATGTGAACAGCTTTGACGGCTCTCTCTTTCAGGGGCCCGAGCCTCCTCTATGTGACGCGTGCAAGGAGGCCGACTTTGTGCGAACCGAGTTTGGAGGGAAGCGAAGCCACGGAATCGGGCGACTCAGGCCACGAATGGTCCTCTACAACGAGTACAACCCAGATGAGGACGCCATTGGCAAGGTCTCGCAAGCCGACCTCCGGCGGGTGCCCGACGCCGTCATCGTCGTGGGCACCTCCCTCAAGGTGCCCGGCGTCAGGAGGATCGTCAGGGAGCTGTGCCTGGCAACCCGCTCGAAGCGGGATGGGTTCACAGCCTGGATCAACCTGGACCCGGTACCCCAGGCCCTGGACATGAAGGATTTGTGGGATCTGGTGGTCCGTGGGAAGTGCGACGACATCGCTGGTCTCCTCAACCTTCCCCACTGGGATTGCGACTCCGAAGATATCGGCAAGGAGGAAGAGTACATGGTTTCCGGGTCAGCTGAGAAGGAAGTCGAGTACCAAGAACGGTGCAGCCGCGATAGGATCGACGTGTTCTTGGCCAGCAAGAAACCGATTCTCGACCAGTCAAGCGACACGGAATCCAGACCAGATGAGATACCCGACTTCAAGTCCATACTCGTGGACAAGGTTCAGGACACACTACCGACACCGAGCGCAAGCCCCAGGCATGGAACGCCACAGCCTCGCAAACCACTGCCCAAGGGCAAGGTCAAGCAGAGCACGCTCAGCTTTGGTGGCCAGACCGTTGCAGCTGAGGGCGAGGGCAAGCCGTCGAAGGCCACCAAGCCAAGGAAGCCCCGACAGCCCAGGAACACCAAAGAGACTAAGCCAAGTAATGGAATCACCCAAGCATTCAAGGCTACCAAGACGGCCACAAAGGTCGGCAGGCCGAGCAAGGCGCTTGCAAAGCAAATCAAGACAGAGCCGCCATCCTCAGGGATGTCATCACCGCTGGGGAAAAAGGGAAATCTGCCCAACGCTCTCCCATCACTGCGGCCCGAGGGTCAGGACCACGGAAAACTCCCCTACATCAACATCGGGGCCTCGTCGAGTGAGCTGAGCTTTGTCAGTGCCATAAGCAACCTGGAAGGCAACAAAATGATCATCTCTAACTCGAAGCCCCGCGGGATGGAGAACCTGATGGATTAGAAGTCTTCCCAGGCTCTGCTCCAACCAGACAGAGGTGCGCCGGACCATACCGCAGCCCAGACCCTCTCAGCTTCCCACGTCTCCATTAGTAAGACGGGTGTTCACGAGTCGGCCGAGGATCTAAGAGTCCACTCTCTAGAATCTTCGCATAGCTTCTGAAGCCAGACATCGGCAGGCCTTATCGAAGAGCAGTGTTTTCACCGGGCCGTCCCCGAGACCTGACAAGCCTTTTTGCACCGGGACCTGGCGAATAATACTTGAGCAGTCGACCACCGGACTGGTTCCTGTGACTCGCTTCCTGGCGGGCGAGATCCAGTTGTAGCCGGGCAGCATCTGCACTGCCAAACACCAAGCAGTGTTGGATTGTACAAAATTCCCCACCATACGCACACACATCGTTACTGTTCATAGGACACCAACATATCAGGGGATCGTGGCCTGGGATGTCGGACACGGAAACAAGTTGGGAAATGTGTGTTTTGCCTTACCAAGCGAGGCGTTGCGTTTGCTGACACCGGGGCGGATTCGCCCCCTCAGGGAGGATTGTGGCTGAGAAACATACACGAGCACATCAGGAGGGGGGGGGCGTTGTTGATCTTCCTATAGATCCGACAGGACGGGCACTTGCTGTAGCAGTGTTGTCCGTAAAAAGAAAAAAAAGAGAGAGATCCAAGTTCGAGTAATGGCGTTGTGGCACGCTTCGTTGTACATTTGCGCCTGAGGAACGTGTCTGTTCTGCGTGTGATTGTTGTCATCGTGAGCTTGTGAGCTTGTGAGCATGCTCATGGATCTCTGACCTCTAGCGATTGTTCTGCAATGAGCCGACTCGCACAGGGCAGACCAGTCGCCCTGCGGCCCCCTGCCTTGCATCATCAATTCAAGCCAGACCCCACACAGGCAGCTGCCATGTGGCTGGCTGGCCGCATCCCACATACACATACAGGAGCACACACAATGTTACATGTCACGTGCTCGGGAGGCCACAGAGGAGAGACGGCCTGTTTGTTCTCAAGCTCTTTTGATTCATCAGTGCGACATGGCCCAGTGTTTAGAACTGTACTGGGCTAGTTCATTGATAGCAACCCCCTCCCGTCACCACCATTACCACCACACAGGCTGCCAGGTTACACTACAACAAGGGCTTTGTCTTTGTCCCGTCCATCGCGTGATGGAGACAACCATTGCTTCCAAGACGTCTGTCCCAAGCTGAAGAAACTTGACCGAAGCGACAAAACCCCGCCCTCAAATTCGCTCGGTCATGAGCGAACAAACTACATGAATCCTGTAGCCGAGTCTAAATGTTTTATGGAGCAATACACACTGAACCCACCAAGTTTTTCTCTCAGCCACCAGTGACAAGGGAGGTTGGCCGAGTGTTTTCCTTCCCAAGACGGGGCCATGTGTCTGTTAGAAGAAAAGCCATGCTTGTAAAAAACCGTTTGCCTAATCCATGCGACTCTGGGTATGACTTAGTTTATATAAACTCCTCACAGCCGATAAACGCCAACTGACATCATCTCAGTACGCCTAAACAATGCTTCTGGTTCATTAGCCCACAGGCTCGAGAGCCGACAATATGCGAGTTTTTCGTGTTTATGTGGAGTACCAGGGTGACTGGTAGTTCCAAAACCCGTGTAGCCCGGGCTTCAAGCCCGATAAAACATGGTCGAACCTCGTCAAAACATCCTCGAATGCCAGCCTGATACCACTTAAATTTGGCGCAGGTCCTCTTGCCATTCGTTGTGCCAGTGTCTCTAGTACGGGCTGGGCCGATGCTGGTTGCTCGGGGGTGACCAAGATGGCCTCCCACGGTCGGCGAGACCTCGGTCGTTCAGATGTCGATCCCGGTCTTTCCTAAAGCTCAGGCGGTCTCCATTCTCGTAAGCACGGTGTCTGTAGTCGTCCCGCCGGTAATCACGGCGGTTGTCTTCGCTGAGGTCACGCCGCGCCTCTTTCCGCGCTTGACGATGAGCTTCGTCCTCATCGTCGATCTCACCGTCCTCAAGATCGTCGCGCTTTTTCGCAGACTTTTTGTCACCACCTTCTTTCTTGTCCGTTCCCTTGTCCTTGTCTGTGAGCGTACGATACATCTTGGCGAGCTTGTCGCCGGTCACCTCAATCTCGCCAATGGGCCAGACAGTGGAGAGGAAGTCCCTGCACTGCGGTTAGCCTGCTACACGATTTTTTCCTTTTCGAGCCCGGGGTGGGGCTTCTCACCAGAACTGGGGCATCAATCCGTCAAGCTGTTCAGCGGGGAGACCAGCATCCTTGAGGCCAGTGAGGTGATTGCCAATGTGACGGAGCTCAGTACCCATGATCTTTGCACGCTCCTTGGCCGATGCGATGTGATCCTGTGTCGTATACATGATGCGCTTGAAGTTGCCACGGACGGGCTTCAACAGGGACCAGATCAGCTGTTCATTGTCCTGGACATCAAGCTTGTTATCGTCGAGCTCCATCAGGCGATTGAACCTCTGCACGGCCTCCTCACGTCTTCTATTGAGACGGTCGAGCGCCTCGGAGTCCAGCTTGTTACGAGCCTTGTCATCTTTTGAACTGTGTCTGTTATCACTGTGTGCGTGATCTGTACGTCGATGCTTGCTGTGGCGGTCGTCGTAGTCATCTGTGTGCTTCCTCTTGTCGGGGCGGGGAGTGCTGCGTTCGTCAGCGATGCTGCGAGACCTATGGTGGTCGCTATGCAGCCGCTCTCTGTTCCGATCTCTGTTGTGCCCAGATTTCTTAATGAGCTGAGGAGCAGGGGATCCGGAAGCAGAGTGTACGTCGCTGCGGCGATGCCCATTCAAGACGAGGTTTTTCTTGCTGCGGTGGTGGTTCTCCACAGCTTTCTTGGCTGCAGCATCATCGGAGTACTTCGCCATCAGGACCGAGAGGAGGTACTCGGAACGACGGACAAGATGAACGGCACCTGGGGACTGTATGCTCTTGTCATCACCCTTCTTGCGCTCCTCCTTCTTGTCCACGCGGTGCTCCTCCAGGAAGAATTTGTCCTGCATCTGCAGCTCGGGATCATCCCTGATTTGAGTCCATGCTCCGAAGCCGTATCTGTCGATACCGATCAACAGCATGCCATCTTCGCGGGCGCCCCACTCACAGCTGTAGTGTGCGGCCTTTGCAGCCTCCGGCAGGCGGAAAGTGAGAGGATTAGCATGCTCGCTAAGCACGGTGCGTAGGAGTTTGAGTTGGGGCGGCCTCTCGACAACAGTCTCGGCGTTGACCTTTCTGACTTCCCCGAAATCAACAAGCACGGCCTTCTTGTCCTTCTTAGCCAGCGACTTGCCCGTCCGTTCTTCTTCTTCACGGACTTTTTCGTTGCTGATGTCAACAGCGGCTTGGCTGTCTCTGACGAGGTCTCCGATGATATCTTGAAGGAAATCACGGTCACGGTCAGACAAGCGAGCCTCATGAACCACTTCATCGCCGCGATCATCCATTGAGCCGTATCGGAAGAAAGCCCGAATCAGATTGCGAGTCTCCTTCTCATTCAGAGGCCGTCGAGGATCCGACAGAAGAGCACGCTGTTCCTCGAGTTCTTCGAGTTCTTGCCTCTCGCGCTCTCGCTTCTTAGCCAGCCGATCAGCCCTGTCAGCGTCGGAACCTTTCTTGACGCCCTTTAACGTAGCCTTTCGTGGGGCGTTCTCTTCCATCGCTTTGGCGAGATACTCGTCATTCTGTTTCTTCTCCTCGTCAGCCTTAATGACGGCAAGCTGGTCGGCAGGAATGATTTGGTCCCAGTCGAGAGCCATTTCGTCAACTTTGACGTCAGTGACTTGCATCCAGTTGTCCCAGTCGATACCTCCGGTGCTGAGGTTGAGCTTGTCATCGACGGCAGTCTTTGTTTCTTCCGCCTGCTCCAGGATGGCATCGATGTCGAGCTTCTCTAGCTTCTCTTGGTTGCCGGACTGTTCAAATAGGTTCTGAGACCGCATCTTCAAGATCATTTGGATATCTTCAGATGTCTTGGCCTCATCCACCTTGACCCCACGTTCCTGGAACTTTTCGCGCAGAGCCTTGCCCTCATCGGTAACGCCTGCCTGTATTGTAAGATACTCCAAGAAGAGCTTGTTGCGGGCCCTCTTGACAACCTCTTCTTCAATTGTCTGTTTCGCGACAAGCCGGTACACACTGACAGGTCTCTTCTGGCCGATACGATGTGCCCGAGCCATGGCTTGAAGATCGGCCTGAGGATTCCAGTCCGAGTCATAGATAATAACGGTGTCCGCGGTCATCAGGTTGATTCCGAGACCGCCAGCTCGGGTCGAGAGCAGGAAGCAAAAGTCATCGCTGCCCTCGGCGTTAAAATGGTTGATGGCCAAGCGCCGAGGACCGGCAGGTATCGTTCCATCGAGTCTCTGGAAAGGGTAGCCACGTATGCGCAGATAGTCCCCGAGTATGTCCAGCATCTTGACCATTTGACTGAAGATCAGCACTCTGTGGTTGTCCTTTTTTAATTTGGTCAGGAGCTGGTCAAGAAGCATCATTTTGCCACTGCTCGTGATCAGACCCTTGATGTGGTCCTCGCGGCGCGTACTACCATTCAAGACACGTTCCTCGGCGCCTTGAAACATATATGGGTGGTTGCTGATCTTCTTCAGCTCCATCATGATGTTTAACAGGGACTGCTTCTGGCCGCTGGCATCCGTAAGAGCCGCATAGTTGCGTGTCAGGATATTCTTGTAGTAATCCAGCTGGACGTCAGAGAGCTCCACGCGGATGATTTTCTCTGTTTTTGGCGGCAGGTCGGACTCGACGGTCTCCTTAGTCCGACGGAGGATGTAGGGGGCGATGGAGTTGTGTAACTGACCGAGCTTCTCCTGCGTTTGCCGGCGCTGCTCTTCGTCCTTCTGCTCGTCGACGACTTCTGGCTTCTCCGACTGACCGAGGAGCTCTAGCTCCTCGTCGATGAGGACCTTCCCAGGGTTCAGGAAGTCCAGCAAAGCCGACAGCTCGGCCAGATTGTTCTGGATTGGAGTGCCGGTGATCAGGACCTTGCAGGGAATGTTGAAGCTTACGAGCTTAGCGTAAAGCTGAGACTCCCGGTTCTTCAAGCGATGAGCTTCGTCGACGGCGAGTACTTGCCACTTGATGGTCTTCAGAAAATCTGCGTCGAGGAGGATGTAATCGTACGAAGTGACAAGAACGTTGAATTTGGTCTTCTTTGGGTTGTTGTTGATCATGAGCTCATGCTCACGAATGGTTGAGCGCGCGGCCTCCGGACCCAGGTAGACAACATAGTTGAGGTCGGGAGCCCAGTGGTTGAAGGTATCACACCAGGCCGGAATGACACTGAGCGGGGCCACGACCAAGAATGGCCCTTCTTGGTCTCGGTCGTTGCGCAGCCAACTGAGAAAGGATACGCTCTGCACGGTCTTCCCCAACCCCATTTCATCGGCAAGGATGACATTGTTGCCACGGGTCCAGTTGAGAGCAAGAAAGTTCAGGCCCATCATCTGGAACTCCCGCAGCTCGCCGTTCGTGATGTACGAAGGCTGGTGCTCCAGCTTGGTCATGCGGCCTCTCGTGTCGGGGTTCGACTCCTTGCGGTCTGATTGCCAGCTCCGTTGTGACCGGTCGATGTACTGGTCGATCTTGTCTTGGGCCCGCTCGCTCACGTCGGCAGATGATTCCCAGGTGCACTCGTCATATTGCAGGCCCTTCCATTTGATCAGGTACTCGGTACCCTCTTCGCCATCGCGCATAGCTACGACACGCTCCACATTGGTGTAGTCCTCGAGGGCCTCGTTCTCGCGCTCGCGGTCGAGGATGTACTGCTCCCTTTGTTCCGGGGTGATATCGTCGTCGTCGTATCGCATGCTGATTTCGAATTCGACGAACTTCCTGAAGTAGTTTTCCAGCCGGCGAAATCCTCTGAAGCCGGCGACACTCGCGGTGGTTTCCCACGTGTCGTGCAAATGGGACATGCCTTGCCATTTGATGTAATACTTGAAATCATGCCGGGTCAGGTCTGAACTCCATTCGACACCGTCTTTCAACTCATGCCGAATGATCTTTTCAATGTAGGGCGAGTTGTCCTCTTCTTCCGCACCTGCCCAGTGGGCCGGAGTGACATCTGAGTCGTCATCCTGCTCAGCATCACTCTCTTGGTAGGCGCCTGCTGTGACCTGAGCAGCCCTCCGACTATTCCACCTTTTCTCAGCGAAGGCCAATGCAGGTTGCGCAACAGCTTGTCGACGAGCCTTCTTTTGCATCGCACGGGCTCGGGCACCACCGTATGTGTCGGAGTCGGAATCGTCGGCAGTTGTGTGCCTCAGGGGGGTATCTCGCTTTGAAGCTGGAGGGGGACCGTTAGTTGTCAGAGAACACGGACATGTTTGGCACGACATGCTTACATGGCAACGATCTCTCTGTCCGTCGCTTCTTGGTAGCTCTGCGATGAACAACAACGGATTCGGATTCGGAAGAGTCGTCATCCGCACCGACCTATAACAGGATACATCAGTAAAGGTGATAAACAAAGCCGCGTTTGGGGTCGATGTAGGCACTCACGATCATCTTGCGCTGTTGTGGACGGGACTGGGATGTGTGGTGGTCAGCACAGTAACTTGCAATCGTCTGCTGGGGGACTAACGCTTCGCCTCAGGCCATATAGTTCAGGGTTCTCCCTCATGAAGTCTTCCTCAATGCTGCCACCGGCTTTGCGCTTGGAAGCAGCTCGGGAGTCGTCAGAAGCCGAGACAGCACCCTCGGCCAGGCCATTGCTGCGGGGAGAGGCTGGGCTATCGGCCACTTCATCAAAATCGGCATCATCGGAAGCTCCATTGTCACTAGGGCTTGATGCCCCTTCGAAATCATCGGCCCGGCCACCACGAGCCGCCGAGTCGAAGTTGTTCGCGGAATCGGAGGAGGGGGAGGCGACGTCCGGGGCCTGGACGTCTGACAGATCGCTGTCGCTGGGCTCTGGGTCGAGTAGCTGAACGGCTACGGATGTTGCGACGGGTGACAGATGGCCATTGGCGGGACTAGATTCTGGGGAAGCAGACATGGTCACCGAGGCTGGCGAGGCTGCCCGCTGTAAGACGACGATGTCAGTCAGGGTTTGCTGGGGGTGGGAGCGCGACATGGCCAGAGGGCACGTCAGCGATGGCACAGGCGACCGCGATGCGAGCGTTCCCGGAGGTAAAGAGCAGAGTGCGATGCTTCTGTTGAGCTTGTCGCATACGCCGGGGGGTTAGGCGATGGAGACGAGGCTGATGGGCGATGGCAAGCAATTGAGGATGCCTCGCAAGCAGGACGGGCATCCCAAGGCGATAGACGCATCGGCATCATCAGCAAGGAGCGAATCCATCGATTTGCAGAGCGCCATAGACCTCAGACAGCGACATATAGGCGACTATCAGGGGTCATGGACGCGGAGCTGAGATGGATTTGGATGGCGAGGCACGAGGCAGCGACACGCGGACAGCGCAGCAAAGAGCCACGGGCACAGGTACGGAGGAACTTACAAGTCATGGACTGATGACTCCCAGGCAGCGGTAGAGCCGAGAGCAGAAAGAGCGTATTGGAGTCAGTGAAGAGTGGGATGGGGATGGTGGTGGTTGTGGGCTGGGGGAGCTCTCTCGTGGTGGGAGTCCCAATGTCACTCACGGGTGGATGTGAGAAGATGGGTAACTGGAGGAGTTGGTCGGGTCAGGCAATTTTGAGAGTGCAGAGCAGAGCAGTGGGCAAATTCCCGGGCCGGGTTCCTAAGGCTTTCCAGGCTAGCAGGCCACCTGGGCCGCCGCACCTGGGCCGCCTACGCCTGATCTGTGCTCGGCTAACAGCTTACGGCAGTGCCTTAGTGGCCCTTCTGCTAGTGTCTACTGCCAGATGCTGAGCGAGTAGGCAGGCAGGCTGGCAGGTTGCCTGCGCTAGTAGTCTAGTTGAATATCCGTCCGGACGGAACTCAAATGGCCTAGATACTATACATACTAGGCAACTTGGTAATATGGATTCTGCTCGCCTATTATCACGGACCATGATCAAGTGCATTCACCTCGTGGTTATCGTTGCAGACCGCTTTAGAGATGGTGCCTGCCTCGAAGCTATGGTACCTACCTAGTTAGGTAGGTTGTATAGGTAGGCATGCTGCTGTAAGATCACCCGTCGTCCTCTCTTGACTGTACTGAGGATGAGCACATCGAGCATGTCTATTGATGAGGAGGACCATGCGTGACCTCTGCTCCATAGTGCAGCTGAGAATGCATGGATTGGTGTGTATGTGTCACTTCAGCACCGCGGGCTCACGCTCAAGAATGCTGCAAGGAATGGTGGTCAGCTGTGGCTGATCAAACCAGCAAACACCTCAGCCAGACTCGGGCTCCTGGATGGCTGAAGGCTACTACTAGCACTGCCATGGTCACTGTTTGGCAGTAGGTGGAAAACTAAGAAATATGTATCATCTGTATTGGTATAGTTCCCCCTTCTATTTATTCAAGACTTGCAGCAGCAATTTATATCTGGTCTCAGTTGGAGATTCGAGGAGGTCGACTACATAGTACACGTCTGGAAAGCCATTAGGTTGCATTTGGCTTTGACCCTTTCTAAGCTCAGAAGATCGTGCTGCGGCACAGCCAACCCAAATTCCCTGCAGGATTGGACACTTGAAACCGTGGCCTACATACCAAGTACCAATTACACTTTGGGCCTTGCTAACATCATGAGAACTCGGATATAATAATGTTTATAAGCGGGTCAAGTGGCAGAGGTGCTGGGGCTGCATTGAATTTGGGGAAGAAACCACAATCTGCGGGGAGAATATATACATTGTATCTACTCCCTGTAGTAACGGCTCAGTTCTGAGATCCTCGCAAGCATGGAGAAAAGTCACAGTTTGGAAGATACAGTACCAGCCCACGTCAACATGTGCTGTGGCTGCCTGCCTGAGTTTAGTATAGTGCAGTATAGCTGATGACATGACGGCTCACAAAACTGTGGATCATGGCAGGCGTGCTTGTGGATCTTGTGTGATAGATATCTGTACCTATGTACACTACTCCGTGTCAGTGGTGCCAATCCAGGTACCAGAGTACACGCCTGCCCCATTCCGAGCCAGGTCAGCCTATCAAGTCCCTCCTGTTTATGACCAGTTCGATGCTTTACCCCGCTGCCCACAAATTCCCAGGCAGTGAGCAATCCCACTGGCAAAAAGACCTTGGCCGGATTTTCGCACACTGGGTTTGGTTGCCGTCTCTCACCTCGCCCCATCTACCACATACGCCCACCTCACCTCCTTGCTGTCTTTGTTTCCTTCCTCATCCTCATCCCCCGTTGTTGTTGCTGTCTTACCAAGGAAGGCCTGTACAAGCATCGCCTCCGCTATCTCCGAGTCCCTGACGCAGCAGACGATCCCACTGATTACGGGCACCGTGAGCCTTCGACAAGAAGCTTTTTGCCAGCGAGCTCGACGACTGCGGTCGCATCAACCCAACAATGTCGGACAAACTTACCCGGTATGGCCACCCACTCCTGAACAGGCCGCCAGACGCAGCCACACCTGTGCCCTTTGGCCTCAAGTGAACAAGACTGAAGATTAACGTGCAACCGCCGCCAGTATTGCCATTGTCAACAGCGACAAGGTCCGCCCCGACTGCCCCGCTACCCCGCTAGTGATCCATGTGAGGCCGTTGGACTGACGACAGATCTTCTCGCCCCTACAGTGCAAGCCAAAGGTGCGCCCCTACATGCCTACATACACACCACCTAAACCCAGGGCTTGGGGAACTTGGGCGACTGACAGCCAGCACTAGAAATGTCGGCAAGAATGCAAGAAGTCATGCCCCGTCGTGCGAAGCGGAAAGCTCTGTTAGTTGCCTCACTCTCCTAACCCCCCCCCCCCAGTCAAAGCGAGAGAGCGTTGAGTGCTGACAGGTATCCCTACTCCAGGCATTGAAGTGACCCCCGACTCCCGACTGGCCTTCATTTCCGAGTCCCTCTGCATCGGATGCGGTATCTGCCCCAAGAAGTGCCCTTTCAGCGCCATCACCATCATCAACCTGCCCACGAACCTCGAAAGCCAGGTGACCCACCGATACTCTGCCAACAGCTTCAAGCTTCACAGACTGCCTATGCCCCGGCCAGGAAATGTCTTGGGTCTCGTCGGAACAAACGGTATCGGAAAGAGTACTGCCCTGAAGATCCTCAGTGGAAAGTTGAAGCCGAACTTGGGCAGGTTCGACAACCCGCCGGACTGGGAGGATGTCATCAAGTACTTCAGGGGCTCCGAGCTCCAGAACTACTTCACAAAGCTTCTGGAGGACGACCTGACCTCCGTGGTGAAGCCGCAATATGTCGACCAGCTCCCCAAGGCCATTCGTGGCCCAGAAAAGTCTGTCAACTCCCTCCTCAACAAGGCGAAGCAGCTTGACAACCTCGAGGAGGTCCTGGACGTCCTTGAGTTGCGTCACATCTACGACCGTGACGTCCCCCTACTATCTGGTGGTGAGCTCCAGCGATTCGCCATCGGTGTCACCTGTGTAAGTAACACTCGCTCGCCTGGACTCGCGACAACTTGCTAAACGTGGGGTTTCGGAACAGGTGCAAAACAAGGATGTCTACATGTTCGATGAGCCTTCTTCGTATCTCGATGTCAAGCAGCGTCTGGCTGCTGCCAGGATGATCAGGTCGCTGTCAAAGCACGACAACTACATCATCGGTTCGTCTCCTTTCCAATCCTTGGTCTCGAAACTTGTCAATTCTCGGGTTGGTTACGCACAGTAGTCTTTCATTTTGCTGACCCAGAATGTAGTCGTCGAGCACGACCTAAGCGTGTTGGATTATCTCTCAGATTACGTCTGCGTCCTCTACGGGCAACCCGCTGTCTACGGTGTCGTTAGTCTTCCGCACAGTGTCCGAGAGGGCATCAACATCTTCCTGGATGGTCACATTCCCACAGAGAACTTGCGTTTCCGTGATGAGTCCCTCACGTTCCGGATCGCAGAGGCTCAAGACGTTTTCGATAATGACCAGACACGTGCCTTCAACTACCCGTCAATGGAGAAGACCCTGGGCAACTTCAAGCTGAAGATAGACAGTGGCTCGTTCACTGACTCTGAGATCATTGTCATGATGGGCGAGAACGGCACTGGCAAGACCACTTTCTGTCGAATGCTCGCAGGTGCTCTGAAGCCCGACGGAACGCAAAAGGTTCCAGACATGAGAATCAGCATGAAGCCCCAGACCATCACTCCCAAGTTCGAGGGAACTGTGCGACAGCTATTCTTCAAGAAGATCCGTGCATCATGTAAGTGTGGCAGGACCGGTTCGGTTGGTTGTCCTCTTGTACTAACCAGCGATGACAGTCTTGTCTCCTCAGTTCCAAACCGATGTCGTGAAGCCCCTCAAGCTGTGAGTATAACCGCTATTCACGTTTCAAAACCTGGGCGCTGACCAAGGCAAAGTGACGACTTCATCGATCAGGAGGTCAAGAACTTGTCCGGTGGTGAATTGCAGAGAGTCGCCATTGTCCTCGCCCTTGGTCTTCCCGCCGACATCTACGTGATCGACGAGCCTTCTGCCTACCTCGACTCCGAGCAACGTATCATCGCATCACGCGTCATCAAGCGGTTCATCATGCACGCCAAGAAGACTGCTTTCATTGTGGAGCACGATTTCATCATGGCCACCTACCTCGCCGACCGCGTCATTGTCTTTGACGGCCAACCTGGTATCAACGCTCATGCCAACTCGCCCGAATCACTGCTCACTGGTTGCAACTCGTTCCTCAAGAACCTGGATGTCACATTCCGCCGTGACCCATCCAACTACCGTCCTCGTATCAACAAGGCCGGCTCTCAACTTGACCAGGAGCAGAAGCTGAACGGCAACTACTTCTTCCTCGAGGATCCGGAGAAGACCAGTGCCTGAAACATCCACTCCGAACAAGGAGAACAACAAGGACACGGTCCCACCACCACGTAATCACGAGCATGCATCGGGTCCAGGCGTTCTAGGCGTCCAAAAGAAAGGCGTGGGCCGGGCGGATGGCTCCACTGGTGAACTGGGCTTAGAGGAAGGCGGCTTGGGTGAGAATGACGATCCCGAAATCTGACGATGGCGACGGCAGTCTATCCCCTGTTGCCTGGTCCCACGATGGGTTACAATGCTACGGCTCAGCCTAGCTTGAGGTCTGGCTTCTCTCACCGTCCCCATCCGTGTTTAGCCCCGGACACGTATGATGAGGGATGGAAAGAGCAATACTAGTCATCATGACTGTCGTGGATAGAGGGGCAGTGGGTTAAGAGGGTGACTGCCGTCAGGGCTGCATTTACACAAATTGCGGCATACGCTATAACTTGGGAGTGAAATCCCCGATGCAGAATTTACAAGTGTGATTAGATACAAACACGTCAATTTAAGGACACGATGATTTACGGAGAATGACTAATTTCGAAGTGACTAAGTCTACCAACAATGCAACAGGGAATTGGGGGAGGGAGGGAAACCGACCGCCAGTCAGAGATTCTCTTTTCATGGCGCAATTTGGGAGGTCTGGGGTCGGCGAGATGCGCTGGGAATAGGTAACGTACACGGCAATAGTTGCCTCACTTGCCATTGGTCGAGTTTCATGTCGGAAAAGAAATGAGAACAATAAGGCGTAGTTTGAGTGTCGGCAATCTCGACGTGAGAGGGTCTCGGTCCAAGTGGCAGCGGGGCAGGGGCGTGTTAGAAGTTTTTGCATCTGCTCTCGGGTGAGGCTGAGCAATCGTCTGCTGGTCCGAAGCGGTCATCTTGCCCCACCATGAGTAGTGAGTCGGAAGTGATTGTCGTACGTACTGGTGGCGACATGTATCCGTCTCTATCCCCTCAAGAACTTGCCGGGCCCAGTCTGTCAAGGGAACGTCGGGTCGGTGGCGCCCATGGAGTGATGCTTTAATCCTCCTCAATCTCGCCCTCTTCGCTGCCGGAATGCACGCCCGCAGGTTCTTCCTCTGGTATCGCAGGCGGTTGTGGAGACCTAGTCTTCAGACGACCATCACGACGGGGGGTACGCTCACGAGGTGAAATATCTCTCTTCAATCTCTGCAGTTGGTGTTAGTAATTATTAAGATACGGTTGTCCCGGCGACACATACCTTCGAGTCCCTGGAATCCGGGCGGCGCTCATCCTCGTCATCAGCGCGGCGCCTCCTGGCACCGGATGGCTTCTCATCGTAATTGAGGTCGTCGACGTCCTTTTCGACGACACGTCGGCGATAAGAGCGCTCACGTTCCTCTTCGCGATCGCGGCGCTCACGCTCATAACGGTCAAGTGGGTCGTCGCGGCGGGAGCGAATGGGACGATCCTCGTCGCGGTGACGGTCGCGTTCACGTTCTCGATCACGATCTCTGTAACGATCTCGCTCTCGATCGCGATCGCGCTCTCGCTCTCGCTCACGCTCTCTGTCCCTGTCTCTGTCCCGATGAATATCATGCCCGTCAGAGGACCTACGGTCTGACAACAAGGTCTCGGCCATGCTCGATTTACGATAGTTACGCTCCCTCTCAGCAATGGCTTTGCGGCGGTCCGCTTCGTAGAGGTCTGGCTCCGGGCTGCGACTAGACCTGCGGGGTGTTCGCCCACCGCGATGAGATCTCTCACCTCTGTCTCTGCTTCGCTCCCTCTCTCGCTCCCTGTAGCGATCACGCGATCGATCACGGCGGCGCCTATCCTTTTCTAGGTCTTCTTCCTTTTCTCGCAGGCGCCGCATATGCTTATCGAAAGCGCTGCGGTGTCCCTCCTCGGTAGTAACTGCCTGGAATTCAGGCGTCTTCTGGAGACGCAACTTGACTTTTTCGTAAGTGTCACTCAAAGTGATTGGGGGGTCCAGGCGCTTCATATACGAGCGCAGGTCATCAATAGCTCGGCGCTGTTGGCGTTCAGAGTGTCGGTCCTCCTCTGGTGGCTTCGCTCTTCGTTCCTGAAGCTGCAGAGTTCTTGTTAAGCGGGGAGCGATAAGGCAAGAGACAAGGGGCCTTACCCGCTCGAAGATGAATTTCAGTATGTCTCGGTCAATGTTAGCAGTACGACGGTCTTCTTTCAACACCGCAAGGAAATCTTGGAAATCTGTCTTGGGGGTGACCTCGAACCGCTTGTCCTATGAAGCTGTTAGCATTCGAGGCGCTAGTCTAGCGTTTGAGGCAACTTACATGAAGCACGTCCATCACATCGTTGCGAGTGCCTCGGAGCCCTCGCTCCTCCTCCTCAACCACATCCCAGAATAGCTCCTGCGGAGTAGACCCATTCTGGCCAATCATAGCTGTATAGCGTGCATCATTCTCAACCAGTGGAAAAATTTGCTTCCATTTCGTACCAGCCTTGATTTTGCCGTCGTTCTTCAGCTCACTCAGCAGGCTCAGGAAAGCGTCACGATTCTGGCGCTCTTTGCGGAACTTCTTCGACTTCTGGGCCTGTCTGTTGTCGTTGAAAGTGCGTTCCACTGCCTTCATATGGTTCTGGAAGACGCTCAAGATATCGAACTTGCTCAGGGACTTGTACTTCTCTTCACTCTGAAACGGTTGGGTGCCAGAGATGATTTCTTGAGCCTCAGACCATCGAGTGTAGGGTTCCAAATTCAGCTTGGGGAGGAGATCGATCAGCCCGTCCATGGCGCTCTTGCGCAAAGCTGTCTGCTCTTCCCTGTGTCGTTTCTTGAGCTCAATGATGTAGTCTTCAAAGAGATGGCGACGTTCTTCCTCATTGCTGGTAGAGCGGAAAATTGTCTCGCCCTCGATCATTGGCCGAGCTGTCTTCCACCTAGTATAGTGTTTGATCTCAGGGTGGCTCTTGAGCATAGTAGCAAAGTCAGCACGGAGCTTGGTCAGTCTTTCCTTAGCTCGCTCCTTATCTTGCGATATCACGTCTTGGCAGTACTTCATAAAGGCAACTTTCCTGTCCCTCGGGTCCTTAATGGCACGGTACTGGGGATCCTTCACTATCGCTCGAAGAGTCTGCTCCCATGTCCAGTCAGGCTGAACATTGCTGCGCTTCAGAAGTTTCACAAAGGCAGCCTCGGCCTCTTCAGCAGTGGCGTATTCCGGGTCGTTGCTCGCGGGGACGAATTGTTGTGCTCGCATATCGTTGCCAAAAGTCAGCTGTCGTGATTCGCCGATTGGCTCGCGAGAGTCGCGAGACTGGTCAAAGCTCTGGCCGCCTGATGGGCCGGGGGTCGGGAAGGCGCCCGGGGTGGCAGGAGTCGTCGGAGTGCCGGCGGACGTGGTTCCAAGGGCACGTTTGTAGACGTCCGGCATCTCCCATGAACTGGTCTTGGTTTCTGTATTGTACCAGTACTTCCTACCACCCTCGGCAGTGTATTCTTTCCACGGCTGGTTCGCGAGCGCACGCTGCACGGGTGTTAGCAACGGTAAGACGTAAGTCTGAAGGCCATTCGGGGCCGGGGGGGGGGGGATTTCAACCTACCTCTGCCGGGCTCATCATCTCCTCTGGCTTTGTCCATTGTGTCACCTTCGTAGCAGCATTGTAATAATATGCGCGGCCATCGGGCGTGCGGTGTTCTTGCCAGATGGCAGCCCCCGGCGGGGGAAATTGTCCGTTCAGGCCGTTCATTCTGGTCAGCGCGTGTCGCGTTCTCCCCTGGAAAGGGCTGTCGGGCAAGCGAAGCCAGTGAGGAGTGTAATGGATATTCAACTCTAACACGAGGAGGACAAAAATGCAGAAGTGATGGCCAGAGTGACAGCTAGAAGAAGCCGACAGCTCTAGGGTCCGAAGGGTTGGAGGAGGGCAAATTGCGCTGCAAAATCAAAGCCGCAGACAAATTCAGGCAGGAAAGGCTGGGGGCCGCACGGGCCATGTGGAAGGAGCTTCCGTTCCCAGATCCACCGGACCGGGTTATGTATTCCGTACCGAGGTACTTAGCTTGGCTGGCCCCTGGGAAGCTCCAGCGTTACCTCATCCATGCTGGCGGGCGCTGGACGCACCCTGCGCCTCTGATGCGCGCGCCTGTCGTCCTGGAACATCAAACAAGGTCGAGACTCACGCCCTTTTCCGCAAGTCGGTCTCTTAGACCATCTTAGACGATGCTGTAAGCGCATGAACCTCTCTGGTGCGCTGCAAGATGGCGGTCCCTACCTATTCCGGAGACGAAGACGCTGCTTCGGGAGAAGAAGACACGGCTTTCCTCGAACAATCATTCTTGACCTACACGGTCCCTTTCAAGACAGACATCAATATCGAAGAGGATGTCAGGGCCGCTATCGCCAAGGGACAGCCATTAGAGAATTTAGAGAACCGGCCATGGCTCTTCTTCGGTGAGGACATCTCCCAGCCGCACCTCCCCTGAAGTTGCTCCGTCTCACAGTACTCATTCGTAGATGTCAGATGAAACTGTCGAGGTCTTCTTGGTACTTCGCACCCATAACTTGACCGACCAATCCCTGAAGTCATACTTGAAGAGACTTGGACTATCTTTGCAGGCGCAAATAGTAAACAGTCCTGCGACAGATCGCGCTGAACTTGCTCCCGCGTCGGAAGTGGTATACAATGGGGACATCGAAGATGTGCCGAATCCCTTGACTGTCGTGGACACTGCACAGGATGGCGAAGGTGACCCTGGCACGGCGACGGGAACCAAGTATGTCGTGTGGAAAGCCTCAGCCTTCCTGACGCGACCACGCATGCGGCTCTATGGGCCATCTGTCGTCTTCTCGGCCACCGCAAGTTTGAGACCCAGCCCAGAACAGCCTGGCGGGCAGCAAGACGGCTATCTGGAGAGTGGCGTGCCAACCGGGCTTAACTTGCTCGCGTCATTTGCCGGAGACCCTCTGCTAGGTGGCGTCAAGCCTCAGCTGTCTGCTGTGCGAGTCTCTCGGGTCGCACCAGTCACCCAGTCCAAAGAATCATTCCCCATCCTCAAGGGCCAGCCCAGGATCACTCTGCAGATTTACCCAGCCGCACACACGCGCGTGCGCTTTGCGCGGCCCAACACCATACCACCCAGCCCGGCCATCATAGCCCTGCTAGAGATCGACTTCACCCCCTACTTTGACTGTGAGGTGGTCGTGGACAAGGTCGAACTCTCCATGCTGGAGGGCCAGGTCGAGGATCTCAACAGTATATCGGGTCTGTCACTCCCTCTCAACTGTGTGGCGCATGATCACATCACCCTCATGTATCGGCTTGCACCCCAGGAAAGCGATGTCCCATCCAGAAGCCCGACGCGTGAACTCAATATATCCATACAGTGTACCGGTCTTGTTAAGACGGGAGTTTGCACCCCCAAGCTGTGCATGGCATGGTCTACAATCCTGGACTTCACCCTTCCTGTCAACCCGGGCTTTGGCATGGGCGTCAACAAGCCCTTCCAGCGGTCTCATAAGCCTGCCCAGCTCTCCATCAGCGACGGCACAAGCTTCGTCTCCCCCTCGGTGTCCAGGCCCGACTCGCTGCCTGCTCTCGAGGCCCTCGCAGAGCGGTCAATCGAGGCCAGCATCCCAGAATTCGGCATAACCATGACGTTTACCGCACCCGACGGGCCGATATATGCAGGCGACGAGTTCGTCTGGAACGTCTTCGTCGTCAACCGCAACTCGGCCGCCTTGAACCCGGCCAAGCCCCCCCAGTCGGAGCCCGTCCCGGCGGCGCGCAAGCTGGCCCTCCTCGCCATCCCCCGGCGGCGCAGGAACGACATGCGCGTGATCCGGCCGCCGTCGACGGCCGGCCGGGATCACCTCCTGGCGCGGCGCAAGTCGGCCACCGCCGCGGCCATTGGCGAGGGCCCCGAGGCCGAGATCGCCGACGCCGTGCTGGACGAGAACGTCGTCCACGCCATGCAGCGCAGCAGCCTGGTCGACAGCACCGAGGTCGTCTGCCTCTCGGCGGACGTGCGCGTGGGGCCCCTGGCGCCCAACGCGTGCCACGTCGTCGAGCTGCGCTTCCTGGCGCTGAAGGAGGGGATTGTCGGCGTCGAGTGCATCCGGGTGGTGGACCTGGCCAACCAGGAGCACGTCGACATTAGGGACCTGCCGGTTATGGTTGTCGAGAGGCGGACGGACTGATTGCGCGTGGGGCGAGGCGCTGTCCCTTGTTAGCTAGAGCAAGTTAGGTTGGGCAAATTCACATCCATTCATGCATTGTGTTCAACGACATGACTACGAGTCTGAAATGACGGCATCTTCTTGTCACAGCCGCCTGTGCCCATAGACTGAATTCCAGTATCCATGCCAGGGGTATCTATTTGATGCAATGTACTCTATCTGTGCTGAGGGCCGTCAGAAGCAACGCAGTAAAGCTGTACTGCTGTCCCCAACCAATTTTCATGCAAATATGGCCACTATCCACACAATGCAATGCAAGATGCTGCTCGAGTGTCCCAGGTACTCACACCACAGCACCGCTAATGTGCACCTGCGGCCCCAATCTGCTAGTATCAGTTTGATGTCAATTCCCCCAAGGGAGTCCCCCAGAATCGGGTCTGTCAATTTTAAAGCCTGAAATTGAGTTTTGGGGGCGGTTGAGAAGGTGTGTTTTAGGAGCTGCGTTCCTGGAGCAGGACTGTTAACAAGCCTTCATGTCGTGCAACACCCATAGAATCCGTGATCACATTGCGCGTCTTCGCTTGGAGACCTGGTGAAAATCAATGGCAACCAACCATGCCGAAAATGGGCACGACGGTGCCGTGGAATTCCGCCCGCTTTTGCGCCATCCGATGCTGAATAAAATGTGGTTCAGAAGCAATGCGGTCCAATGCTGTAGTAAACGTGGGAGCAATGGGTTAGTTAGGATGTGCCTTCCCCGATATCTTCCAACTTCTTTGATACAACATCTTTCCACAGATTTTTCGCGCTCGAGCGTTCCAATCGCCTGAGGATGCATGTGCTGCGTTGTTGTATTGCATCATTATGCCAGGTCATCAATGTCATAATCATCCCAGCCCAGCTGCTGGTAGATACTCAGTGCCGGTCTGTTGCTGGGTTCGATGGGCTGTTCTGCGCGGGGAGGAGCAGATGTGGGAGCTTTCTTAGCGGGGGTGGCGAACAGGTTGGTAGCCTGTCGAGATCCGGGAGGAGTGGAGGTGACGATCTTGTTGACAAATGCCGTGTTGGCCGAGGGTCTCTGCTTAACAGGTGTTGCGAATAGGCGAGGGAGTGTAGGGGATGATGGGGAGATGTCATTGCTCGGTATATCAAGATGTGTTTGGGTATTTGGCGCAGCCCTTCTCGACATCAGGGGAGACGAAGGTTGCATAAATGGGTCGTTCTTGGTCGGTTTCGAGGGTGCTGCCGAGTCCGGCACGGAACCCTGCAACTTACTTGCGATAGGCGTGCTGGCAATATGGAATGCTTCGAGGCCATCCCGTAGGCCATTTCTAGGTGCTGTAGACGGAATGACAGAGCTTGACTGGATGGGTGGCAGCCCCGTCCTTGGTACAGGAATGTGGAAGCTACCATAACTGCACTCGTCTGATGTTGACACAGCATCCTTGAAGCGGTAGTTGGCCGGGGTAGCCTTGACCTGAATCTGAGCCTGTGGTCTGTTGCCAACGCTGAAGCGTGTGGGATTCTTCGGCTCTGGCGCAAAGTCAGCATGCCGTCAGCTCGGACACGGATTACGGGAGCACTCACTTCGCGGACGAGGCGAGCTCGATGACCATACTCGCTTCTCAGCTTCCTCGACAATAGATTTGCCAGCAAGTTGTCTGTTGGGCTTCTTCAAGGCTGATATGGCATCCCTTAGGTCTGCTTCTATCTTCGCCTTCTTCTCTGCCTTTGCGTCGTCGGCAGCGAGACTTGAAATGCTCCTGGACAAGATATTTCTAGACCTCTCTTTCAAGGGCCTATCTCCGCTTGGTATCATACTCAAGGGAGCAGATTCGCTTGCTTCACGCTTCAGCCCTGGGATGGTGGCGGGCGTCGCAGATCTCATTCTTGCCAAGACATCAGTTGGCCTGCGAGATGCCCTCCGCCTCAACTGGTCATGCGAGAAAACTTTGTCAAGTGACTTCGGAGCCTTGCTCGGGACTGGTCTCTTGGCGACAGATCCGGGGATCGCCGGCGCCTTTGCAGCAGCTGTGGCTGTGACTGTGTGCTTCTTCGGCTTTGGTGGGGACACGACAACTGGGCCTCCGAGTTTGAGGTTCAAGGACTCGCACAATTCAGGAAGCCGACCAGCGAAACTGCAATAGTCAGCTCTCCACCAATGATCGACGAGGAAAATAGCTTTGACTTACAATGGCAGCAGGATGTCTACACAGAAGTCCTTGAGTGGATCTGAATTCGCCCTCACTGGCTTCTGTGTTTCCGATTCATCCATGGCTTGAGACTCGGCAGCTATCATTTGCATCTCGTCCAGCGTAGTGGACTGCCAAATGCAGAGTCGGTCTGCGTGAATATCGACCAATGTCGAAAAGTTGTGCTTGTGGCGCTTTTTGGGGCCAGTTTCGACCGTCTTCTTGGGCGTGTCTCCGACGGGCAGCCCAGGTAAGTGGCTGTCCCGTGGGTCTTCGGCCGGGCTTAAAGCTTCCAAGGCAAGTATCTCCAGGATCAGGATCATTTGTAGCTGCGTTTCTCGGGTCCGAAGGCAAGTTATGTGGTATTTGACCTCCTGGGGGTTGATTGTGGTATCGTCACCATCGCGTATGAGGGACTGATGTGTTCTCCACCATCTCTTGACATGACCGATCTCACCGGGGTAGAGCCCGTCCTTGCCTATTTTCATCTTCTTGGCTTTCCTTCGCTTCTTCTTTGGTTCGTCCTCAGCACAGCTCTCGGCCAGCAGTTTTATGTCCTTGACAAGCTCTGGCAGGGTCTCGCGGAATTTCTTGTCGACCTGCATTGTCGACATGGTGAGACTCTTTAAAAATTCGATGAGATCATTCATTTCAAGATTCGCATCACAGTCTAGGTGAAAGGCTGCTCGTGCTCGAGACAGCGGCCCTTTTGCAAAATACGCCAACGAACCCTGTACCGCAGTGAGCAACGAATGAAGATCGAAGGGGCTCGGATAGGCCTACCTTGGAATGGTAGAGGGCTTCCAGATACTGTGATCGGATATTCTGAAATATGTCCTCGGCGGAAGTTTGCATGTCGGCATTTGAATCTCCTACAGCGGCTTGAGAACTCTTGGAGGGTGGCTCGCTCACACCACCCCCCGGAGGTTGAGATTGAAAAGGATCCTCAAGGGAATGTGCAGCAGCAGGTGTCAGTGCCTGGAACGGTGCCTGGCTCTGGTCTTGGGATTCACATGGCGTGGTAGAGACGGCCCTGTGGCGTTTTCGCACCATGGATTGGATTTGTTCTATGGCCATCCTCTTCTTATTGCTCTCGTGGTGAAATTGGGGCGTAGTTGAAGGAGCATCGGCCAGGCTGGGGTGTCCGGCCTGGGCTGGACGGCAGCGGTGCTCGTAACAGGCCTCGGCGAGCTGGCTGAGTTTGTCTACGGCGACCCATGCGCCTAGCTTACAAACGATATAGAGGCCGGTCTGGTGGCGTTCGATGGCATAGAGGTTGCGGGTGGCGTCGGAGCGAGCGATGAGCACACTTGGCGCCTGGCGCAAGCGACCCTCGAGATCCAAGACGCGGATATGCGATTCGAAAAAACGGCCTGGGCCACTTGGAAACTCTCCATTGGGGGCGGACAAGTCCAGAGCGGACAGTGACAAGTGCTCACGGGACAACAACATCAGCGGCTTCAGCAGAGGAGGTCTCACGGAGTCAGAGCCGAGGCAGAACTGGGGCTGATGGTAGGTCAGCATTTTAAAGTGGACGGCGGGCAGGAGACGGCGCAGGGGTCGCAGACCTTTATTGTGATGGCTGGTTTGAGGAGCTCCTCGAGGGGAAAGGCAGGAGAGGGGCGCTTCCTCTTGTGTGTGTTAGAGGGCAGGGCGTCATCTTGGGATCTGATGTTTGAGCCGGGCGTGGACGACGAGGGCTGTAGACTTTGATCCTGAAGGGGGACGCGACGCGTCCGAACCTCTTGTGGACATTCTGGCGACGGCGAGAAGCCGGCCATGGAATTGCTTTGGAGAAAGAGGAGGCGAGGGTATTGAAGAGTAGGAGCTGCACTCTCATGGCTCGCTCACTCACTCATGACATGGCACTTGGATTGACTGCACACGGCGAGCTGACCTGAGCAGGGAACGCGTCTGATGGTCCGACGCGGTATGGCAGTCGGAGCTTCAACGGGGGGTCTATGAAGACCTAGACAGGGGGTGGACAAGACATGCAGGGCTAGCTGCCGAGGTTACATGGGTACCACGCCTGCGCCTGCGCCCGCACCTGCACCTGCACCCGCCCACTGTCGATGGGTGACTATGTTATGTATCTACCTAATATACCTAGATATTATGAGCAGGTACTACAAGTATAGGCCGAAACCATCAGGGTCAGGGGGGTTATGGCTGCAGTGTCTGGACACTTATTATTACTATTTCGTAGACGCCAAACTTGCAGTATTCCTCGCACCTGATAGCACGACAGCACATGCACAACAGGCCCACTGCCTCCTGTCTTTGGTTGCGACCAGCGAAGCGTCATGTCATCCCTCAGATGCCATCGAGACAGTGGTGAGACCCCAACAGGCGTCGTCACCCAGCAGCTTGCCTATGGGCCTGCGTAGGAGTAGATACCAAGTCCAGCGTGCTACCACGGACGAGAATCGCTCGATCGTTACTGCAGTAGACATGTGGTCTGCATCGTGCTTTTTTAATCGTGAGGCTAGGCGCCGTATGCCCAGAATGGCATGGCCACGGACATGCTGCGCGGGCTGGCTGTCAGTGGCTAAAGGATACCCACCTAGTACGCTAGGTATCTACTGCATGCTACCTACTATGTAGGTAGGTACTGTAGCCCACGGTTCTACAATGCACAATTGGTCAGGTCAAGGGCTCTCGCGTGGTTCCGAGGCGGTTCAAGTTCTTTCCAGGTACTCTGGTCCAAGTGGTAGTGTTATTAGCAGATTATTAGCAGATGCGGATTGCAGATGCTTGCACTGCAGACGTCGATCGCTCTAGCAACATCAGATCCAGGCATCGCCTTCCCTGTACATGTGTGTATTGGCAGGACTGGGTAGGTATTGGTATTGGATGTAGAGGCTGTCGAACGGGCTGGTCTCGTCTGCGTCTACATCTGGGTCTGTCTTGCATCTTGCATGCTTCGCATCAAATTGTGCAACTCGGTCCAATCTACCGCCATTGCCTGTCACTTGATATCGTGTTGGCGCCTCTCCTTCTTCTTATCCCCCCCCCTCCTTTTTCTTTTATTTACTATATCTGACTTTTCTTTTTCTCTCTCTCTCACTCCCTATCTTCTTCTCTTTTCCACCGCCCCCAGGTCTTACTTGGACCCCGTGGTCACAGAACCACAGGAAAATTCCCGAGGAAACGCGAGAACAAGCCACTCACTCCCCGTCAGGCCTGCAGATCAGTTAGCAGCGCCGCCCAGAGGGCCAACTCCAGTGCTCCCAGCCCATTCTGCCCGACTCAGTTCAGTTCCCTCCCCCCAGCTCTCGCCACACTTTGTCCCGCCTCAGCCTCGCAATATCCGACTTCAAGCCTCAGCCAGGGATTGGGACTTCCGCCAATCCATGTTACATACTCGGTCCGCCTTCCTTCCCACGGTCTAGAACGCCATACCACCTATAGCGACCGAGGCCTATCACAGACTCTGCGCCCGTGCCAATTCGAAAACAATTTCATCCACTCCCATCCCAGCCCAGCCCAGCCTGTCCTCATGGACACATCTGGGTTCCGTTGAGCATTGTCGCCATCGGCCGTGTCTGCCCCCTGGACCACCTCCGAGTCCCAGGGACCTCCTCTCCCCGGCGCATCTTCGTCCTGATCTCGAGGCGCGCATCCCACGATCCATCGAGTGGCCTCGTCCCGTCACGCCTGCCGGCCCGGCCACATTGCCACCACAATGTCGGCAGAAACCTCGCCCAGGGCTGTTCGCTTCTCCGACGCCGACGCTGACCCGACAAAGTCCAAGGGCTATCGTCCCCTCGCCGTTACCAACGACTCTGGCGAGTCAGGCTCTTCCGCCGAGTCGCGCCCGGAGCCTAATGGCTTTGTCAACTACGAACTCCAGGATGACCTAGGTACCCTCCACCACTACGCCGACCAGGCTGGTCATGCAGGCTCCATGTCGTCTGTCGCTTCCGATTCATTGGCTAATGGTACGGCTGGCCGCCTTCGCTCAGCTACAGACGGAGCCTCCATCCACTCCAACGGCACGTCTACGAGACCCCAGCGGCCCAGCGGCCCGGCGAGGCAGCCTTCCAATACCTACAGACCAGTGCGCCGGCCGCAGCCCACCCCCGTGGGGTACCCAGATCCTCGTTCTGCTTCCAGGTCACGAAACTTGCCCTCCAACTCAACCTTCGCACGTCAGGAAAGGGCATATGTTCAACGACTGAACAATGCCCGGAAGCAAGACTATCCCTTCCCTCCCGAGTTCGACCCTATAAGCTTTGGCACCCAAGGCGACCCGGACAGCGACTCCGAGGGCGAGACCCCTGGGTCAGAAGCGCCATATGGCACCGAGCAGGACGACGACGCGAGGAGGCTCTTCGAGGGCGACGACGAGGAGGAACTGGAACCCACCGAGGAGGACCTCAGAGACCCAGACAACAGGGAGAGACTGGAATGGCATGGAATGCTCGCCGCTGTGCTCACTGGAGATGTCGTGCGACAGGAAAAGAAGCGCCTCATCGGCTCGTCTGAGCAGGAAGTTGGCAAGACAGCACAGAAGGCCGAGCTGTGGCTCGGTATACGCGCCCGCATATGCGGTCGGCATCTGCCCGTCCAGCGCAGGATGGTGGAAGACGCTCGGGGTACCATGGATCGGACCATCGAGGACATCATCAACTTCCAGATCGCTGGGGAGAGCGAGGCCGGCAAGCCCCCTGCCGATCAAGTCCGCGATATGGTCGAGAAGATCGAGAGGCTGGAAGGCCTGTATCCGTCGCGGGAGGCCATGCTGGCAGCACACACCTCTGCAAGATCCGCCCTCTTCACAGAAGCTTGCGACGCCATTACGTCTTGGTACAACGTCAACGAGCTCATCAACACAGAGCTGACTGTGCTGAGACGATGGGTGGGTAACGACGAGCTGGACTTCCTGCGGACAAGGGAGCGGTCTCCGATTGGCAATGCTATTGGCGACGAGTCCTCTTTCCTTGACAAATTGTTGAAGGAGGACGGCCTAAAGTCACTACACGATCACATCGAGGAGGATGTTGGTGGTATGAAAAGCAAGCGAAACAGTATGCTGAGAGGCATCTCGAGTGTAATCCTGAAAGCCAAGGAAACACTTATCCACAACGCAGAGGCGTTTAGGAAACGGCACCTGCCCCCTTACATCGAGGATCTCCTCACCCTGATCAGCTTTCCCTCGCGCCTGATTGAGGAGATCATCAAGGTCCGCCTGGCCTACGCGAAAAAGATGAAGGAATCAGCACAGCAAAACCCGATGCTGCAGGACCAGATGATTTCTCAGTTCCAGGTCCTCTTGAACCTGGCGATTGGTATCAAGCTTGAATACCTTGGGATATCACAGCCCGAGCCCGGCTGGGAGTTGCCTCCTTGCATTGATGAGGCTTTTGACCAGGCTGTTCTGGACGCCCTGAAATACTACTTCAAGATGCTTAATTGGAAACTTAGCGGCAACAAGAACACCTTCAAGGAGGCTGAGCTCCTGTTCCAGGAATGGGAGTTTATCAACGAGATCGGGAGTCACTTGGACCATGGTGACGTGGAGGTTGCTGAACAGTTCAGCAATCTGACCTTCAAAGCGATCAGGCGCTTGAGCGATACATTTGAAAGAGAGTTGCAACGGAAACCAAAGGAAAGCCCGGCTGAGATGAGCAAGAGATATAAGCAGATCCTTGACTCGGTTCGGGTCCGTCAGAGAATGCTGCAGCGTTTCTCCAGAATGCTGAGCAGCAACTACGAGAACGCTGCAGACTTTAGCATTGCATTTGGACCGGACCGCCTTCACACTCTATTCGCAAGACTGATAGAGTCCGGTCACTTCCAAATTTACACCGCAAGCATCGAGCATGAGGGTGTCATTCTGGTCGCCTCGCCTTCGTTGCATAGTCGCCCCGAGGAGATACAGTCAATCATCGGCACAGCATCTTACGAACATGTGTCTGAAGACCCAACAGATCCATACATCCTCATGATCAGAGCTGAAAACGCACCGCACTGGTACGGGCCAAAGGTATCAATGACAGTACGGGAAGAGCCTTTGGACCTAAAAGTAGGCCATCTGCGGCTAATTGCCGGCGGGTCCCAGAACCGGCTCACAAGCGCACGGAAGGCCTTCTTGGAGCTCATTGACATGCACCTGGATCTCGTTGTTGAGCAGCGCTCGAACCTGAAGAGAGTCAACCAGAAACTCGGGGACATCAAGAAAGTAGCATACAAGCTCTCAAACACCTTCATGGACAGCGTTGAGACTATCCGCTCACAGACAAAGGGGATGGAGGTACAGGATCTTATCCAAACCTGTTTCATCTTCGCCACTGAATTTGGTCAACGATCTCTCCTGTTCATGGACAGCAACCGCAGGCAGATGAATAACATCAAGTTGACCAAGCTCGCCTTGGATTGGGTGAGCTTCATCTGTGATGACTGCGTGTCTTCCGATCGAAAAACCTTCCGGTGGGCCGTCCTGGCTCTGGAGTTCAGCATGGGCATGACTCGTGGGAGGCATATTCTAGCTCTGGGAGACGAGGAATATGCGAGACTACGGGAAAAGGTCGCCGGTTGCATGTCCCTGCTTATCTCCCACTTTGACATCATGGGCGCGAGGTCGAGCGTTGCTGCCCAGGCAGAGAAACAACGCCTCGAGGCCCTTGTGGGTCAATTCAGGAGGCTGGACCAGGGCAAGAATCTCGACGATCGGGCAGCCTCCAAGTTTGTTCTGGACCACCGTCTGCGAGAACTCTCCAAGATTGATGAGGGCAGGAAACAAATTCTAGCCGATCGGTCCGCCCTAGGTCGCGTGCTCGAGGCCTCAAACGAGGTAGACCGTTCCCTTGCATACCTGTCATCGACAGCTACCAACTTCACAATGAGATGGCAGCAAGGCCAGTTTGTCGGCGGAGGAACATTCGGCAACGTCTATGCGGCGATGAATTTGGACACCGGCCACTTGATGGCCGTCAAGGAAATCAGGTTGCAGGATCCGAAGCTGATACCTACAATTGCCACGCAAATCAAAGACGAGATGCGTGTGCTGGAATCCGTCGACCACCCCAACGTTGTGTCATATTATGGCATTGAGGTCCACAGGGACAGGGTCTACATCTTTATGGAGTTCTGTTCCGGAGGCTCACTTGCCAACTTGCTTGAGCATGGTCGCATCGAGGACGAACAAGTTATCATGGTTTATGCGCTGCAGCTTCTCGAAGGTCTCGCTTACCTCCATGAGATCAAGATTGCTCACCGTGATATCAAACCAGAGAGTGAGTCCCCTCGTCTTACTCTCGCGCACTAATGAGACATGAGCTAATCGACATTGTAGACGTTCTGCTCGACCACAATGGTATCATCAAATATGTCGACTTTGGCGCAGCCAAGGTCATCGCTCGCCAGGGACGGACACTCATGCAAGATATGGCAGCTACGAAACCCAACAAGTCCATGACTGGTACCCCAATGTACATGTCTCCAGAGGTCATCAAGGGTGACAACCCAGGGCACTTTGGAGCAGTGGACATATGGTCTCTGGGTTGTGTCATCCTTGAGATGGCCACAGGGCGACGCCCCTGGGCGAATCTAGACAATGAGTGGGCCATCATGTACAACATCGCCCAGGGAAACCCGCCACAGCTCCCGACGCCGGACCAGCTCAGCCCAGAAGGCATCGACTTCCTCAAGCGCTGCTTCTTGCGCGACCCAACGAAGCGGGCTACTGCCGTGGAATTGTTGCAGCATGACTGGATCATGACCATACGGAATCGCGTTGTTGAACCCTCGACACCTAGCGATTCTAGTGCCTCAGCCCAGACGACGCCGACTGCGGTCGGATCAAGCGGCAAGACCATCGGTGCGGATGGATTCTACTGAACGCCACGCATATAGGCGCCTCTGGGTCTTGCCCACTCTGATTTTCTGTACCACCAACTATTATCTGCACTCTCTCATCTTCGCTCTGTTATAGGATGTACATACACTCATCACAGATGACTCCGCAAACCCGCACGGCTGCCGCACCAGGCAGATCTACCGTGCGCGTCTGAGCGTCGTATGTTTCTGATCGACTTTACAAAGAAGCAGCATTAGCAGCGAGTTTTGGGGTCCCTACCGAGCGCAGTCTTGACTTATTCTTGCATGTCAGCGCGCACCCTGTGTTCTTCCCGTCAGAGCTTCGATTTGTGGCAAGCGCTCTTGGTGTTTTTTCTTTTCAGAGGGGAAAGGCTTCCCTCTTTCTTTCGTGGGGGTGCCACGTTCCTTTTCCTTTCCTTTTCTTCTTTTCTTGCTCCTCTTTTCTTCATCAGTGACGGCCATGACGACGCAACGACAAGATCATCACATAGGCAACAATAAGGGGAGAGGTGCCTCAGCATACGGGCGGCATAGAATTCTCTGGCTTTTTCCATGGAGTAAAACTGCGGCGGCATTCATACAATAGGTACACGAGCTAGCGGGGCCGGGCGAGGCTGGACGGGGATTGGTAGACATAGCGTGTATTTCTGTACGCTTCTCCCTAGGGAATAAATAAATCATAATATCTAACTAGATGCGTTTTTTCTTTGCCCAGCGCCATTAAACTGTGTCTCTTAGCAAAACTAGTCTTGTCCCCAAACCATGTCGCACAGGCACATGAGACAGCACCTCAGCCAGGTGTAACCCCTGTGAGGAGGGACACAAGCTATTGGTTTTCTTGTCCGTATGTCTGATTGATATGTTCTCGTCGTTCTCTAACCACGAGGGGACCAAGGTAGTGCGCGAGCAGCATTATATCTGGTAATGGTGTGCAAAGTACTCGCCTAGTTCAACAGGCCTTCACTTGCGAGATAAGAGTGGGCGCTCACTCTCACGCAATGCTGTGACTGGGACCTTCAGCACTCCGAGGTTATATATTATCATAAAACATCGGCAGTCTATTTCAACGGGCTAGTCTGCCTCATTCAAGGATCCATGCTCATTGAGCCATGTGTGTATATATACATGTATACACCAAGAAAGTAAAATAATAATAATAATAACAATAATAATAATGGCCAAAGGAATATGTGCAATACACACGTATGTCGTGTGTACGAAACCCCCGACCCCATCCCTGCCAAGGCAATAAATAGGACCCATCAGTTCCCAAACACAGCCAGCGAGTTGTCGATCATCCAGGCGATGCCCTCGGCGCGGTACGAGTCCCACGCCACCGAGCTCCCGTTCGTGTCGAGGAACAGGTTGCGGCCGACGCCGCCGCCCTGGGTGGCGTTGTAGACGGGCCACTCGGCGACGCCCTTGATGCCGAGGCCGGCGCCGTTGGGGTCCAGGCCGGTGACGAAGCTGACCCACGCGTCGGACATGCCCTTTGCGATGGCCGCGTAGGCCGGGGGCATATCGGCGATGGGCACGGTGCTGTTGTCGTACCCCACGGCGTGGACGTTGTCGAAGACGTACATGACCTCTGCGAAGTGGACTGCTCCGATGTAGCCTTTTGTTTTTCCCCCCCCGCGTAAGGGGTTTCCGTTAGTATGTTGTGTCTTGTATCGGACTCCGGGGGGGGG
>NQMI01000014.1:481565-574146 GCA_002270565.1 Stenocarpella maydis
GGGGGGGGGGGGGCGCAACAGTTCCCGCCTTTCTGGCGAGACGGTGATTTACTTACCCGGTATGCCCTCGCCGACGACGTTGAACTCGTAGCTGTAGGAAGGTACACCGGCGTTGGACCAGGCAATGTTCGCCCGGCGCCGGAGGTACTGGAACGAGCTGTCCCAGGCAGTCAGCACTCAGCAGCGCCCACGGGTGGAAAGATCTGCGGAGCCCCCAGACTTACAAATCGCCGAAGAAGGCAGACGTCCTACGGAACTGAAGGCCGAGAGCGGCGGCGAGCGGGTTGCCCTCCAGGATCGCGGGGTACTTGTCGAGCGACGGTATCCCGACGGCCTGGATGTTCGGGTACAGGTACAACAGCTCGTCCGCCAGCTCGTCCAGGGACTTTCCCGTCTGGGCGGGGGCGTCGGGGCCGAGGATCGCCTCGATGGCAGCTCGCATCTCGTCGTCGGTGTTGACACCCCCTCCGTTGGGGCCCTTGCCCGATCCGAAGCTGACGCCTTCGTCGGTGTTGGTGCCGATGAGGATTGGGATCCTTGGGAACCGCCCGTCATTGAGCTGGTTTACCGGGAAGTCCGCGACTGTGGCCTGGTCAGCGGATGGTCTCTCTCCCTGCGCGCCACAGGATGGCGGCCGGGTCCTGATGGCCGGGTCCTGCGCGACGCGTCGCCGTGGAGTTACTCACTGAAATCCCCATCGAGCATAGGAGGCCATGGCCCAGCGGCAGTCCCGTTCAACGCGGCGTTGACCTCGTCAAGGGGCAGCGACCGCAGACAGTCAAGAGAGGCCGAGGTGTTGGCAGTCGAGGCGCAAGAGGTGTTGGACACGAACAGGTCGTAGATGGCATCCATCGCCTTGGTGTTGTTGGCACCGCCGGGAAACCTGGACAGGATGCCGCCGAAGCCAGACTCGGCCATGGCGGCGCGGAAGAGCCCATCATCCCGCCCTGGACACGACAGCGCTCATCAGCAAAGCAATGATCTCAAGGCCCGGGGCGGAAGAGGACCACGGGTGCAGAGGGAAGCCTCACCATTGTAAGCCAGGACCTGCGCGCTCACCGACTCGGCGCCAGAGCTCTCGCCCCAGATGGCCACCTTTGTCGGGTCGCCGCCAAAGCTGGCGATGTTCTCGTTGATCCACTGTAGCGCAAGGCGCTGGTCCCGGAAGCCGTTGTTTGCGATGCCCGCCTTGAGGGCCTCGCTCCCGGCCAGGAAGCCGAAGGCCGACAATCGGTAGTTGATGCTCACCCCGATCATGGGCGTGCCCAGCTCGACCGAGTTGTCGACGATGAAGGATAGGTTGTAACGTCGGTCTTGGCTCCCGCCCCTGTTATATAGTCAGCACGGTGCATGGTCGATGGCGACGGGCCAGGTGATGTTGGTGATGTTTGTGACGTTGCAGGAATGGTTTAGAAGCCAGCCTGCTCTTGTCTTCCGGGGCACTCCGGCAGTGCGTCACAGCGTATAGGGGGGGGGGGGGGCTAACGGGAAAAAACTACTAACATAAACTAAGAGGAAAGTTAGCAACTCCATCATCGAGACTCGTATACTGGTTGCCAAGGCCGACTTACCAGCCCGCCCCCGTGGATCCAAACCGCGACTGGCAGCTTTGCCGTCTCATCAGTTCCTGCTGGCCGGATTACGTTCAAGAACAAGCAATCCTCAGACAATGAGTAACCAATATCGTCGCCGCCGTAGCCCACGCAGGACGGCGGGTACTCTGTTGCGGATTTGGTCCCATTCCACGTCGAGTTCAAGGGCTGTGCGAGAGAGAAGCGCTCTGGTGGCTGTGGACGCCCGAAGCGTACTCGTCAGTAAGACCGGAACAAGACGACAACAACAACAAGACTCATCTACAGCTGTGTGCCGCGCACGTGTCAGTCGTACCTGGGAGTAACGCATGCCGAGGAAGAAGTCCTGGTTATACTCGGCGCTGTGGACGCCCTCGTAGGATCCATTCTTGACGGTGACGACGGGGCTCGACCTCGCGCGCAGCAGGGAAGAGCCGCCGGAGCTGGCCCTGTGCGTGGCGACGCCGGCATGGACCGAGGCGAAGACGAACAGCGAGCCGGCCAGGAGGGTTTTTGCGAGAGAAGCCATCTTGGCGACAAGAGTCGAGACGGGGGCCTTCGTGGAGGGGGCGCTGCGAGGACCTGGTGGTGGTGATGATGGCGGCGGCGGCGGCGGCGGCAGTGGCAGTGGCAGTGGCAGTGGCAGGGCATCATGGCAGCCTTGTCCTGGGCTGGGCTTGTCCTTATATACCATGACATCGCGAACCACATCACCGCGCCGGGGATTCCCACCACCACCACCACCACCACCACCACCATCGTCCCTAGCCCTCAAGGGAGAGCACATCTCCGCCCGCCCCTATGCGAGCACGCTTGGCTGGCCGCCCGTTCCCTGCCAGATGCCGCGGGATCTGCCGCGATGATGCCTCTCTGGGTGCCCTTGGCCTCAAAGCCGCGTTGGATGACGCCGCGTCAACAACGCAACCAGTAGCACTCCCAGGCGTGATACAATCGGCCCGTCTGCGATGGACGCCCCGTTATCTGTTCCACATGTGTGGCCGCCTTCTCCGCACTCCACAGCGGGGTGCCATTTTCCCCAGACTCCGGCATGGCAGAGAAGGACGACATCCCGGTCGGTTGCGGGGGGGGGGGGAGTAACCGCAAAACGTGGGGATCCCGAGGTTCGCAGGCTATTAGTGCTCTCCTAGTGTGGTGGAGGTCGCGCAGGCTGGCAGGCTGGCAGGCTGGCAGGCTGGCACCCATGTGGTCAGGCCGACCAAGTCCTCCTGGACGGATCTACGTACCGTACGGGCCTAGTTGGAGCTCGGCGTGAGTCGTTGTGGGTGATCCCTCGGCGATGGGGCCTGGTCCTGATGGGGGTGGGGGGGCAGAAGAAGAAGAAGACAAACCTGCGCAGCCCCTAGTCAGCATCGCCGCCCCGGGGGGAAAACCAGATGTTCACAGAGCAAAAGCCGGAGGGTACAGAGGTGTAGGTTACCATGATATACATATGATTCCTACCACCTGGAATTCATATTCATATCGCTGTCTGGCCATCTGCTCCATAAAAGCTAGATAGACAGGCCCTAGAAGGCGGCTCCCTGTAGCATGAACAACAATGACGTTAAATCATTGGCTCTGATTCTCTACAGCAACAGTACTGGCCCTGACTCAGCCAGCGGCTTGGTTGCTCTGCGCTCGCCTCTCCGCCCTCTGCAGCCAAGTGTCTTTCCCCGAAGAAGGGAGCCGAGCTGGGGCGAGTCAGTTCCTGAACCCGACCCGGGGCAGCAGAACAAACGGGGTTACACCGCTGGTGGCTCACATGTCGTGTGATGCGCTCAGGTTTGCTGCCAGCAATCCAGGAACATGCCCGGGCCGATTGGGGCGGTCGGTCGAATGTGGGGGATCAGGGGCAGCAGCAAGGGATGTGCGTTTGTTTGGTGCCATGTAGTCTACATAGTAGTGTAGTCGGCCTCTGCGGGTTGCAACGGCCGAGGGGAAGGACTCGGCACATCTGCGGCTAAATCTGACACGAGACGTTCACCACCCGATTTCCCGCGCCCGTTTACACTACATAGTACGATACTTTCGGGCCCATGCGTTATGCCTATATGTCGTGCATCTATACTCCGTAGTGGCTCCGTGGCTAACGGCCTTGTCACGCACTCCCCGCACAGCCCGATGCTGGCGAGCCTCGGCCGGGCCACAATCGCCCACTCCAACAGACCGTGACACTGGGCCCGTCACGTTTGCCAAGCCCGTGTCGTGTCTGTACAAAGAGAATGGACATCGAGGCTGACATGGTCGACTACGCTACAAAGGGATCGACCTCGGAACCGGGAAACTGCTATCTGGCATGCGGGCTGGGCGAGACTCGACGGCACGGCGCGTGCCACATTTATCCGGCGGCATGGAATGCGGCTCATAGTCTAATTGATTAGCCACGCCAGGTACAACCCTCTGCTCGCCGACTTCACTCCGTAGGGTCCTGTCTCGGCATGTGCAATAACAGTTATGAGAAGCCTCCTTCTTATTCACTTGGCTGAGTCTCCCATGGGCTGCCCCGACCGCCCGAGTCTCGCACTGGCCTTCACTCCCACGCCTTTTATCCATGTCCAGTCATCTCAGTTGTCCCTGTCCGCGCGCCGTCCCTCGCTGGGGCCTTATTCCTCCTGAGCCCCGCGCCCAGCTGAGCCCAGCACTCACATTATCACAGACAGATTACATTAAGGGAGTGCGTGCTATCAAGGCAATTTTTGAGGGTATCGTCCAGGACGCTCCGGCTGTCTGCTTCCATCCAATGCGAGATACAAAAAGAAAAAAAATTCGAGACCCAGTATGATGTTGATACAAGATGATAAATAATAAAAGAGATTACCCAATTCCACCAGAGCATTCCAGGCAATGCTAGACCATTCATTAGATCGTTATAAAAATACACTATTTCCCGAGGCGAGGCCGATACCTCGTCCTCAACCCTGCCCGGGGGACTGGAAGTTTTGTGGGGTGATGTTTGGCTGGAATTGGAAGTTGTGCGATTGAGGCTCGCTGAGCTGCGTCATGGGCCCCTTCCACATGGGGGCCTGGTCGGGCGATCTTGACCAGGGGTAGATGTCTCCTCGTGGCGGTGAGTCGAACTTGAAGGCTGGGAATGCCTGTGACTGTATGGCCGCAGGCGTTGCCGGTTCGCTTTCGACGTATCTCGGCGCACAGAGCGAGGTGGGGAACTCAATCTCGGATCCGAATTGAGACAGACTTGGCGTCGCCAGCGCCTCATCCGATGAGGATGTGTTCCCGTAGCCAATATCCAGCGTGAAGGTGGGGTGGTGGAAGGATTGGAAGCCCTTGTTTTGGACACCGGAATAAGCCACATCCCGCACAAAGTCAGGCGTGCTCGGTGAGACAGCTGCGTTTTCCTTGAGGCTACTCATCGAAATAGAAGATCTCTGAAAGCCGAACCGAGGAGCGTCGGCTGACAGATACTGCGTGTCAAAAGTCGATCCGACGGGGGATCCGTCACATCCGTCCTTGAAAGTGTTCGACGCGACCGTCAATGACGAGTTCCGGGCGAATTGCTCGAGGAAGTTTGGGTCAAGAGACCGAGGGGACAGGGGCGAGACGGGATGGCCCGACTTGAAGATCTTGCCAGACAATGGGCCATTGGCCGACGCAGCTCTCCTCATCGATCCGTACATGTCAGATCGCTTGGTTCCCTCGATTCCCGTCTTCGGCCCGTTTGGATAGTTGCGCAGAGCCGTCTGGTTCAGCCGCTGCGGCGGCCGGGTCTTCCTCCGCGAGGCAATACTTGGATGCGTAAAGGTAGAGTCGGCGCCCGAGTCCGATTGTTCACGAGACGGCGAAGTTCCAGAATTCATGTCTGGGGACAACGTCTCAACACTGGAGTAATTTGACTCCCCGGTGCCCGATTGGTCTCCCATGTGGTCGTGGCTGGTCATACCAGTGCTGAAGGTCGAAGTGCTCGGGGTGAAGATCGATGCTGATGATGCGAACGAGTCCGACCGCTCGATGGCCGAGGAGAAGACTGGCAAGCCATGCATCTCGGCAGACGAGAAGTCCGGTGCGAATTGGCCATGAAGCGACTGATAGGACATATGATCCTGTGCATCCGTGTATGCGTCAGGAGAGGATGAGAAGTTACCACTGTGGTCCTCGAAACTCGTTGCGATCAAAGGAACGCCGGTGTTAGAAAAGGTATCCATCTGATCAGGCGGCAAGGGCTGGGGGTGTGAGATGACAGTGTGGCTGTCCCCGGCTGAATTTCTTCCCGAGTCGTCATCTCGTGATGAATCGTAAACCGGGTTCGCTTCGGGCGAATCGGTGACGGAATCCTCGCTTCTCTGATCTGCCGCGGAGTTGGGCGAGGGAATATGCTGCTCTGGGAGGTCATCGGTGTCAGAGAACGGGGCCGATGAGGGCTGCAGAGGCTGGCTCCGGTTGCTCAAGCTGTAAAACTCGCTGCTGGCAGCATGCTCGCTTTCGTCTTCTTGGGAATCCACCACGTCGGTCTCCGACACTGCTGAATCGGCGGCTTGGCTAGCTTGGTACGCCTGAACCCTGTGTACCTGCTTCTCTCTAGCTCTTCGGTTTTGGAACCAGTTCTGGGACGTGTGGTGTTAGTGAATGACGTGGACAGGGGATGCGTTGCTACGCACGTTGACTTTGGGGACAGGACAACCCAGTTCCTCTGCCAGTTGGCGCTTCCGGCTGGTGCTTGGCTTCTGGGTCTCATCTGTGAAGACCTTCTCGAGCTTTTGCTTTTCCTCCTCTGAAAAGCGCTTGCTGCATGCAATGGCGGCATGGTAGAGTTGAGAACCTTGCGTCTGCTGCAGCGCCTGGTGGAACATCTTCATGGAGGGCTGGTAGAACCGCTGTCCGTTCGAGTGCAGCATTATTGGGAAGCCAGGGTTTTGTTGGTGACTGTGGACCTGCTGCAACATCGACATGGTGTCTAAGTTGGCTTGTTGAGATTGCGCTTGCTGCCACATCGTCACAGGAGTCTGGTAACGCTGCATGGCAGCCATGGACTCCATACAGTGCTGCTGCCTGGGATCCATAACGGATGAAGTACGTCCGCTGTAGTCATGACTCGTTTGTTCATGGAACAAGTGCTGGAAGTTGCTGTCCCCCATCCTGGCAGTCTATATGGTCGAAGGCAATGGGTTGTTTGACGCAAAAGAGTGGACGCGATTTCTGTATTTCCAAGGCAAAAAGGCAATGCCCCGGAACTCCAACTGCGGTACGCGCGAAACAAAAGAACAAACGCCCGGCAATCAAGAAAAGAGCGGCAGCCGGCGGATTATTAGTGCCCGGGGGGTGTATATCTTAGCCCCGCTGAATGTTCGACCTCAGCAATATATCCTGTAAAGTTCCAATGTTTGCGAACAAAAAGAGTGTGGTTCAACAGTCGCCGGCAAGCCTAGCACAGCATCGGGGTGAGGACCGATGTTGGATCGCAGGAGTGAGAGGGTCAGGAGGTGAGAGTGAGGGCGAGGGTGAGAGAAGAGAAGTTTGTCGGTGGGTGAAGAGGGATCGAGGGAAGAGACGGAGGCGGCGCGAGATAACCAGAAGCTCAAGGTGTGAGGATCGAGGACGACGACTAAGACAAGGCCAGCCGAAGTCGTCCAAGCGGGATGACAAGACAGGGACGTGAAGGAGGCAGGAGGAGGGTGCGGGAGAGAAGTACTTGACGGAGATGCTGTGTGGCCGGGCGTGATTATGATTGGGCGTGGCGCTGGTCTCAAGCTGGGGTCCCTGAGGCTGTGGAAGCGGGCAATCTCAGTGGGTTCGGTCTGGGGTCCAGTCGGCCGGACAGGGGTAAGACAGCCGGTGCAAGGAGGAGGAGAAGGAGGAGGGGGCCACTGGGCGGTGGACCCCCCAAGTCTCGGAGCGAGGACGTCGTCCCCCATCCAGGACGACCCTAGTCATGTCGAGCTGTGCAGTACACCTGTGCAATACACAACTTGTACCAGGGCGGCTCGATGTTGCACTGCACATGCGACCCACTGCGCTGTCCTCGCACGCCTGGTCTGGTCTGTGTAATAGAGTTGGTGGACCTAAACCTTGAGGCGCACACAGACAAGCAGCAGCTGGACTAATCCCCTGCGGCTGCCGCCACCCACTGACGGCATGGGACGAAGACAGTTGTTACATGAGCGGGCGGTCAACCAAACGCACAGCCACGGCAGGCATTGGGGCTCCCCGCCCCCAAGTCCAGAGATAGAACTGATGATGGAGCACAGCACGCGAGTAGCAGCCTTTGATTAAAGGGCGTCGAGGGATGGAGCTGTGCGTGGGTTCAAAGCGCAGCGAGGGCGCAGGCAAGGGTGCGGTTGAGTGACGATGAGGGCGAGGGCGAGATCAAGGTAGAAGGTCGAGCCCCAGGCCCAGGTCCGGGCCCAGATCCAAGTCAAAAAGGCGCTGGCGCTGGCGCTGGCGTCGGCGTCGGCGTGCTGCAGTATGCGCGGGCTGTGGGTGTCTGGCCGCAGCGGCGTGTGGCGGGAGCTGAAGGACAAAGTGCACCTGGTGTGGTGGCAGTAGGTTGTGGTGGGGTGCGTGGGTGCGTGAGTGGGTGTGTCGTGTCATCCCTTCCTCCTTCCCATGTGTACCTACGGTCAGTCATCCATCCGGTATAGGATGTATGTGTGGCATGTGGGTGTGGGTGTGGGTGAGCCAGCGCGTGTGTGCGTGGGTGGGTGCGTGAGCACGGGTGTGGGCGTGTGGGTGTGTGGGTGTGTGGTGTGCAGTTAGTTGCATCCGCCATCTCGTTCACATCATCTCATGCCCGTGGCCCCGGCCGAGATGAGATAGATGACGGTCGGCAGGGAGGGCATCCTGGGCTGGTGCTTGATCAACGGCACGGGTCAATCGCCCAATCGCCCATCCCCCCGTCATTCACGGCCTGTCCCAACTTGTTCTCTGCCCCTCGTTCCTGGATCTTGACTAGTGTGCACGCCAAGATAGTGTGCCCCAGTTCTCGGGATCTCGTTGTGTGACGAGCTGAGTTGGCCGCTGGGCCGGTGGCCGTGTGGCCGCCCACTGGCCGCTGGCATGGCGTGGCATGGCGCGGCACGGCATGATGGCACGACCACCCAGATGCTAGGTAGGCTAGGCTTCACGAGGATGCTGCCCATGGGCCAGTGTGTAATCTTGTGCTTCCTGTACCTGGCCGCCGTCATCCGGTCGAGGAGCGCGCAAGGAGGGCCTTGACCTGGAACAGGAGGACTGGAGACGAAACAGCAAGTTGCGCGGAAGTAGCCCGTAAAGAAAAATAAAAAAGTTAAGCGAGAGTCGCCGGGGCTGCCAGGGACCTATACTAGGGGCCAAAGGACCTAGGGTCCAAAGCGTCCGTCCGATGGAGCCAGGAACGAAGTCGGTGCGTTCCAAGGGCTTGGGTAGGTGTCTCTTTTTTTCTGTCTTTCCTCTTTCCTGTCTGGGTTCCTTGTCAGCCCTGATTTCACCCTCTGTCTCTCGTACCCTTGGCCATAACATCCGCATCAGCCGGTATGTATGGGTATGTGTGGGGCAGCGAAGGGGGGCCGAGTGGGTAAGTGGTAGGCGAGTTTGGATGTGATGGAGAGTGGATGGATGGATGGGACGGGATGTGAGAGCTGATCAAGCATTCTCTCATGCCGCCCTGGACGGGGGGGAGGGGAGGAGGCGTTGCAGCGTCTTGCCAAGGCGACTGCACAGTACGGAGCAGACCTCGGACTCGAGATGGTCCTGGTTGGGTCAACGGCAGTGGCAGTGGCAGTGGCATCGCGTCTGTGGAAGGTCAGTCCAAGTCGAATGCTGCATGGATGGTGCGGTCGACGTCGACGCGTGTCTTGGTTTTCTGTTTTGGTTTTAATTCTTATGTTCCTGGTTTTTTGTTGCTGGTGGCGAGGTCGGGAGTTGGAGGAACACGACTGTGCACAAACAAGCACACCGGCCCAAAGCAGACGAGGCGGCAGGGGGCAGGTCTTCCAAATTGGTAGGCGTCTCCTTGTGCCTGAGTATATGACATCCCAAGATGGCAATTGAAATGGGCTGGCCCCGCTGTCCTCTGGTTCAGGTCTGGTTTGGGTCGGGTGGTCCTGGTCCTGGTCCTGGTCCTGGTCCTGGTCTTGGTCCTGGTTCAGGTGGAGGTTCAGGTTCAGGTTCAGGTTCAGGTTCAGGTCCCGCTCACCCACTTCAACTCTCCCATCTGCTCTTCTCCATCATCTCCGTCAACACCTAAGCCTCATCAACCCCCCCCCCAAACCCACAGGCCTTTTTTTTTTTTTCTTTTCCTCCAGACTTGCCCCTCTCGTCATCCTCCGCCTCTCACTGACTGACGACCGACCGACCGACAGACAGACAGACAGACAGACTGACTGACTACCTACCATGTCGCAGCTATGGAGCCATCTTAAACTGGTCAGCAGTCAGTGCTGACCTCAACCATCTTTTTGCATCGCTGGTCGTGCGCCATGATGAAGCCACACACGGCAGGCGATGGCTGGCGCAGGGGGCACACGCACTCCATCAACTGGCACCTCGCGTCGTCTTCAATGCCACCCTCTCACCACCTTCGCGACCCGCCCCCTCACCAGCCCCTCGCCCCCGCTCAGCCTGCAGCAGAATAGCGCAGTAGTAGAGTCCAGCTGCAAAGAAGCCCTCTACTCCTGTGCTGCATACCCATGTCATGTGCGCCCACGCAGGCCACGCCAGCACAGATATGTACACAGGTAGCCAAGGTTCCTGGAGGGGTGGTCCGCTGCAGAGTTACTTTCGTCTGTACAGTGAGTGCTCAGAGGTAGCCCATTCCTGGCAAGTCCAGTCTCACACTCATCCAGCTGGCATCTGCCGGCATTTATCATCATGACCAACCACGGCGGCTAGGCCATCAACCTCATCTCGGAGCACTTTTGTAGAGAACACCGTGTGCATACGGTAGGCAGGCAGGCAGGTAGATATCTGCCGCCCCCCCCCCGGCGCGCACACACACACATTTTCACACCCACAAGAACGTCGCATCCTGCATCCTGCACAGCTTGCACCAGACTCCTGACGAACGCAACCAGCCTTGGCCAGGGCCACTGCGATTCCTGTACGCCTAATGGCTACTAGAGACAGTCCCTGGCCCCCTTCGCGTGGCCCCTTTGACGGACTGCACCCTCGCCCCGCGGCATATGCCATTGTCCCTTCCGGACTGGTGGGGCTGCTGGCCATGCCCATCGCGACTCTGGACGACTCGGAGCTTGTGGGGACTCGGGGTGGTGCACTGGCCAGTGCAGGCCCTGCCGCATCGTTGCACTACTTCTGCATGAAAGACTGATCTATTTATGGGTCAACTCTAATTTCAATCTGCAGGTTCTGGGGGCCGTGAGACGGCCAGTGCCAGTACAAGTCCCTCTGCCCACCGTAGTCCATTCGCCGCAGTTGCCGTCTCTTACAAACCTCAAATCTCGGATCCGGCTCCAGAGCTGCTCAGTGCGCGTCGGCCACGAGCAAGCAGGTGAGGTATCAATGGACAACTCACAGATATTCAGAACACAATGTCCTCCCTCCCCGCCTCCCCCGGGAACTCCGACTCAGTATGCCGAATTATCTTTGGTGCATGCTACTGACCGCATCTCTTCACCATCTATACGTGCAGTACGGATCGAGCAAGCAGCTCGGCGTGGGTGGCAGACACAAAAGTGTTCTGTTGTCTTCTTGTGAGCCTCAAACTTACAGCCCTGCAGCTGCGTGCCCACCTTCTCCGGCGCACCCGCAGGTCGCTGTCACGGTATCGTTGTTGCGTCCAACCCCGGGGACAAGGCGGCATTAGAGGCTAGCTCCCGGCTAAGGCCCGGTAGGGCTCGACTGACACTGTCCAGGAACCTCAGGCATCCTCAGCCTTCATGAGTGGCAGCCATTCACATACAGTACAGTCCGGTAATTCGGTGTCGTCTTCCTCATCGGCACCCGACTGGCAAATCCGTCCGAGCCTGTGGACAGGAATGTGGAGACACTGAGCAAGTGTGCTGTGCCTGCTTGCATGCAAGTAGACCCCATGATACGACTCTGCACTGCGGCTTACCTTTACTGCCTTCGGCTTGTTACACGATTTGGTTTGAGCTCAAACCATGGTGAAAAGCGACGCCCGCCATGACGTGTCCGTCATTGTATTGCATCTCTGATAATTGAGATAACATGCAATGGCACTGGAGACTACATTTGCCTCGACAACGATTGAGCAGAATTAGTGCCTTCCTCGAGTCTTAAGTATACCAGGCGCAAGATGCTTCTACCCCCAATCCTGGAGACTTGCATGCGAGCGGCAAGTGGTATTGCCAAAGATTTTCCACCAACCGATTCGACACCTGCAGAGCACTCTATGCGGGCTTCTGCATGCTGTGGCACACTTGCGGCCTGATTGGGCACCTATGGGCTTCTATGAGTGACCGTCTTGTGGTCTATCGGGTCGACAGTCCTGTCGCAAGCAGCAAGAACGTTCTTTTGATCCTTGCCGGAATGCAGAGTCTGCAGGCAAAGACGCGGCCAACCATGCAGTTAGTTCATTTTAAGAATCTCACGACAGTCTCGAGAGCCCTAGCGGTTCAAGATGCCGGATGACCCCTCAGAGTTGCACCGGCGCACCATGCTGCAGGGTAACACCAAATTAACGGCGAAGGATGTCAGACTTCGCAATGTGTTTACATATCTTCTGTCGATAATCGCTAACTTGTGGGCCAATGAGAGCACGCCTCCATACAGAGAGGGTGGCGGTCGACAGCGGCACAGTCAGAGATGGAGACCTCGTCTGATGAATCCAGGTACAACCCAGTCGCATTTTAGCTTGGTTCCCCGGCTGCAGCTGGGCAAACGTCCTCGCAGACCCCGAGAGCCTTGCTAAAGGCTCACCGTCGACGATCCTGTAGCCTCGCTGCCTAGACGGCCGCTGTTGCTGCAGACTAGGACTGATGAGGACTCGCTCGTGGGCCGACCATCCGCCGTGCGCAGTACGTCTCTGTCTGACGCGTGCCAGGACAGTGGCTGGAGAGGAAGGTTCTCCGCACTGACAGCTCCTCACGCTACTGCGCGCGCCATTTCAAGGAGGTCTTCGGGACGAGCAGCCGCCTTGGGTCTCTCCCTTGTGCGATGCGACAGTTGCGGTGCGCGAAGATCTTTTTGGCCGATCTGGCCGAGGGCAATGACGAAAAGTCAACTGACCAGGGGTAAGATTGGAGTCTCCACCAGACCAGGATCTGTCGTCATTCACGTGCACCATGAAGATGGAGTTCGGACGAAACCAGGGGGCCCCAGGAGATTGAGGATTCATATGCCCTGATGACCGGGCCATGCCACGTGTGTCTAGTGCGCGCTGCGGGCAGCGCCGTCCTGGTCGCCGCCCTCGAGGAGCAGATTGTACCGAGTCCGTACCGCACCACCCTTTCGAGACTAGCACAGGCCCGGAGAGGTGAGGTACCTGGCATGCTAGGGATGCCTCGATCACCAAGCAGGGGTTGGTGTGGGGAGGTCATGGGCTCCCTGGCTAACGCCGCTGCCAGGGAGTCGTCCCTGGATGCACGGGCACTCGCTCATTTTAACCTCTGCCCACTTCGTCCCTATCCCCCGCGGGCCTATCTCTTGTCAGGCTGCACAACGCGGCTCTCGAAAGACACACCGTCACGGCGTCACGGTTTCCTGTTGACTGGCCCCTGGCCCCCTTCGCCGACAGAGTCCACGCTAGCGCCCGCACAGTTAGATAGGTCATCTGTTATAGACGGGCAAGCGATTATCCGTCGCACTCAAAGGCCGACGGCGAAGGCCAGGAACCGACATTCCGACCAAGCACCGTCACGCCACCCTCGCCGCAGACCAGCCCACCGCATCTCTTCTAATGCCCATTGCTGGCAGGCGCTACGCCTTGTGTGTTTGTTGCGGACGGCGTCGCACACCCGCTGCTGCCGCAGCTTCTCCCGCTCGCTGAACTTTTTTTTGCTGCAGCAGCAGCAGCTTGTCACGCACCACACGGGCATGCACAGGCGCCGGGGGCCATCTTTCAGCCCTCCCCTCGGAGGGTGCGCCTTCACAGGGGCGACCCGGGATGGCGAAGTGCCTTCCTACCTTGCTTCTTTGCATGCCCACCAGCTCGCCACTGGTCCAGCGCATCCGATTAGGCGGCGTTCTCCTGCAGATTGACACCTCTTAGTTGCAAGCGATTGGCTCCAGGCAGGCCGGGACCTCAGCTTGCCGCAAAGGGATCAGCAGACCATCCTTGCGGCGATCGTTTGTGCAGCGCCAACCAAACCAGGAAGCAGTTCAGTGTTGCCGAGCCCGTCTGGATGGATATCAGAGTGCCAGAACTGCGCGAGGCTCTTGTCGCATTCGAAGCCCGTCACCTCATGTCAATCGCAGATCGGGGACCTAAACTCTCAAGATAGGTTACGCAAATCGGCGACCACCCCGACATTGGACGATTGTGTCGGCTCTAGGGTGTCACTATGTCGCTTTGTCTGCGTCGTACCGTGCAACCGCCGCCGTCCAGCCTCATCTGGCAGAGAGTAACAAGGCACGGGGATGAGGGTATGTAGGCAGGCACCCACGGCGGCACCGAGCTTCCTTGTTCCAAGTCTTGTACTGTCTCGGAGGATTCCTCGGCGAGGCGACTTTCTCTGGGCTTGCACACAACACCTCTGCCGTTCTTTGCGCGAATCGTCGGGACCTTGCAGTTGGTGGCTGAGACAGGCAACCATCTAATACGGGATGATGGTGGAGAGGTCATCCCCGCCATAGCGAGAAAGCAGTTCCTTGTAGGACCTTGCAGCCACATCCACTGGGTCGGTAAAGGATAAGGCTTGAAATGGCCCGACAAGAAATTCTCCTATTGCATCCTCCTCCAGCCCCCTGTCCACGGCTTCCAGATTAGTGCCTGGATGAGCTCTGTTGTCACCCATCTCTCCTCAGGGGCTGGGAATATCTGCGTGAGAATTAAGGATGGCATTCTAGCATCTAGCATAGCGGAGTACTCTCCCGTCACCGGTCATGTCCTTGCCCCCGTAACGTGGACCTAGCATCCGTCTCGTTGAACAAGAACCGCCTCACGGGCTACGGCGGTATAGTTCCCGTCTAGGTTTCGGCGATGACCGCGGACTCATATCCTTCCTGGATCCCGTGACTGTTCTCAGGACAGGTTGACATCTTTCCCCTTCCAAGGTACTCACTGCACGCCTTGAGCGAGCCATTCTTCATTATTCTACTGTCTGCTCGGTCCGCACAAAGCCACCGTTAAACAAACTAATACAAACTTATTGTCAAGGAGATTGTCTCTTAGCAAGGCATTGCCATCGGCAGCATTTGTGTCGCTTGTCGTCATGGTGGCAGCAGCCAGCAGCCCTCGAAATCCGAGTATCCCGTCTGAGCGCAGCAGAGTCCAGTCAACCAGTAGCGCATTTCGCATGTACTGTTACTTTCTTGGCTGATTTGATACTTGCTCACACGTGTGGATCATGGCGGGTTCTCTCTTGTCCTAGGACACCCAGACGTAGGAGTCAACGTCCCGGTGTCTGGCGATTTGTCTTGCTGGCGACGGGCCGAACATTGCTTGCGGTGATGATTCATGGTTCCAGCCACGATATTGCTTCCCGGGTCACTGGCTGCCGATCTCTCACCGGAGTCACGTCGGAGCGTCAATTGCGTCGAAAAAGCAAGAACAGAGCCCGCCATGCAGCAGCGCAAAGAAGCAGACAAGACACAGCTCGGGAGCCCATCGAGCCCATGCGAGATAGCTTGGACAACACGAGCTACAGGATACGGCCAGTAGAGATATGCATAATCCTGCAGGTTTGATTGCGATATCTCGCTACATATTCCCATTCCGCATCTTAAGTTGGCAATCAGAATCCTTCTCTAAATGTCTGTTATATCATAGTGAGTTGGGCACCAGCGCAGTGGACTGCGGCCCCGTGTGAAGAATATCTGCAGAGGTCCCGAAGATCATTGGGGGCCCGTGCTATCACCGCTCTCCTTGGACAGTCCCGCAAGCCGATTCGAGAATTCCAATGTGACCAGTCCGTTCTCGACCGCGACGATTCTGACCGAGTCCAAGTTCTTGACGATCCAATCTGGCCCGGCAGCCCTGACCTGCTCCGCGGTATGACTGGGCCGCCTATCAGTATGCAAATCGTTTCCCAACTTCCACCAAAACGGGGTGAGGAGAGATCTACCTTGTCACGAGCCCCAGGACCTTGCACCCAGCCGCCTGGCCGGCCTTGATACCTGCTGGGGAGTCCTCCAGCACGAGCACGTTGGCATTCTCGTTAGCCCCAGCCAGGCCGATGCGTTCCAAGCCCAGTCTGTAGCACGATGGGTCGGGTTTCCTGTTTTTGCATGTGAGCAACGTTCCACTCTCGAAGACGCTCAAGGTGCCCAAGATATGCCAAAGTCTAGGGGGCCCATTATAAGGGGGGGGGGACGGGGACGGGGGCACGGGAACGGGAACGGTGGGGGTAGGTCTTTAGCCATTCTGGACGCTCTCAGCAGTCACGAGGTGTTCAGGATTGGGCAGCCCGAGCACCTTCAACCATCCAGTAACGAGAGGAACTGTTCCGGATGTGACAATCGCCCATGGGATGCCACGATCGCCGATTTCTGTCAGCAGCGCACGGGCGCCCGGGATCTCAATTACGTCGTCACCGTGGTATTGTGGGAGCAGGCCTTCCATGTGCTTGACATCTATGAGAGGGTCAGTGCCGTTGTAGCGAGTGGATGAACCGCCCACCCTGGCTGTCCTTGGCTAGCAATCAGACCCATGTCCTATGGGAAACCTGGAGATGCGACAGTTTCCTGCAAAGAACATGTCACCTCGTGGTCGAGTTGTCCCTGTGGAGAGTATCGCCTCTTGCGGTCAACGAAAATCCACCACCTCCCATCCCACAGGGTGTCTGGAAGCGCCCAACATGCAGCCTCCTGCCGAGCGGTTACCGACATATACAGGCTGGAAATGGTTGGAAGCCGGGGAGCCCCGGCCCCCTCTCGACTATTCTGAGGAACCTCGAGTCCCAAACTGGACCTGACAACCAGCCCTTTTCATTTGTCCTTCTCCGATTGCATGCCAAGGGACAGACGTTGCGGTGGGAAGGGGGAAGGGGGACAGGGTCGTCCTCGGCCTGTCAGACTTACACTCCCAGTTCGCCTTCTCGGGTGCCAAGATCTTGAGGATGTCTATACTCCTCCTGCCATGGGACGTCTTCAGGATTACCTCTGGGTCGACCCCGATTTCTGACCCAACGCTACGTACAGCCCGTCAGCAGGGCTGCCGAGCGGTCCGGAGATGTAGAAGCGAGCAAAGTGCTTCCAACTTACGTATGCCAGTGCTTTACGACTGCATTGGTTGAGTCTATAATTGTACCCTATGACCTGGTTAGTAGGTGTCTTCAAATCAAGGAGAGAAGTAGCCCTTGAGATGGTCGCAGAGTTTCGTCTCCAGGCATTCCGCATACGCAAAGCATGGCCCTGAAAGACGCCTGAGAGCACACAGCAACAATGGTGTCAGGAGAGTACCTACGTCCATGTCGAACAGGAAACCACGGAAAGAAGCCCGTACAGGCGGCGCTGTGAAGGCCATCTTTGATATTGGAAATGTGATTGAGGGCGTAATTGCGATGATATATTCAGGCGGTAAGATGACAGCGACCGATTCTCAAGTGTATATAGCCAGACATAGAGTTTTAACTAGAAGCATTAATCCGAATCTAGTTTCAAAAATTGAAGAATAAAAAAACACGCCAACAGTCATCACGAAGTTAAGGCGCTGTTGCGATGACAGACGCAGCGCGGCCGGCCGGGGTCTCACCGGAGCTACCAGATCGAGTCAAGCGCCTCAATGGAATTCCTGGCATTACGGTCTGGTGGAAGCCTCCCCTAGCTTAGGGCATGTGCCAACGTCCTTCTGTTAGCATTGCGCGTTTCTTGCCTGATCAACCTCATTGATTATTAGGTTAGATAGAACTTGAAACTTCAATGCTGGGTTTGCCGTGTAAATGGGCGAGAATCAATATTGATAGTGGCTCATCTAGACCTTGGCGGTTTTGCTGCGGGCTTGGATGCTTCCAACACCCCCCCCCCGCCCTTCCGCAGTACAGCCAGGGCTAGGGTTCTAATCGATTGCAGCAGGCGGTGAGAATTCTCTGCTTTCTGCCGCTTTTCATGGCCTTTTGCTCGAGTCCATCGCATCCTCCCACACCCAGACAGTCCCCTCGATCACCTTCTTCCAATTCAGTCATCTACCAGCCCCCATCGCAAAATGGCTGGTTCAATCAACAAACCCAAGAGTGAGAACGCCAACCAAAGCGGATTTTACGAGAACACAGCTAACCTTTCACATTCAGAGCCCAAGTCCAAGCGGGGCACTACGAGGTTACGGGCAAAGATTGAGAAGAAGTCCCACGCCAAACAACGAAAAGAGAGGAAGCTGGCCAAGAAGAACCCAGAATGGCGTTCAAAACTGAAGAAGGACCCGGGCATCCCGAACCTGTTCCCTTACAAGGAGAGGCTGCTGCAGGAAATTGAGGAGAAGAAGGCTCGGAAGGAGGAGGAGGCTCGGAAGCGCAAGGAGGCCGTCAAGGCCGCCAAGACTGGCCAGGTGGCACCGGCTACTGATGGCGAGCAGGCGATGGAGGAAGGACTCGAGGATCAAGATATCGAGGTGGATGACGTGATGGATGAGGACGACGTCGACGAGTCAAACCCCATGGCCGCTCTGTTGGCGAGCGCCCGGCGGGCCGCCGAGGACTACGAGCGGGAGCTGCAGAGTGGGGCTGACGACATGGACGACGATTCGGATGACGACTCTGACGACTCGGAAGACGATCACCCTGGAGCTACCCGAGTAGCAGGTGACCTGACGTCCCGGAAGGCCTACGACAAGGTTTTCAAGCAGGTCGTGGAGCAGGCTGACGTTATCCTCTATGTCCTCGATGCAAGAGACCCAGAGGGAACACGATCAAGGGATGTTGAGAAGGCGGTCATGCTGGCAGCCTCGGGCGGAAAGCGGCTCATTCTGGTCCTGAACAAGATTGATCTCATCCCGCCACCAGTGCTCAAGGCCTGGCTTGCACACCTGCGCACGTACTTCCCCACCCTTCCCATCCGAGCGTCCAACGCCGCACCGAACGCCCACACCTTCAACCACCGCGACCTGACCGTCCAGAGCACGAGCGCGACCCTGTTCCGCTCTCTCAAGGCCTTCGCCGCAAGTCGCAACCTCAAGCGCGCCATTTCCGTCGGTGTGATCGGCTACCCGAACGTCGGAAAGTCCTCAGTCATCAACGCGCTCCTTTCAAGACTGGGCGGCAGCCGCGGCCAGCGGTCCGCCTGCCCGGCAGGCGCCGAGGCCGGCGTGACGACCTCGATCCGCTCCATCAAGATCGACAGCAAGCTGACCCTGCTCGACTCCCCCGGCATCGTCTTCCCCTCGACGTCCGAGGCGTCCATGGAGGGCTTCGTGCCCAAGAACCCCACCGAAGCGCACGCGCACCTGGTGCTCCTCAACGTCGTCCCGCCAAAGGCAATCGAGGACCCCGTCCCCGCCGTCACCCTCCTGCTCAAGCGGCTGTCCACATCCCCCGCACTCATGGAGAGGCTGATGAGCGCGTACGACCTCCCGCCGCTCCTGTCCAGCTCGGACACGGGCGACTCGACTATGGACTTCCTGGTGCAGGTCGCGCGTAAGCGCGGCCGCCTCGGCAGGGGCGGCGTGCCCAACATCCAGGCGGCGGCGATGACTGTCGTCACCGACTGGAGGGACGGCCGCATCCAGGGCTGGGTGGACGCGCCGACACCGGCAGCCGTCGGCGCCGCGGCTGTGGCTGGAATCAGGCACCCCATTCCTGCGCCGCCGGCGGATGCGGCTGCGGACCAGAAGCAGATCGTTACGGAGTGGGCTGCTGAGTTTAAGCTCGACGGGCTCTGGGGCGATGATGATGCGGCGGTGGTCAAGGAGGTCGAGATGGAGGGCTGAGGAGAGGGGCGCTAAGAGGAATAGGTCCAATCTTCCTCACGCGAAGGTTTTCCGTGCACACGGTATGTGTGGGGGGGGGGGCGTTCGGAGTCAGACACGTGATACTCAAAACGTTTAATTATAAACTCGGTCATGATAATCTGAGCACACTACTATATCTTACTTTTTGATAGTTGAAGGGTCTCCTGTCAGCTCTCGAACAAGCGAGACGTAGATTGTCAAGCCTTCATCGCACGCCAGGAGTGGATTTCATGACACGGAGTACGGATTTCTCGTTCGCGGACAGGGAAGAAAGAACACTTGAGGGCTGACCAATGTCCTAGCTGTCATGCGAATGAACACCGTGGAGGCTGTCCTAGAGTCAAGACCATGGCGGATCTATACCATGTCCTATCTTACCATATCCTGTTATCGCGTCAGCTCCATCGTTCCTCCCGATACGCCCACAATGCATTCTAAACAGGTTTGAAACTGCATATTGAAGTATATCAGTTGAACACCATAACGCACCAGCGGGTTGCCATCACATTTCATTTCAAGTGTTGTCTTACGGAGACACTGTCTGGTCTGCTCAATTTATCCGTGGGCCGAGCCAGGTGGGCACATCTCAAACCATCCATCCCAGACATAGCAGGGTGGCCATCTATCATGCCCGTCTCCTCACTCAAAGCACCGACACCAACTCCATCTTGGCAGTCCTCTTGCCCGTTGACTCCTCCTTCTGGTCGCTGATCCTGACCCTGACTTTCTGGAACAGCTCCACGGCGACCTCCCTGCTGCCCGACGTCCTCAGGACGTAGTTCTCGGCGTCGTATGTGGCCTGCGGCTCCGGCTGGGCGAGGTCCCGCAGGCGGATGACGCTCTCGATGCCGAAGCGCGGGACGAGGACGACGAACCCGTTGCTAAAGACCTTCATGACGAAGCCGTCCTCCTCGGTGACGCGGCCGCGGACCGCCTGCCCGACGTAGTAGGCGATGGAGGCGCGCCCCGCCAGCTGGGCATTGCGGTGCCGCACGTTGATGTTCTTGCACACGGCCTCGAGGCGGCCCCGGCTGCGCACCGAGGGCGCCACCGGCTCATACTCGATCGCCGCCGCGAGCTGCCGGTGAGCGACCAGGTCCGCGTACCGGCGGATCGGGGACGTGAAGTGCGTGTATATTTCGGAGGCGAGGCCGTAGTGGCGGAACTCTGGGTATGATTGCGTCCCCGAGCAGAAGTACTCGGCGCTCATCATGCACCGCGTCGCCATGATACGGACCAGCGTGTTGAAGAAGGGCTCATCCGGGTCGACGCACGCGTCGAGGCTGTCGGCCAAGGCACGCGACGAGTCGACGCGCAGCTCCAGGCCCTTCTTGACCTTGAGCTGGTTCGAGAGCTCGTCAAAGTTGGACTTGGGCGGGGCGCCGTGGCGCCGGAGTATGGCGGTCTGGGGGAAGGCCTCGTAGATCTTACCTGCGACGCTGGTGTTGGCGAGAAGCATGAACTCCTCGACGAGGGACATGGTATCGAGGTGCTGTTTCGTCTTGACATCGATGGGATCTGATGTCTCCGACTCCATTTGTACCTTGACCTCGGGCGAAGACAGACTCAAGGCGCCGGCGTCCATGCGCTTCTGCTTCAACTTCCTAGACAGCATGAGAAGTGTCCGTATTCCCGTGGTCAGTTCGTCCTGCTGGGATGAATCGTCGACCCTAAGCTGTGCCTCCTCGTAGCTGAAAGCTTCTCTTGACTTGATGACCGACTTCGTGAAGCGCACATTGACGATATCTGCATTCGAGTCCATCTCCCATAGCACCGAGAAGGCATATCGCTCAACGTAGGGCTTCAACGAGCACAGGTCTGTGCCGAGTAGCATAGGGAGCATGTCGATACGCTTGTCAACCAGGTACACGGTCGTGCCGCGAATGCTAGCCTCTGTGTCCATCGCGTTGTTTGGTTTCACAAAATGTGACACATCGGCGATATGCACTCCGACTTCGAAGTTACCGTTTGGTAATGATCTGGCGTGCAACGCATCGTCGATGTCTTGACAGCCGATAGGGTCGATACTGCAGATTAGGAGTCCCCGTAGATCCTCTCTGTCTCTCCATCCCGGGTCATCCGTTCTGGCGGGAACCTTCCAGTCGTGCCCCTCCTTTGGCAAGCAGTCCAGCACCGTCTTTGGGAACGGTCGGTATTGCACGTCGTACTCGAGAAGCAGTGCCTCAGTCTCGGCAGCCTTGGTCTCCATCTCACCCAGGGTCCGCACAAGATGCCCCACAGGGTGCCTCGAGTCCCGGTCCCAGGCGTCCATGGTGACCAATATCCTCTTCCCAAGCAAGTCGGCCGCCTGCCTCGTGCGAAGCCGAATCTTGGGTATCTTCTTGTCCATGGGGACGAGAAACACCGTGTCTTGCCTCCTTCCCTGCGTTGAGGATTGGCTGACTGTTGATTGGTCGATGTGCCCGACATACTGACGCCAATTCCGCTTGATCACACCCACAACCTTTGCAGTCGGCTGGGCGTGGCCTTCTCCTGACTTGGCCTGTGTCCTCTTCACCTCGTCCTGCAGTGCCTTCTTCTCCTTTACCGAGACAAGTTCGTCTCCCTCGTCACCGTCGGGGTTTTCGTTTTTTGTGAGCGCTTCCTCCTCTATTATCTGCGTGGAGGGCTCCTTCCACTGGTCCTTCGGTAAGACCTCCACGACCACAACATCACCGTCGACCGCGCGGTTGATGGCCTCCCGCCCCATCACTATCAGCGCCTTGGGGAAAGCTGGGACCCGGACCGAGCCCTCCAAGTAGTTATAAGGCGACATGTTGAACACGCCCTGGTGGAGCAGGCCATTCTTGACGCCCGTCATCATCTTGGACATGGAGTAATAGTCCGGGTAGATGTGGCCGCCGCCGGGGCCCCGGTGCTTGTCGACCTCGGCCTGCGACTCGGGTATCATGTCCATCAGGTTATCTGCGTTGTCCAGGCCCTGGACGTACTCGCCCAGGGAGCAGCACGCGATACCCTCGGCCCTAGCCTTACGCAGGTTGTCACGGTCGTTGCTGAGCATCACCACCGTGGGCACCTCCTTCCTAGCCTTTGTCTTGGCCAGGTGCTTGCCGTACCAGGCGACGGCCCTGCGCACCGCGCGGTCATTGCGGTCGTTGACCGTCTCGCCGGCCTCACGGGCGACGTGGGTCTCGAGGCGGAACTCGTTGAAGAAGACGTAGAAGCGCTTCTCGTCGCTCTTGGTGAGGCCGATGAGCCGGTTGTACAGCGGCAGGGAGCGGTTGCGCAGCTCCTCCAGGACGATCTGCAGCACGATAACGTCGTAGAAGGCCGAGCTCTGCTCGAAGAGGTCCATGGCGTTGAGAAACGCGTTGGTATCCGGGACTATGTAGTGGCCCTTGGGGAAGGCCTTGGTGCCAGCGGGCTCCTGGGAGAGCACGAAGGGCGTGACTGTGGTGCGTGTGAGCATGTGGCCGAGACCGGCAAACATATGGGGGTTCGTGTATCGATCACCTTTCCCTGATGCATCCCGAGGGGCAGTCTTAATGCAGCTCGAGCACAGTTTGGAAGAGCAGGGGATGTCTTGCCGCAGGTACACCTCCTTGACGATCTTCTGCAGCTTGCCAGCCTTCGTGGAGCGGATGTAGACCTTGCTGGCGATACTGGAAGCCAATGGGTCAGAGCCCAGGCTCCTCTTGAGACTGGTCATCTTCGCAGGTCTAGCGGTCTGGGCATCTGAATGGGGTCCGTTTGCTGCTCTCAACAGCTGCTGTTGATGTGATTTGATGTGTATAGTCTTTGGAAATTTCACTGGGGCCGGTTTATCGATAAGGCGAGAACTCGTGGTGATCCGAAGGTGCTGGCTGGGTGGGATGGCCTTGGTTCTCGGCAAGCAGTGCAGCAGATGCTTGGATAATTATTAAGCTCACATGGTTGCCACCCTCACGTCGCGATAGTGTCTACCGCCGAAGACACGATGCGCAGCCAACGAAACACGGTAGATACCAGGAGGAACATCGCGAAAGTCATAGTCACGTGCGGGGCTTACTAAGCTCGCCATGTTGGTGGTGGCCGTCAAGGCAATTGCAAGCTAATAGGGCAACACAGCATCGAGTAGATTGCCGATGCGTTCGGGGAGATGCCCAAAGGTACCACAGAGCTAGAGCAGCCGCATGATGCGATCGCGACCGAGTCAATCAAACATACGCAGGTAGAGGTGGAACACGAGGACCAGCTAGGGTAAGCAGTTCTTGTACACTATTATGCTGCGGTTCCTATCGTCATCATCTCTTCAATCGACGCCTGGCGGTATAAGGGTGGCCCCGTCCCAGGTCTGTGGTGTTTCTGATCCCCCACAGCTATTCCGTATTTTGCCTATTGAGACGGTTAAGTCCCCAGGGATCAGGCTGTGTGACTCGAACGAGAGGTGTCGGGGGTATAGGCTCTTGCGGCTTTTGCCCAAAGGGTAGGAAAAGCAAGTCCATCTCGAGTCATAGCCATCTGTACGGGGCGCGCGAGCATGATTCGCTTGCGCTGGAATAGTGGGAGTGTTCGGTGGGCCGAACATCAAATGCCTCGGTCAATCTGCCTGGTAGACTACCTGATATTTGTACAATATATATTATATCCATATGCTTGGTTGCTCAACGCACCCGCCCACCGCCAGGATCGCATATCCGCAGGCATATCCTCGGGACCGCCAGAGCCTAACCTAAAGTTTTCCCGGGATAACTCCCTTGTTCTGATCGTCGGCGCCGGGTTTCGACGCCGACGTTATACACGGATGGACGAGTGTAGACCATTCAGTGTGGTGTAGTGTACTCCGTACGCCACACTATGCCAATGGAGCACCGAACCCGGTGGGGCGACTTCCAAGGTGCCGCCCCCGTTGATCCACCCGCTGAAACCTTGACAAGGCTTGGTCCAAGCAAGGGAGTAGGGGACGGACGAGCGATATACCATGTCATGATGGCACTCGAGTGACCAGAAAGACAGGTGCTGAGGCCGCCCTGAGCGCCGTGTCATGTTGCAATCCTGGTGCTCCGCTTTAGACTTCCACTTGTAGCACAGGCGAGCCCTGTTCGAGGCGGCGCAGCACATGTCCACAGTAGCACAGTCCAGGCCGCGTACGGTACACAGAGATTGTAGATAAGATAAGTTGCCGAGGGGGGATGGGCGGACGGAGGGGCCCACAAAACCGTCCGTCCATCCATCGTCGCATCCATCAGGACGACTTGAAATATACTCCGTCCACGATACTACACTACCACACTGGGAAGGCCTGAGCATCGCGGATCTACCGTGGCCCGCCCTGGCCCGTGCTTGCCTCCTCGGTTCTGTGTGTAGTGTACACTAAGCCTGTCTGCCTCTTCGAGACGGACCCAGACCTTACCTCATGGCTGCTGTGATGTGCCAGCATGACCAGTGGGCATCTGCATCTGCATCTGCATCTGCATCTGCATCTGCATCTGGGTCTGCGTCTGCGCCTGTATCTGCGCCTGCATGGCTGATATCATCAGGGCCATTCTACACCATAATGTGCGTGGGCGCCGCGACAGAGTGCATATGGGGCCGTCATCTTGGCCGATGATGGCTTGTTCCCAGAATGGAACGCCCTCACCAACACGCGGCCCACACTCTTCTGCGCGCTTGCTTCTCTCGCAGCCTGGTGCGCCACACGCAAGATTCCTCAGGATGCGTCTCTTGCGTCAGCAGCGTGCGGCGTCGTCGATCCCCTTTCGGGACCCCCTTCCCCCCCACCTTCCCTGCCCCAGGAGGGGTCGCTGGGCAGCCCGGGCCCTGGGTCCTGACGTCCTCAGTCAACCCCCCCCCCTTTCCCAGAAAAGCCGTCGGTCGCTCGCTCGCGGATCAGGCGGGGTTGCAATGCATCTTACATTGTCAAATGCGGACGACCACGAGGTCGGCTATAATAACGACATGTTCCACGCCTGCCTGCATGTGCTGCGGCAACTCACATCCTCCTCCCATCATGGCTGCTCTGATTCCAGGGCTCTGGTTCTTAACGGCCGCCTCCCGGATCCGTCAACCCATACTTCACCAAGGACGTGGTTAAACTAGCACAGGCAGCCAGCCCCCTTTCTGTCGTGTCCTGGCGCACGGCGGACGGGAACACGGACAGTGCCTAGATAGGCTTCCGGCTTCTTGTGTGACTCGACCACCTGTCTTACGTGAGGGACCAGCCAGCCAGCTAATCGCAATCGAGGCAAATCGCCGGCCACATGGGTTTTTGGTACTGGTACCCGCTACCGATGTCGCTGGTGAAGGGACTTTTGAAGGTCGCACTGTCGGGCCTAGCGCCATAAGCTGGCGTTATCTGGATCGTGTATTCTTTCCGGAGGAACGTCGAGAGAGCCTGGAAGCGTCCTGTTAGCCACAGTGTATAATGGCCCTGGGTTTCGGGTTTTCAGTGCGTATGTGCATCTGAGCTGCTGTCTCGCGTCGGTGTGGCCCAACAGAGTTAATGGGTTCTTGGTTTACGAAACAAACATCACCACCGAGCCAGCTGTGACGCACATGGAGACACCTCCCTTAGCCAGCCTGCAAAGCGGGAACAAGGGACTGCCCGTTCAGGCTCCTGCATTCGTCTCGATGCGACACGAACATGTCCCCATGTCCCCGATCGACCGCCCAAGACGAAAGTTGGTGTGGTCGTGGGTGGCTGCGGCGGCACATCCTCGGCCGTGATGGATGGTGGGCCCGTTCTGGACCGTCTTGACATATTCTGATGGCGGAAATCCCACTTGTGGTGGTCTGGAATTGTCGCGACATCCAAGGATGCGAGTGTACCCGGTCTCCCGAGGTCACCGGGCTCGGTCAGGCCCCAACCTGATCCGGACGAGTGTGAGAAGCCCGAGATCCTCGAGCCGTGGCGTTTTCGACCCAGGCCCGTCTATCAAACCCGTCTGATGGGAGACCCAGTTTGCGATCGGTCGATGATTCGACGATTCACCTCGAACCTGGCCAGCCAAACTCCAAGGGCTTTCCAAATGTCAGCTGGACGGGTCGTTGCGACGCTGCAGAGGCCAATCAGGTATTCTACTTCTGGACAAACCCATTCACAGAGTTGACCCCTGTAGCGCCTGTCTGGGCTTGGCCTGCTACGCGCCAGGCTCAACCCTGGTCCTCCACACCCTCATCTCGTGCATGCCTTGACTCAAGCTCTCTATTCACACCCTCTTCTTGACCCGTGGTGGCGCTGGAGTGCTGCTCCGTTTGTCGTGCTCCCCCACCTTGGTCCCGCGACCCCGGACCATCGCAGCTACTTGACAGCACTCGCGATTTCCGAATATGTGCACGGGTCGCATACTCTCTTGTCGTATGGTATGTTCTTGAATAGCTTCCAGAAGAACTTCCCAACTAGAACCGCATTCAAAGCCGCCATGCTGTGAGATGCGTCGTACATGGCCGGATGTTGCATACAAGGATGGCTGGCAGAGGGAGCCGAAGGCGTCCTGCTCTACCGAGCGCTACCCTGGGCAGCGCAGAGCACCAGTTGCTCTCGCCGTGGTCATCTGTACAGGCGCGGCGCAGACTTGATACGAAACTGCTGTTCATTTCACTCTAGCTGGTCACTTGTCGCCGCCGTCGTAAAGGCCCCCCGAACCGATATTTAGTAATGTCCATTTGATATTGGATGGCAATCCCTGCGTGCCATGTTGTTGATGCTGTACATGGCCACGGGACGAGCAGCCTTTGATCAAGCCGCTGGAACCGGCGAGGGCATGTATATTGCCCCTTGTTCTTGTCATTTCCGCAACATGCCTTCGACAAGCCAGCCATGTACCTGTGACCACAGGCGCGGTCCGCCCGTGTTTGACTTTGTCCGATCTGAAGTGCCTCGGGCGCCATATCCACGACTCGCATTCCTGAACAGAGTCGTAATGACAGCCGCACAATATCGCCGTGGTCACCATCAGATGCGAGAACATGGCAGTGCCCCCACTCGACACCAAACACAAACAAGGTACTCGTGACGGAGCAAGACTGCTTGTTGTCGTCGACCACGGGTTGGCAAGCCCCTTGGAGCACGCTCTTCCTGCGTCGTCAGCGATGGATGCAGCTGCGTCTTGGCTCTAGACGTACATGCAGCCCGCGTGCATCCTGGGGCAGGCGACTGTCCTGGAAGCTCTGTCTCACCTACCCGATTTGGCTAGAGCCGGAAACGACATGTCGAATCTTTTATCGGCATGCCGAGGCCTCGGACTCGGTGTCATCATGGCCGCTGGAGTGAGCAGAGTGCAGCAGGCAGATGGACGGGTCATCCCATGCTGCGGGGCGAATACGCGGCGGGCAAGTGGGCCTTGCTTCACGCATCGAAGGCACCATTCCCCGGGTAAGACAGTTTTTTTCGACGGCGACTGACAAGTATTATTGCCAGGTAAATATCCTGCCGACATGGGCAAGGAGCGAGCTGTCTGTGCCGCTAACGAGCAGCTAGAGTGGGAGCTTGTGACCAGTCGAGCTGCGGCATGTGGAGTTAATGTGCTCTGGCGAAGTTGCGGGTAAAGTCTTGAAGAAAACAGCTGCAGGCCTGATATCATCAACGTCTCAACCCCAAGCTGCCCGGGTGTTGCCTGAGCAAAGCTAACAGCCATGGGCTGTATCTACTGGGGCTTCTATTAAGCCGGGACCTATCGAAGGCATGAATTTGGAGTCTCGCGTCATGCGTCAACGGCAGTGGGGAGGTGGTGATTTCGCGACTGGAAGATTCCGAACCGGGCGCTTTTTGCTGGTCGTTATCTCCGGCTCTGAGACGGTTCGGAGGCCAGTCAATGCCAGGGTTCTTCTGTATTGTTCGCAATCTGCATGTACTATGTCCGCAATGGTGACAGGGGCGAAAGAAGCTGGTTGGGCTGGGCTGGTGTACTATTCCGAATAATTTAATGATTCCCGCACACCACACCACGGCACACCGCACCAGGCGGCCACGGCTCCGCACAGGTGGTAGCTGGGTTCCGTGAGGCTTTGGGGGAGCGCGCTGCGTGTGCGGTGGTAGGCCGGGGCTGCCAGGGCGCTGGAGAGTTTCGGGAGCAGCGGCAGCGAGTGACAAGGACCGCGGCGCCGTCGCAACGGCCCACTGGAAGCGAGTGTTCGGCGGACGCCAAAACTGTGAAGCTTAGGGCTTGTGACCTGTGCTCGCAGCGGTACCCTAGCGAGACAATGTGCCGTCGTTGAACAACGCCCGTCGAAGGTGAACGACGTCTGTGCGGGGCGACCTCGCCTTCCAGAGTGCGTGTACTATACTCCGTAGACTACCTTGTGCCACGGTATCGCGTAGCGTCCCAAACGTTAAGCCAGCGGGCACCAGCCTCGCGGGCTCTTGAGAGCCAGGGAAGGGAGCCAGCCAACTGTGGGCGCGGTGCGGCAGCACTTGAGCGGGCAGGTGTGGAGCGGCCCAGATGGACTGGGATGTGCCGTACCGCGCGACATGCGCAGGTTGCAGAGAGCCCAGGTGGGGGCCTGTAGCTCGAAACAATCCGAGGCAGAGGGAGTGCATTAGTCGCATCGACGGGACTTGGGCGGGCAGGTAGCGCATGTACATGGCTTGGGTAGGCAACGCAGCGGGTGCAGTACCCTGCTGCGGTGTACCGTGCCGTAGTGTACTTTTGACGATGCACCTTGGGCAACAGTGAGTACATGTGGTCGATGAGATGATGATTGGCGAGCAGTGGAGCCTGCGAGGAGCCTGTGACTGGTGACGGGTCGCTCAGTCGCTAGCTCCCCCTCGACGTCAGCCCTGAGGAGCTGGAGGACGGCGGTGCTCCGGCGCATCATGTCGGCTGAAATCTTGAAACGCAGAGCGCAGGATGTGATTGGAATAGAAATCCACAAGGGGCGGCTTCTGGGCGAGGGAGGCACGCGCTGCCGTGCAGGACAGTTGCAGTATACTAGGTATGATGGATGTATCATGAGCAGCAAGAACCGGCGAGTTGTTCGCGGGCATGGCTGAATACTCGGGGCCCATATGCTCGCTAGCTTAGCTACTTTGCTGCTGACCTACAGGCACACGGTGGCTTCCGAGTAATAATCTGGCGAGTGAGGTACTTACATAGTAAATAGATGCAGACGGCAAGTGCCATTCGCCTCTGTGTCGTTTAGGTACATACCTCTCATGGGAGGTGGATGATAAGGCAGGCGGGTACGTACCTAGTGTAACAGCCTGCAAGTGCCTGGGCCTTCCTCGACGCTGGAGAGGGCATCACGTCGTACCGCGGTGAACAACTACACATTGATGTTACGGGGACCAATGTGTAGCTGAATTGTCATGATAATAATAGCAGTCAATAATAGCAATCAATAAAAGCAATAACTAATAATAATAGTAATAGTTGTACCGCGGAAGACAGATGACGGCAGAGCCAGAGGAGTCGACGGGGGTACCTCCGTACTTGCTGTACCGTGCGGCTCGTCTGACGAGGACTGTGCCTCAAACCCGCCAGAGCGCAGCCTCGCCGGCCTCAGTTGTGAGCAGCTGGCCAGCCGTCTCATCTTTTCCTCACCGGTGCGCGATCCGACCCTGGCCAAGGTCCAAGCCATCGTGCCCTGTCACGCCCTGTCTGGCCCGTCCCTACCGATTTATTGGAGTGCTGATGGTGATAGCGATGGCGATGATGATGGTGGAAGGCTGTCTCGCTGGCGCGGCTGGGTGGAGGGACGGCTTGGATCGAGGGACATCACGAACCAAGGTAATAAAAGCCGAGGGAGCTTGGGCTCCGAGGCTCCGGATGGGCCCTCTGCAGGGGTTTGAAGATTGGGTTGTGATTTCCAGGCGCTGTAGGTTGTGACCGAGACGGACACTGGAGCCTGGGCATCAGAGCCGTCACATCTCGGAAAAGTTGCCTGCTCTCCTACCTGGCTGTCGTGTCCTGGTGACGGCATGCGGGTGCTGCTGGAAGCTCGTTCTGATCCGCGTCCTGCTTGGCTGCGCAGGCCCGAGGCTCTCTGTCTGTTTGTCTCTTATCTTCTGTGTGTCAACTTGGCCATCATGGTTTCTCGGTCGGAAAGTTTCAACGTCGCATTATACACGGACAATCGTTTGGACACATGCTCGCAGAGGCAAGAAGGAGTCAGTATACATTGTCCTTTGTTCTGGTGGTAGGTAATGTATATAAGTATAAATGTAAATGTAAATATACAAATATATACCATGCACAGTATGTGCATGTGTGTGTGTGTGTATGTGTGTAATACCATGTCTGCGCGCGCAGTATCTACGTATACGTAGGTGAGTCCGCAACTGGAAGTCCCGTGTCCTTCCTTTCCTGCCTGCGTGAAGCCTGTCAAGTCGGTTATGACCATGGTGCAATCAAAGGGCACTCGCGTTCGGCACGGGAAAAACGGAGTGGTGATATTTTGCCTCATTCACTTGCTAGTGTCACCTGCCCTCGTCCCGTTTTGCTTGCCTGCTTTTGCTGTCCGCATGCGTCCAAGCCACGAGAATCCCTGTACGAAATCTCATGCCCATCTCTGCCTGCCCGCTAGCCAGCGAGGCAGGAGGAGCTGGCTGGCTGGCTGGCTGGCTGGCTGGCTGGCTGGCTGGCTGACTGACTTACTGTAGGTCAGCAAGGCATTTTCTACTCTGCATCAGACTGACTGGACACGCATTCATTTATGCGACATGGGAGAACACAAATCAATGACGGATAATAATAACAACTCAGGCCAGCAGAAGACACACAGATGTCCAGGATTGGATATCTGCTTTCCCGCAGTAGCCGCCGCACTGAAGTCCCCGGAGCGCTCGATGGGCAACGAGATTCAGCCCCAGCCTGCCGCGAACTTGGACGTTCAGCGTCCAGCATCTCATTACCGGAGCCTCCTCTGTTGTTGCAGCCAGGCGTTCAGGCCGGAGCCACTACATGGGACGGAGTACGGTGATGCTATGTATATACTGTACTACACGCATGTACTGCATAGGCCAGGGTCACGGTCGTCGTACAGTGCAGTACCAGGTAGCTGGTCCAGCCGGGATCTTGGCTCGAGACTGAAGCATCATGGGCGGCTAAACCGGAAGAGGAAGTAAATTGGGAGTCGGGCGGAACCACTGGCTGCTTCTGGACTTGTCTGCAGCAGCGGCGCCGTCAAATGGCTGGCTGGGTAGCTCATGGGAATGGCTATCGGGGATGCTGGGTCTGCTGCCTCGTTCCAAGGTTCGCCACGCCCACGGCTTTTTGGCAGGCTCATGCCAGAGTGTGGTGAGAAGGGGGCTGCCAGAGCAAATGGCGCTCGCCACCACCGACCCCGGACGCCGCGAGCACCGAGAGCTTCAGGCTCTGCATGACTGGCTGGCTTGTTGGCTGGCTTGCTGGGTCGCTGGGTATTGGCAAAGTTAGTACGAGGACATAACGAGCAGCATATACTCCGTAGTCTTTGAGGTGCCCACAGTCGACAGGCTGTAGCTGCTATTGTCAAACCAGCACGAGGAAGATGAGGGTGGCGGACGGTACCTTTCGCTCTCGCGACAGGACGACGACAACAAGGCCCGTCTCCGAGCCTCCGCAAGCTTCAGCTCTCCCGGGGTGATCCCAAGCTCTGTGGGGTATCACGGACGGAGCGCGCACAGTAGCGCCATGTACACCAGGATATCTGGGTACTATGATACCTTGGACGCCGTACCTTCTGCAGCATCATGCATCAGCTTTTCACTTTAGGCTGGCGTGAACAGGGGACTCCTTCCCCATCCCGTCTTGCAGTGGAGTTATTTTCCTTTTCTAATTTTTTTTTTTAGAAAAAAGAAATCTTTTACTCTTCTTTTTTTTCCCCCTCTTTCTTGGTTGGGCTGGATGGGGGTGCAGCGTACATTACATGCAGTACATCCTACATGTACCTGCCAGGCCTGCCTGCTCCTGCAAACACGCACACATCTCGCGCACACCCGCACACCCCCACCCGGGATACTGGGATGGATGCTGGGTAGGGGCACACTGGTCGACCCGAGGGAGGAAGGATCGAGGGAAGGAAAGAAAAGAAGGAAAAAAAAAGATCGGGATAGTAATGAATAATTGACAGAACCGACCCCATCCGTCCGTCATCTCACCCCCTCTCACCCTCTTTCTATGGCAGCCTGTAGGCAGTCGAGTCTTACTGGCCTGGCCTGTCTTCTGCCTTGTTGATACTTCGCCCGCGTGTTGTGTTCTGCGGCAGTGTCTCGACATATCTGCTGTCCGAAAACAATCGCGTCTTTTAATTTGTCATCCAGTGGGAACCCGACCCTGTTTTCCTCGCCTACCCTACGTACATACACATCTTGAAAACCAGCCTGCCTGTCGTCGCGACCCGGAAAGCTCCACTCCATCATCATCCGCTCACACGCATCGCTCTAGTACCCTCCCGGCCTCACACCCTCTGCCAATCTCTGCGCCACAGCAAGGATATTGCAAGTACATCAGAGCACTGTCAACGCCCCGAACTGCTGGGAGGAAGCTGGAGAAGCCACCACCAGCACCACCCCAAAAAGCCTCACTGCCTCTCCTCCGCTCCAGTCGACTTTGTACAGACATCCATCCACCCATCCACCACTTCCTCCAGGTCCGCAGCGACCTTGACTGCCACCCAACCGCCCCTCCCCCCCCCCGGGTGCCACTGCCGAAATCTCGGCTACACAGCGCCTGCAGCCTCCACGACCCAAGAGTGCACGTACACGCGCACGCGCACATCAAGGAAGAAGCAAAAGGAAATCCTCGACACCTTGAGCGTGAACCTGTTGCTTCACGCGTCTGCCATACCCAAGCGCGTCTGGGCCAGAGCCGTGGGCTGGAGAAACACCATCGCGAGGCCCATCGGACTGGCTGCCGACAGCAGGCACCCTGAAGAAAAAGCACAACCCGACTTACAATACGGGATCTGGGCGCAAGCAATCCGACCGTGCCAGAAGAAAGAAAAAGCCCCCTCGGATCTCATTAGTAACAGATGCGACTGCTAACTTACCGGCCCCAATATTTTTGATTGCCGCCTGTGCCCATCATCATTCGCCAGGGCAATTTCAAAAGGCCCCGATTGATCTACCTTTCTTGACCAGCTTCGACCCTGGATCCTCATCCTAACCTGCAACGTCTGGCCAGAGGTGCTTCTCGTACACCGTGAGAGACAGGCTCACATATGCACGCCAGTATTTCTATACAGGTCCAAGGCGTGGGCCACGTTCGATGCTGAATTGAGTCTTCGCTTCGCTGTTTCAGGCCACCCACCACCATCATTACCACCACCACCACCGCAACCATCACAACCACAACCACCACAGCGGGAAAGGAAGCCACTTTCGTTTGTTCCGCCCTGCAGCCCGCCCCACCAGCTTTCCCGTCTTCGCGTGGTGGCCCTGGTCAACCGGCCACCTCTACGAAACCATACACCACGCACCCCCCCTCTCCCCCTCCGTCGGTTCCCTGCTTGCCACCAACCAGGCCAAAACGGGTTCGCCCCATTCCTTGGCCGTCACTACGACCGTACGGAGTACTTTACTAGTAGCGTCCGGCGGGCAGCATTCAGCGGTTCCAATATTCCAGTACCGTGACCCGACATCGAGGTACCAGTGCCACGGGAAGCGAAGTGAACGGTCCCCCTCGCTCTTTTACCACGCTCCCCCAGACGCCCAGGACGGACTGACCAAGTCCCCGTCCGGTGGAAGCCAGAAGGCAGCGAATACCATCCCCCCCTCTCATTTATTCCTCAATAGTTGAGAGTCACCGAACTGGGGTTCGTGTCAAAGCATTAGGTACGCATACCACACGACACACGACGCACGCACGCACAGTCCGCCCTGCCCTGTCCCTTGCCCTGCCCTGTCCCTTGCCTTCCCTGCCTGCATCAAATCGCTGTGCACACTCCCCAAGTCAAGCTTCGCAGTCTTTGCATCCACTTTACATCAACCCTCCAACTATATCAAGACACGACGTTTCGCCGACCCGTGGAATTGGGTGCCGATTCTGTCGCTGCTGCGCTCAATGTACTCCGCACACCCTAACGCTGCTGACAGTGCGACAATCAATCCTGCTGCCCTCGCGTCGTCTGGTAAGTCGCTCGCCACCCTCCCAAGTCTCATACATGAACCATCGCGACCCCTCCCGCTGAGCCGGGGCGCGCCCTGGCCCGCGCTTCGCTTCGTCTGGCGCTGCCCTGTCCCAGCATCGCAACGCGACCATCGCAATGCGTCGTCGCATCCCATCACTTCGCGGCGTGGCGCCGCCGCCCAACACCATCACTCTTGCAAAGACCTGCTCTCAGTCCTGACTGTAGATCGATGCGCGACCCCCAGTCTTTTATCCTCGCGCCGCGCTGTGAACGGCCGCGACTTTTGTGTCTGCTATTCGCCATGGCTCCACGATACTAATGCGCAGCCTTGTAGATCTGCTCGGTCAAAGTCAAAGAGGTGTCAAGAGGAGCCGGTCGCCGGGCACGCACGAAGTGCCGACCCCTGGTCAGGCTGGGGATGAAGGTATGTTGTGGTCAATTTTGTGTAGCTGTGTCAGGTCGCCATCGACATGTCTCATGTTACATGGTCAGGGCAGTGCGACACGGGCGTGAGGATCTCGGGCTGATGGCGCCGTCGCGCAAGCAGATCGAAATCCCAGGAAACGCGGAAAACCCATGAAATCAAACCCTCCCCGTCGTATCTCAGAAAGTCCTACCCAGGCGTCAGCTCCGATGCAACAATCAATCCCACCCCAGACGCCCCAATCCCAAAATGCACCTCTCCCGGGACCACAACCTAGCTACACGCCATCCCAGGCGTCGGCATCCTCGCCGCCCAAGCCCACCCCGACCAAGTCGACCTTGAAGGCACTGCCTACGGTGCGGGACCACACCACGGATCAGCTTGGTCCAGGAGGCGACGAGTACCTGCCCCGCGAGATCGACGAGAGCGGCGAGAAGAAGGTCATGCCAAACGGGCAGCTGCTAGGGGGCCGCGAGTACCGCTGCCGAACGTTTCTCGTCCCGAACCGCGGAGACAAGCTCTTCATGTTGGCGACGGAGTGCGCGAGGGTCCTCGGATACCGCGACTCGTACCTGCTCTTCAACAAGAATAGGTCTCTGTTCAAAATCATTGCCAACCAGACGGAAAAGGACGACCTCGTCAGCCAGGAGATACTCCCGTTCTCGTACAGGTCGAGACAAATAGCGATTGTCACGGCGCGCAGTATGTTCCGTCAGTTTGGCAGCCGAGTAATCGTGAATGGCCGGAGAGTCCGCGACGACTACTGGGAAACGAAAGCCAGGAAACAAGGATTCACCGAGGCCGATCTTGCTGGAGAGAAGAGGCCCGGTGCGTCCAAGGCCCGAGAAGCGGCGGCCGCTGCGGAGCAGAATGCGTCGCTGCTGGGAGGTCCCCAGGGAGAGATCGTCTACAGCAACAATCCAGCACAGTTTGGTGGTGCTCCGCATCCCCAGCTCATGCAGCAAGGTACGTCTGGACGAGACCCGAGTGGGCGCGAGTGCTTCAGCTGACATCTTGCAGAATACCCTGACTCCCGGCGGACCGACTACTCGTCCATCCTCAAGACTGGACCTCGACAGGAGATCACTGGTCCTCCATACCAGGACCGATCTCAACCAACCGCGATGCCTGAGATTCATGCACAAGCTCACCATGCCGCCGAGTACAACCGATCGGTCAACCAGCAGCGTGAGATGCGGACCGATTATATGAATAACATGTGGCGAAGGCCTCACGAGCAGCCAGCATCCGCGGCCTTGTCCCAGCCTGTTAGTGTTGGTACTGCTGACTCAAGTATCCCAACGTCCCGTGCCACGCAGTCGCCTCACGCGACGTCGGCAGGGATGCCGCAGCACTCTGGGCTGGTCCCAAGCCAGAGCCCCCAGCTGATGATGACTGCGCCGCCGTACTCAACCCCTATCCAGGCCCAAAACCCCATAAGTCAGTCGTCGACGATGAGAGGTATGGCCCAAGTTCCAAGCCAGCCGCAATCAAAGCCAACAAGCTTGTCTTCAGGGTCTACCACCAGCATGCCGCAGACGGCTCAGGGCTACGGGTACCAGCCTTCAAGCCAGATGTGGCCACCGACGCCGCAGACACCTCAGTATGGGTACACCCACAACCAGCAGGCGCAGCAGTCCCCGCACCCGCCGCAGAGCTCCACCTCCCAGATGCGACACTCGAGCAGCTCGGGGTCGGTCCAGCAAGGCGGCATGCCTTACTCGGGCATGCCGGGAATGGCACAAGGCTACCCTGCCCCATCGCCGTATGACCATCAAACGCCGCGCCAGTACATGCATCAAGGCTCGACTCCCTCGCCGGCTGTCACGCAAGCTTGGTCAGGGCAACAGCAGCAACCACAGCAGTGGTGGACACAGCAACCTCAGTAGTGGTAGACAATCCTCGAATACTCCATCTGGGCGACCAAGCGCTTATTGTATGAGGCTGCGGGGTGCAAAAAGCCGGGCAACGACGCAGGAACAAGAGAGGCTTGGCTGCAACAACTTCTGTCGTCGTCATTATCTCGCCTACATGGAGATGCCCAAGGGGCAGGTGAGATCTGGGGCAAGGCGATGGTGTCTAGGACATCAATTGCCTCGCATTCCAAACCACGAACACGAGTCCGAACCGCGAACGAAGCTACGGCCTAATTGATCTTGAACGCCTGGATGTTTGAACGAGACATGCATTCGACAATATTCTTTTACAAACTACTACTTTTTGAGTGTACATATGGTGTGGTCTTGTCACCACGGTGGACAAGGGCTGAAGATACTTGGCCATGTGTTAGATTCCGACCTCCCGACAATCTCATGGTCTAGCCCCTTGGTTTACATGCGATCTGAGCGACCGGTATAGCGTGCATTTGGGCTCGCTTGCGTTGAAAGTTATGCGTGATTGACGCGTGGAAGTCGCTTACACTTTTGGGATGTTGGATTGAGGAGTGGTACGGATGATACGCAGAACCGAATCTGCGGTGCACTGGTTGTACTGATACCCTGCTCCTTGTGGTGCGGTCGGGCTTGTGCGGTCGGCGGTACACCTGGTTTCTTTCAGTGTTCAGATGGACATTTTTCCTGGCTTTTGGACTTTTCTTTTTTTTTTACTTTTTCTTTTTCTTTTTCTTTTTTTTTCCTTTTCTTTCTTTTCCTTCTCTCGGTTCTTGCCCAGGTTTGGGCAGTTGGATATCCATGGGCCATGCGGTTATTCCCCCTGATTTCGCATACAACGTGGCGGCATTGTGGATGCTCCTCTTCCATTCGAACTTTTTCTACCATCGTTTTTTCCTCGATGTGTTGATACCCGGCCCATTCAGGCTTTGTGTTTACATGTCGAGATCGCAGATCTTGGACGGCTACATTCTAAGCATTGGAGGAGTTCATTTGTTCACGCAGCTCTTTCATGCCGATTCTATCTTGAACTCATTGTGTTAGTACACGTCGTTTATCTGTTGTCTGGTAGTAGTATAGTAGTATTGCCTCGTGCAATCTGACTGGGTGTGATCGGCTGGCTGGGCATTGCTCTTCTTATTCGCGTATGGCTTTTCCGATGTTGGGTCACTTCTTTTCTGTCGAGGCCACCTTCAGATGTGGATATCGCCGTCCTTGTGTCGGATGTTCCCCTGGGGGGTTGGTTGTGCGTCAGGGGCCGCGAGAGGAGGATGGCAGTCTTGCTTTAATATACTTTGTCCAGTCGTTGCTCCTCTTCAGATGCGCCGCCAACAAGCACTGCCCGGTCAGTCTTGAAATGTTGTGGTTTTGTATGCTACTAATGAGGTCACCCATCTATGGTAAAGTGGGATGTAATACCCTCTCCCCCCCTTTTCCCGAATCGATACCGTACCGAATCGAAGCCGTAACCTTGGTACATTATCAAGGAGCAGCAGACACTGGTCATGGAAATGTGTAGATATCGGGGCGAGAAGCACGGTTTGAAGGGGTCATCAAACCCAGGTTGGATCCCGAACCCCACCACCCAGACAACAACAAGCACGACACCAGGCAGCGCCACAACCCAGGACGGAATCGCCTCACTATTCATTCATACGCCTTACCTAGAGCGCCAGGGTTGTCCCCACCCCCCTCCCCAGATGGCACTACGCTCGGCCACCCACGCGCAAGAACAGCCGCACTATTGGATGTGTCTGACAAGCGCTGCCAAGCAATGTGCCACCCAAGACAAAGTCAAATCTTTACCGCGCTTCAGAATCGATGAGGACGGCGGCCGGCGGTCCCATCGTTCTCGCTCCCCACCACACACACACACCTACAGAAACATTCGATACTCGCTGCGAGCTACCCCGCGGGTCTCCTGGACCATGTGATATGTGGGTGTGGCCTGACGACGCGGTGATGAGGGGGCGGCCCGGTACTTTAAGCCTCGCGACGCGTCTCGGGTCCTGTGTGGTTGATACCCACGGCCAGCTGGACACCACGAGCTTGAACGGGGAGGGGGGGGTGAGATATTGCAGGTAGGTGGCTATTTAGCTCAAGGGGGTTGGAACTGGGGTTGGCCAGCTCTTTCGGCGGGGGGGTAGAGCAGCTGGATAGTATCGGTGGCTCACAGTCTTGAAGCATGTGGTATGGATTTGACCCATGCCACCCCTGGTTGATCGGAACATTGTTCCCCAGCGCCTGGTGAGAGCACACCTGAGGTTATGGGAGGCATCCAGGGCATTCTCGCAGCCAAGCCCCTCCGAGTTCTGATATTCGAGCACAGGGTGTCGTGCATACGGACAAGCCTCACAGGCGCTTCTTGAGCCGTGGCTTGGTGAGATTGATAGACTAGTCGCTGTCGCTAGTCACTGTTGTTCCCATCGTCCAGGGCCTCGTCCTCGTCCGGCCTGCCCTGCCTCTCCTCGAGCTCGTCGGCGACGTCTCCCCCATCCTCGTCCTCTTCGGCCTCCTCATCTTCATCCTCGTCCTCCTCCTCCTCGTCATCATCATCGTCCTCTGCCTCCTCCTCATCGTCATCCTCGTCAGCCACGCTCTCGGGGTCGCTGGCGTCGGCGACCTCCTCGTCGACGTCCATCTTGTCGGCACCGGCGCCGGCGCCTTCCGTCCTGGCCTTCTTTGCGCGCGGCTGGCCGCCGCCTCCCGCCACACTCGAGTCCGCCGCCGAGTTGAGGGTCGTGTCGGCGCCGCCCATCGTCATGTCCTCTGCGTCGGCGCCTGCCCCCGAGGGCGCGTCAGCGCCCTCGTTGCCGGCGCCCTTGGTGGCCTTCTTGGCCGCCGCGACCTTTTTGCGGTAGGTCGACCGCTTGCTGGTCTGTACCTCGTTGAATTCTGCAGCAACGGGTTTGGAGGGTTAGTGTTGCCGTCCGGTGCAGGAACCGGGGGGCTTGGTTTTCCTGCCAAGGGGGGGGGGTTGTTGCTACGCACTTGCAAACTCGGCTTCTACTCGCTCGCGCATGAAGCCAAACTCTATGTCGTCCAATGCCCTGAAAACATCGGCGGGCATGACCGTCTTTTTGTTCTGGAGTGTAGTGACCTCATTGGCCCTGTGTCGGACGGATAGGGCCATGTTAGTTATCCCATGCAGATCCCAAGACCGGGTGGACATATAAACATACGCATTTGCTAGGTGGTTTATAAACACCGTCGCGCTCTTGGTCATGGCTAGTATGGCATTGGCCTGGATCTGGGTGTTTGGCGGCAGGACGCCCTTGGCGAGACGGGTTATTATTGACTTGGGTAGTTGTAGCTCCTGTGAAGAGGGATGCCAGCGTCAGCGAAACGGGAGCCTTGTAAGCGAGAGGGGAGGGAGGTTTGCCTGATCTGGCGGTCGCTTCGATCCGTACCTCAATTGGGATGGTAATCGCCTCCTTAGGGTGGCCGCCGCCGCCCGTCTTCTTCTCGTCGTCCTTGCTCTTCTCGGGCGGCGTGGACCGCGACTGGTCTGCCGCGAGCCCTGCCGCGGCCGAAGACGACGTCGGCCTCAACGGCGGGTGGTGCACGGCCGCCTCGGGCGTCGTCGTGGCCGTAGTCGTCTGGGCGAGCCCCGGGGGCGGCAGGCTCGGGGGCGGCATCGAGGTGTCCATGGAGGGCTTCGCGAGCCCCGGGGACGGGGCCGGGATGGCGGTCGGGGGCGGCACGGGCGGGGATGGGTCCACGAGGCCGAACCTCGCCGAGGACAGGGCTGCTGAGGCATCGCTCCTGCGGGCTGAGGAGTCGCTCTTGCGCGACGACATGGTGGTCTCGCAGGGTGGTGGACGAGGTGGGGCGCAGGGCGCAAACAGGAAGCACGAGACAGGGCAGGCGGTGGTGGCGGCTATGTCGATGCCGCGATGTGAGCTATCAGAAATTGCTTTTTCCTGGCTAGTGCCGCAGTATGGATGCGACCTGCCTGTGCGCGACTTGGGGTCTGTCGGCTGCGGGCTGCGCGCGGTGTTGGGGCTGGCCGGGGCGGGTTGTTGTCGTCGTCGTGGTCGTCTACATGATTTATTTGGTGGGCACAGACAAGGGTGCCGAGCCGGGCGGGTTTTGCGACGCGACTTGCACACGCGTAGAGCACGGAGCAGAGTGCCCAGGGAGCACGAGCCAGCAGCGGGCTTGTGCGCCACAGTACAGTATACTTGGTATAGAGCTTACTTACCGAGTAGTACCTACTGGTTGTGTCAATTGATTTCGTACGACCTGGATGCTAAATCTGACTGCCGACGAAACCCACATCGACTCATGGACCGAGGCTGACTCGGCAGCTGCAGATGCGCATCGGGGACAGTGCCAGATGGGAAAGGCCTTCAAGATTACGGCTGCAAAGCTGCCCACCTGGCCCGCCCACACCACGTCACATGCCTCTAGTTGGCCATTGTACTTCTACATTGCCGTACCCAGCCAGGGTGATGTGCCGTCCGTCACCGTGGTGTGTGGATGGAGGGGTGGCAGTGAGAAGGGGAACCGACGGGGAAGAGATGGAAACGTGAAGTAGAATAAACAACACAGAAATAGTCTAAAAGGAAATATCACCAACCATCCCCTGTCATGTTCGATTCCAACCGGAATGGGAAAAGAAAAGAGCAATGCTCCCTGACAGGCACACAGACCTCCGGCTGCCCCATGATTTAATATACGAGCCCCGCGCCCCGTGCCCCGTGCCCCATGCCCCGTGCCCCATGCCCCGTGCCCCATGGCCATGATCTGCCATGTCCTCGGTCAGGAACTGGCTGGCTTCCGACCCCCGACGCCCCGTCTTGAACGCAGGTGCAATACGGCATCTATAGGGCTGCTCCTTGCTTGGCATCGTCGAGAAGCTACCCTACTGGTACTAGACAGCAGCTCATGGCAGCGGCCTGGGCTAGTGCCGGCGGATTCAGCACAGGCGCCTTCAATCTATTGCGAGGAAAACTTAAACATACTCCAGATCGACAGGCGCCGCCCGGTCGCGGCTGCAATACTACGCGCGGTACGGTGCTTGGCGAGTGACGCCTGGATAGGGTTTGGCTTTTGGCTCACGAGTAATAGACTGGGTACCGATGTCTTGATTACCGTCATGATGGCTTCGCAAATTCTTGTCATTGGCGGATGGCTGTGACTGAGGTTCCCGTGTTGGGCAAGAGGACGTGCTGAAACAAGTATGTTCGATATTTATTGTGGTATACAGAACAAGAGAGAAAAAAAAGGTGCACTGCTTAGAGCGAGGACGGACGTAATAACATCGTGATAGTAAAGAAACAAGGCCTGCTTGTCGGGGGGGGGGGCTGTCAGGGCACCGTTAGACAGGTACTGCTCTCTTCTTCTTGCGCCTCGCATCGGCCCTCAAACTTGGGGTATATCCTCCGTATCATATGTCATGACATCGTTCGGGGGGGGGGGAGTGGGGATAATAATAAAAAAAGTACATGAGATAGATATAGGTGGCATGGGTACGGGGTTCAATACCAGACGACGTCTCGTCCAGTTCCCTCTGCCCACTGTCTGTCTGTAGTGCAACAGTGGGGCATGAATCCCAATAGATTGATTGGCACATGACAATTTGGCAGGCGCGAAGCCAGCTTTGAAACTCGACCAAGAGGTGACGAGCTTATCACTGCCGGCCGAACAGGATGGTCCCGCCATGCATCACCAGCGGCTGCCGTCTTTCTGACAGGCCGGCGAGGGGTTTTCGTCCGAGTTCCTGAAACAGCTTGGACGGCCGCTTCATGTCACTTTTTTCCCGGGCTGCAGGTGACGGGCCGAGGTTGTACTCTTGCAGGACACGACACACCAGACTACGGAGCAAATGGCGTCGTTTTTCAGTGTCGTCCCGACTTCAATGTCGCGATGTGTGCGTGCTTGCAAAATGCATCGGGGTTTTGTTTTCTGGGTTCTGGGTGCATCAGGACTCAGGGCCCCTGTGCCGACACACGTGGTCTGCCTAGGGCCCCTGTCCAGTAGCGTTGCCTTCAGCCGATGGCTCGTCCGATCATATCCTGGTCGAGTTGGGGCGACCTAGGCCAATCATCCGAGAGCGATAGCCTTGGCGGTATCGACGAAAACAGGCGAGGGTGCTGGTCATTGGAATGCCGCCCCTGGTACTCGTGACAATCGTGCGAGGTGCGCGGTGTCAGCTCCACGTCAGAGTCACACCCCCTCACGTGGTCACCCAGGCCGCGCAGGCTGAAACTCGATCGCGTCCGCGTGTGCGCGTGTCGGGGTTGTTGCGGGTGGTTGGGCGGTGTCTTGTAGAGGCGAGATGTTTGCCGCTTGGGATACTCGATAAAAGGGTCGTCGCCAGGGACTGCGTCGTCTGTGAGGCCCTCGCGGGCATTCGGTGCCCTCGCCTGTATTGGTGTTTGAGGTAGCTCTTTGTCGATGCTTGTTTTCCGACCGTCGAGGCTCCTCTTCCCGTAATGAAACTGCGCACGTGGAGACCTAGGCGAGCGCTCCTCGGACCGACGCGTGTTGGAGTAGACAATCACACTGGTCGACTTCCTGGTAGAGCTGACTGATTCATGCTTGACATGCCCGTTGTTGTCACCGTACCCGGCCAGGCCTACATCATCACCCAGCCCTTTCTCATTCCGTTTACTCTTCCAGGTTTCGATCTCGTCGTCATCGATGGGGGTTATTCCACGTCTGAATAGCCTCGACCGTCTGCGGCGGCATCGCAGGCACACGAGGGCGGCTCCTACGAGCAACACAACGCCGACCACTGACAAGACTGTACTTAGGACAATGACAGTGGTGCGGTTCCCGTCTGGCGAGCCAGAGCCATTGTGCCTGTCGTGAGAGGGTGTGTTCTTGGGTGAGTCGATAGCATTTGTCGAATTCCCCGAGACGCCAGGGGAGCTGGAGCCAGGCGCATTCCCACCAGTCGCAGATGGCGGGGCGGCGGACCGTACCGCAGTTGACGTGACGGTGACCGATGCGCTCTGCAGGATGCCCAAGTTGCCAGCAGGCAGCAGACCTTGACTCGACGACGGCGAGTCGTCTCCTCCTCGGGACAAAGGCTGCAAATCGAAGGTCGACATGGGAGGCTCTTCCAAGCGTTGTTGCCCCGGGAACAGACTTTGACCGTCAGGTAAAGGATTGATGCTTTGGTGCACCAAAGCCCCTAGATGTGGTTCCTCGATGACTTCCCACGGCAGTGGTGACTGATCAGGGAAGGCCTCATAGGTATAGGTGTACCTTATCTCCTCTCTAGAAAGATACTGCAACACACAAGTCAGTTCGACATTCCTCAGTCTTCCAGTTCCAAGTGGGCAAATATCGGGAAACCACGACAAAGTACAGCCCTGTGCTTTAGCAGAATGACTGGTCCATCTCAGGATAAGGCCGAGATAAATTACTCCAAAGCTGGCCTGCAGGGACAATGATTGCATGACATGTATCTTTACGGGACAAGACGCAAATTACTGGAAGTGAGGGGAGGGGGGAGGACAGTGGGGTGAGGTCAGGCTCGAAGGATCTGTTCGACCGGTAAAGAAACAGGACATACGTACAACCCAGCTTCGAGAGCAGGTATGACAAGATGAAGTTGCGAACCGAGTGTGTCGGCACAGGTGGACTAAGAAGAACAGAACAGGAGACAAGATGACACAACGAGCGTGGCTAAAGAGAAGAATATGGGCCTCGTCGCTTCAAGATCATATAAGCCTCTTGAATCAGCCGAGGGCGACACTGGTGGAGGCAGCCAGTCTGCCACTGCGAGGTCAGGACATCGGAAAATGCGGGCCCGTCGGTGTTATAGCATATACTGGGCAGCAGTTTCTGGCGCTGACGGTAGCGGACAAGGTTGTCCCGTGAAGAAAACCTGCTCGGGGTCGGATGCGGCAGCAACACGACGATGGTGTGAAGCAAGTTTGCGTTGCCCGTCATGAGATGGTGCGAGGGGCAATTGCAGGTGAGAGGGGGGGGTTGAAGGGCCAGCCAGAGATTTATTAGCTGTTTCAATAGATGGAAACTCAAGAGCTCTTGGGCGATGGTGGTGGGGCTTGCGGCATGTCGGTGTGGTGTACGAGTACCACGACATGTAGCTAGCTAAGCGTGTAAGTGGGACGTCACGCAGAGGAAATTCTCCTTGCCGGGATGTCCTGGTCAGGCGGGGGGGCATATCCCGCGGTACCTACATAGTGCCTACCACTCCAGCACTCTGCCTGGTTCCTTCTCACAGGCTGACCAATCATAACATGATTGCCATGATTACAGGTCGCAAAGAGGGTGCCCAAAAGATTTGACTTGGCCATTGGCGTGGACACACCCATGGCGGGTGCGCTCTGACGCCCCACGTCCACGACGTGGGACCAGGAACAGGCATCGTTGGCGGGAGGCTACCCTGGTGGCCTGCAAGAGCGATGAGGGGCGGGCTTTGCAAAAAAGCCAGCCAGCCAGCCTGGCCCCGGTCGGCCGCTGGGTCGCCCGAGATATCGAAGCAGTCACACCCTGGATGCCACAGGACAATGGCACAACATCGATTAGCGGGTTCCCACAGCCTGACAAGTTGTGGCACGTCGATATCTCGATCTTGTGCGCCGAGGACCGCACCCGTGGCACATCTGCATAGCTGCTTCACAGCCAGGGCTGCAGCTGAGGCCCAAGCCATAGTCAGTGCTGACAGTTACAGATCCTTAATTTATGCGGGCCGCAGCCAAGTGCGCGCACACTGGCTGGCTGGCTGATTTGCCAGGCACATTCCGCATTGCCAGTTGGGACCGGTTTATTGTTGGCACACGGGCCAACTTTGTGGAGTGCTTGCAGACATGCTGCAGATAGAACTCGCCAATGGGAGCCCCGAGAGTCACACTGGGTGCTTGTTGCCAAAGCCATGGCGAAGGAGGGCGGGCGGGCAGCCGCTAGCGGATGAGATATGACCAATCAATCTGGTCTGGGGCTTCTAGACCAGCGCCTGTCCTTCCGGTCTTTTGTGTAGGCGTGTGCCTGGCCGAACAGGCATAACCTGTTCCGTTGAATGGCTCGCCAGCAAGGTGAACGGCGTCGGATGTCGAGCTATGAGGGCTGGTGGAAGCCTCGCGGCAGATGTGAGCTCGGCACTCCGGACCGTGCGTCCTGTCACTCTGTCCGAGTACACAAACCGGCGGGCGATAGGGCGGCAGGGCGATAGGGCGGCAGGGCGGCAGGGCGACACGAGTCGTGGGTGATCCTTGAGCTGTTCTTGATGCCTGGGCATCAGCCGCATCTCCGGAGAAACGGCAGGCTAGGAGCTGGGCTCCTGACATGTCAAGCCACCATCGCAACGTCTCGGGGCCGCGCCTGCTCCCGCCTCCATGAGGGGGTGTTCGCGCGGGCGCCAGGGTTGAGCACTGACAGTGGCGGTGACAAGCGTTGGCGATGCCTGCAACTCAGGACAATCCAGACATGTGCTGAGGTGGTTGTGCAGATGAACAGGGCAACCATGGCCAGTGTGGAAGCTTCACAGAATGGGCAGACCTCGGGGACGGAGGGAGGCCGAACCAACTGGAGCGAACTATGATGGTGGGGGTGGGCGCTGCGGTGCCGGCCGCATTCGGTGGTTACGGTAATACGGAGTATGCTCGCCAACGCCGCCGGCCGCGTTCGAGGGTCGGTGTTCACGCCCAGGGATGCCAAAATAACCCGAACCACACAGGGCTTCTCCGCATCGGGCTGCGGGGGTAGCGTGTTTTAGGTGGAGGAGAGCCGGCCAACAAGATGGCGGGACTAGGTACATGTCGAAAGATAAAATCATACGGCCTCTGCGGCTTGGTAGCAGGGCCCTCTGTCGTGGAGGTCGGTGATTGGGCTGCCACCAAAGCCGTCGGGGCATCAGCACCGTGTCCCAGTCCAGAGCAGGCAGCTGAGGAGGTTGGTGGTGGTGGTGGTGATGTGCTGGTATGGCGTTTGGCGATGGTGGTGGGAGAGAGGATGTAGTGTAGTGTAGTGTACTGGTCCGGGTCCTGGAGCAAGTCGCAGGTCCGGCGAGATGGCCAAAGACGGTGGGCTGCACTCTAGACTGGATGGTGCATATGGAGACGGTGGAGTGGTAATTGATCCAGGTACCAGGAGAGGGAGCCACTCAGGTGAGCCAGACGGGCCGGCGAAGGAGGAGGCTGCCATCACCTGAGCATCTTGGTGCAACGTGGTGACAGCATTAGCGCGTGGTGCAATCTCAGTCACGGACCCACGGCAGCATGCAGGCCTGAAGCAGCATCTGTGCCCAGACCTGCGAGACTGTCAGTACACTGCGGAGTAGTGTAGGTGAGAGACAGCCGCAACACTCCCACACAATGATATGGAATGGCCTGTCTGCTGCTTTGGTCCTTGATTGACGCCCCGTCGGCAGAGGCAGGCCAAGGTCTGGATGTCAGGTGATGAGCCTTGTTTTGTTGACACTTGACTCGGCGGCATGGCAGCTGGATGGATGTACAGTGGCCTGGGACGGAAGATTGAGCTCAGACGAGGGCGTCGTCGACGGTCCAACGGTGGACGGGAAACTCTGTTTGGCAAAGCTTGGGAGGGGGAAATTGTGAGGCACGGTCCATGGGCGGAACCTCGTCTTCCCCCATCAGGTTAGCCCCGCAGCGCGTCGTGTACCCACCACGTTCTCTGTGGGTCTGAGCAGGGGCTCCCGGGCCCTGGACGACAGATCATTGATGGGGGCGGGGCAGATCTTCACTACACTACCTACCTGCATACACGTGTAGTCTATGTAGTCTACTACGAATAGATGGGTCGACCCATTCCTCGCTCTTTTTTTTTCGTCCCGAGTCTCACCGTCGTCATGTTCAGGCATGGCAATTCTCACGCACCAGCATCGCAGACGGCCCCTCGTCTTGTCATCTGTTTCGTCCCATCCTGCCCTCACCAATCGACACGCGTCAACACCTGCACCCGCTGACCCCTCAAGATGCGGTGTGGCTGTCGAGAAGGTGGCGTTGCCCCCAACATCTCGGCCTTGCCCTGACTAGACAGCCCAGAGTGCTGCTTTATGGCACCCTACCAGTAGCGGCCCGTGTTTCGGCGAGTGGGACGGAGAACGTGAGCGTCCATCGATGGCGGCAAGGACATGGACGCAGACACAGACATACTCCGTACTATACTGCCTCGCGCCCGCAGCAGAGAGACCCTTGGCACCTGGTCCCTGGCGAACCGACGCCCAAGCAGGCCTGTTGCTTCTCTCGACTCCGCCGCCACGCTCGGGTTCCATGCGAGATTTACTTTCATCTGGTCTTTCCCAGCCGTGTCGGACAGTCCCGCTCCTCGCCTGTCTGGCCTAGTCTTTCTTTTGAACTTCCAGTCATTCCTCGCGGCAACAACCCGACTGTAGTATAATATCATCGACCGCCTGGCTGTTGCCTCCAACAAGGGCCAGTGTGGGTGGGTATCAAAGGATTCATACTGCTACAGTGCCACAGCCTCGCATAGCTGTCGATCATGCCCGCCACCCTGACGCCCCCCTTCAGCATTCATTCCCCTGGGGTCTCTGCTGCCAGTCGCTGTCAATCCGGCCATCAACCCCCCAGGACCCAGTGCGAGATGGCCTAGCCTTCCCATGCACATGCCATGCACGCTTATGCACACCAACGCAGGAGCGAAACAGGCGCTCGCAAAGCTAGGCTGCTTCCTCTAGATTTTGCTGCCCATTGCTGGGTCCCTAATCAAACCAGATTGGCTTTTCCAAGACGCCCTTTCGGCCCATTCATAGATGCCAATCACCACGACGATACTCGTCCCCCAAGACCCTCACCGCTCTTCTCGGCCCATCTGTGACAGCCTCGGTTGCCTCGGACATACCCCAGGGCCGCCGCACGGTGGAGGCGAGATTTCGTCTGTTCTCGATCCGGGTGAGGGGGAGGGGGGGGGCGCTTGACTCTCCCGACAGAGAGTGTCGATGTGACCTCAGCCCGCCTCAGCAGGCCAATAGTGTAGCCTGGCTAACCCTGGTGTGTGCGGTGCAGCTGCCGCTGCGTCCAATGTGCTGCCGCGCCAGGCAACACCCATCACGTGTCTGCCATGCAGCAACCCTCGCTTGAAGCTATTCTCGGTCTCGCTAGCGCATGACCTGCAGAAGGAATGCAGGTACGGCGCCAGCAGGGCGACGGGGGTGCTTCGGAGGCTCCTCACGCCCCTTCCCTCTGCCACGTTCGGCGTACTTTTGTAGTGTTTCTTGGTGTGGATGGCCCGGAACACGCACGTCGAAACAGGCCGACGCACGTGAGAGTAATGTGGCTGCATGCAATACTTGGTTAGCCTCAAGTTCGCCGACACTTCTGGGAGGCCCCGACATTTTGCCCATTCCCGAGCCATGAGAACGTAATACATAGCACGGCGAACGTCCGAGGCACATCACCTGCGAAGTTTAAAATGGTGGAGGTGACTCAGCCTAACCTCTCAAACGGGCTGTATGCCATCGTGGCTTGCAGAACCCTGACCGCGGCGTCCGACAAAGGCGCGAGACCGAAAATATGTCGGCTTATGGCCGCCGACCCACGTTGTTTCAGCCAGCGTTGAACAACACGTTGAGATCCGTTGGCTGGAGACTTGCAGACATGCTGACGCCTCTCGCAGAAGGTGCAGGAATATCCGGCCGAGCTGGCCAGCCGTCACAGGACATCTCAATGCTTGACGAGGTCAATTGTTGACCACATCGGGTAAGGATGCGGTCGAGGCGCTACGCAGGACGGTCCATGCTTGAACGGCTATGCGGACATTGTTCCAGGAATTGTACTCTCTGGGAGGATACCGTCTGTGAGGTAACATTCGGTGTGAATATCCTCTTGACACACGATTTAGGAATGTAAAACCCGTACTGAGGTACAGTTAATTCTTTGGTCCGGGGTTCTCGAGGTTACTCTCGGCGATGGAGCCCTGTCCCGGACCTTACGCCCATAGTCAGAGGCCTTGCTGGAACTGCACATCGGGCGGGTGCATATGCCGTGCTGCGATCTGCGATGAAGCCTCACTTTCGAATCCTACAAAAGGCCCGTGTCCCAGCTACATTAGTAAAGGGCAGACACAACCCAGGGGTCCCACGATCGCAAAGGCCAAAAATGCCAAGGAGGGAATAGAACCATGTCTTGGGCCCTCCGATCAACTAGCCACCTACCATGCCCCCCAGAGTCACTATCCGGTTAGGAGATCTTCCCATGAACCGATGTAACACGCCGAGTGGTACCCTGCCACCAAAAGAGCCCGTCAACTTGGTCAACTTGCCGGGACTCGCGCAGCTTCTTGGTCTGGAACCGTTTAGTTACTTGTGCATGATTGCGCTGAGACCTTCGCATGGAGCGCCAAAAGCAGAAGCAATCTTATCTTGGAATGTCGAAATGTCATTGGACTCAAGCCGTCTCGTTTTCCAACCAATGATGATTCACTGGCAGGCTGCCTTGCACAGACTCGATGAAATTGCAGCTATAGTTGGCAGGCACCATATAAATGTACATAGCACTAGGCGCACATACACGCAGGCACGCACATATAGGCCTAGAGGAATACGTTAGAAAGGACGAAGGGAGATCTACATAACTCCTCTCCCCTCTACGTCATATATGACCAAGATTCCCATGAATCTCGCAAGAAATATGAGACGAATCTGTCTGCGGTCAATAAGATGTGGCGATATTGACCACCTGGCACTGTCCACATTCGTTGATGCCACCGTGATCAAACACTTTGAATGGTTAACCTGGGGCTTCTGCGAATCTAGCGAATAGGAGAGGCATACACAGGCGTCTCATCTGTGCAACATCGCGACCATTTCGAGCACCTATGTCGGCGTCCAAACTTGATCAACAGTATAATTAGCTTAGTATTGGTGGTATCGGGCGGCCTGCACTCACGGCTCTGCCTGGACATCTTTTCAGAGCACATCCTGCCAGCTTGCTAAACGTGTTGGCATTTTCAGCTTCGGTCCCAGTTGACCAAGTCATTCAATCACATGCGCTGCTCTTGCCGCCTCGTGGTTGCGGCCTCGTACAGCAACAAAAATGGGCACAGCTTTTGCCATCCCCTTCACTTTGCGCTCTGCATTAGACAGGTATCGTAGCATTGCCTTGTGAGCCAAACACCGTTCCAAGGGATGGGTATCATGTTGATGCTAGTGAGACGGTCCGATATCACCATGTCTGCTGGTGACTTGTTCTGTCCATGTCTGTATCCAGGAGTATCAAGCAAGTCAGCGGAGCAACCAACCAAGATGCGATTCCTAGATGAAGCACCTAAGAACCCGTGGTGGTTCCGGCGGTAACGCAGCAGTGAGCGCCGTTGTTAGCCAACATAAACTCTCACCGAATGCCTTTTGAGCTAACCTTACTGTCATGGAAACTAGTTGATACTTCGGATGTTATGTCCCAAGAAAATAAAACCAGACACACTCTCCACGCTGCTCTGCTGCAGCATGACTTGAAAGATGATATAGCATAAGCGGGTTCGTTGCAATCTATGTAATCATGCCAATGGTACTTAAGTAAATATTTTATAGTACACGGACCTGGACCATTGGGATGATTGAGCCGCCTGCGATTCTAGCCGAGCTTACACTTGTGCTCTTCTTTGTACGACAAGAGCTTGGAAGAACGGCAAGCGTCCCGGTTCGTATATAACACAAAGTCGCAAAGTTGGTCGCTAATAATCCACTTCTCAAGGTGAGTTGATCGCAACACAGTTGCTCCAGAACATATCACGGCATACCTGTGTGTATGACGAGAACTTGGCCTTAGCCTGCATCCTTTCAATTATTCAAAGGCTTCAAGTAATTTCAATAAATGAACTGTACAGTATATGTTATTGCGTAGTCCTCGAGGCATCTCTTGCAAACATAATGGGGGAGCGTGGCCGCTAAGCCGGCTGAAGTGGTGTGAGGGTTTAACCCTGATACTCGTGGTTGTGTCTGATTGGTTGGCCTAGATGATTCCATCACTTACATGACTCTGTTCCTGTCTTCCCATGCTCCATGATCCAAAAACATCTCGCTAGATCAATCACTCAGGAGGTGGAAGGAACAAAGGGAACAGCTGATGCATCATCATATCGTCATTCCGCACCTCGACTGTAGGCCACCACGCATCATGAAAGCTGAGATTGGACGTTGATGAGGACGTTGCCGGCGTGGAATCGGCTAGAAGGTTCCAGCGGCTTCCGGCGGCATCACCAAACTGCAATGGTGGTGAGAGCTTGGTCGCGCACCGCGCACCTTCTCCAACCTTCTCGCCGGGACAAAGAAGGCGGCCATGGAACCATCCACAAAGTGCCACGGCCTTCTGGGCGTGCCGTGATGATTACGTCGAGTTGCAGCCTCGTCGTTCCACCGTCTTCGCGAACCTTCAACAGCGCCCATCACCACGACCCCTCCTAGAGTATAAAGATGCAGTAAACCTCTCCTTGCTCCCAGCTGCCTCCCATCACCATCAACACAACAACAACAACAACAACGATCAAAGACCTTCATGCGCTCTACAAAAACAATCTGCAAGCAACTTCCTCGAAGTCTTCGCACACCTACTACTCTGAAGATCTCTCGACCTATTTCCACCACAGCCAAAATGTCGTTCTTCCCTCGATCATACTTTGCCCCCGAGTCCTCCTTCACTCCTCTCTTCCGCCTCCTGGACGACTACGACAACTACTCCCGGGAAGTCTCCAGCCAGCAAGGACAGGGCCAGAGGCATGGCGGACGGCGCGCTGCCTCTCTTCCGACCTTCACCCCCAAGTTTGATGTAAAGGAGACGGAGAACACTTACGAGCTGCACGGTGAACTCCCTGGAATCGAGAAGAACAACATCAACATCGAGTTCACCGACGACTCGACAATCGTCATCTCAGGCAAGGTCGAGCGCCACTACACCTCGGGCACCCCGCCAGAGGATGGCAACGTCCAGATGAGCGGCGCCATCACCGAGGGCGAGAAGGACCAGCACAACAACTCGCACAAGGCTACAGTAGAGGACGAGGAGGCTGAGAAGGCCAAGCAGCAGGGCTCCTCCACCGAGGTCACCAAGACCAACAAGCAGCAGGAGGTGTCCAGGCCCACCGAGAGGTACTGGGTCTCTGAGCGCTCCGTCGGCTCCTTCCACCGTACCTTCACCTTCCCCAGCCGCATCGATCAGGACAACGTTTCCGCAAACCTGAACAACGGTGTCCTGAGCGTCACCGTGCCCAAGGCAAAGAAGCAGGAGGGCCGCCGCATCGCCGTCCAGTAAGCGGCGCTCGCCTCTGGAGTTAACGGGGTACACCAAAACTCAGAATGATTCACTCCCTAACACGACACAAACTTCTGGCATTACACCTTGATGGGTGGAGATGAGTTGACGGATCGGATGATGGTTTTGCACGGGGTTTACTTCTGCACTCTGCGGCATTGATTCAAGGACTGGAGTACTTTGGACGAGCGCTTGTGAATTTGGGAGCAGTGTCTTTTAGCACGTCCTTCTTAATACATTATTTAATTGCAACTCTTTCCACGTGACTCCCAGAATTGCCCTTGTCGATGTGTGTGAAACCCCCGAGAAAACCCCCTAGCCTCGTTGGGTGGGTCGACTGAGAGTCTCAACAGCAACATGGCCTGAAGTGAAAGACAACAAGAGTGACATGAGGCCGCAACTGAAGCTGTCTTCAATGCATTACAGCTGAACATGACATGATGTCCAAATGGTGTGGTCCATGTTGGGTGTTGGAGTGGATCCGCTGCCTCGGCCGCATCCTCCGGCATTTCAGCCCCGCCGGCTCCGGCTCCGGTTCTCACTTCAGGTTGGCTCACTTGTCGCGTCCCATCAACAAGAGCCATTGGCTGGGCGTCCAGTCAGTGCAGAATCTCAAGCCTCGCACCAAGAGTTGCCCTTTGCAAGTTTTATGGTGTGGAAACCGAAAGTTCGCAGCCATGGAAAAAAGCTCGACTCTGGCGGCTGAGAACGTGAGGCTGGGATGGATCGGTATGCGGGTGTCCTTGCCCAGAGAAGCTACATCCGGAATCACATGGGCGAAGCAGTGAGAACATCGAAAGCTGACATCTCGTAGGACTTGGTTCCATGGGCCTCGGCATGGCCACCAACCTCCAGCGCCACCTGTCTCAACTCGCCGCGCCCAGCCTTCACTACCACAACCGAACCATGAGCCGCGGGGAGGCGCTCCAGGGGCTGGGCGGTGTGCCGTGCCCGAGCATCGAAGACCTAGTATCCAGCTCGGACGTCATATTCATGTCCCTCAGCGACGATTCGGCACTGGCGGCAGCCCTTGACAGGGTCATTGGGGCCGGGCCCGGGGCCGGCAACGACCTGTCACGCAAGATCGTCGTGGACACGTCGACCGTCCACCCGCGGTCCTCCGGAGAGGCACAGGTGAGGCTGCGCGCGAGGGGCGCCGAGTTCATCGCCGCGCCGGTGTTCGGCGCGAGCCCGGCCGCCGCCGAGGGGAGGCTCCTGTTCGTGCTTGCCGGGCCCGAGGATGCCGTCCGGGTGATCAGGCCGTTCCTGGTTGGTGTTATGGGCAGGGGCGTGATCCGCCTCGGCGAGGATGCGAAAGAGGCTGGCTTGTTGAAGACTGCTGGGTAAGCCTGCTCCTTGGTGGCCCTCCAACAAGTAGGGGGTTGTTTGCTCACATTCATATTTCAGCAATTTCATGACCGCCGCAAGTGAGTGACCGAACAACTTAGCCTCTTGAGCGGGCTGGGACTTTTCAGACGGAAATCTCCCCAAGTTCAACTCTCCAGCACATGGACACCCAGCGCTGACCAGGACCTACAGTGATGGAAGTAGTCGCCGAGACACACGTCTTCGCCGAAAAGACCGGCCTAGGGAACGACGCTGTGGAATCCCTAATCGAGCAGCAGTACGGCCCGTTGGCATTATCAATGTCCAGGCGGCTGACCACCGGGGCTTACATGCCAGCAAGAGGGGAGAGGCCCTGGTCGGATCTCAACCTCGCGCTCAAAGACGTAGGGCACGGGATCGATTGCGCACGGGAGGCCGGGGCAGGGCTGCCGGTCGGTGATGTGGTGCAGAAGCATCTCCGCGAGGCAAAAGAGGTCTCGGACGCCGGATGTCGCCCTCTCGATTCCTCGTCCATGTATGGAGTTCTCAGATGGCAAGCTGGCATGGATTTTGAGACAGATTTGGTCAGGCGACGGGACCTAGAGGCTTAATTTCTCAATCAATTCAGACGGAACGCCGTGGCCTTGTACAGCTCGTTATGGTCAAAGGCAACTCATATATTTACGTTCCATGGGAGTCATATCTACGAACCGGAATATAATCTGTCCTGGCAATACCACACTCAGATATCCAGGATATCTGGGGCTTGAACACTTACGCCCAGATGCCAAAGTAGTACCCTTACCCAAATCATCCACACAACACCAACATATACACCAGACCCCCACCTGAAACACCCACACGCAGACATATACATCACCTTAAAACATAAAACCAACTCCCATAACGCCCAGCCCCAAAATACTACTACTCCTAGCTTATATCCCCTGAATATATGTCCACAAAGCCGAGTATAACTACACCATTGACATCTCGACCATTTGACGCTTGTAAATTAAGCAGCCAACTGCGATTCCGCGCTTTGGTATCAAGATTTGCTGGATCCCCTGGTCGTATGGAATAGACGATAGCATGAATTCTATCAGGGGAGTCATTACTAATACCTATTGCGAGCCACGCATGGCACTCTATCGTAATAGCGCGGCGGCTCAAGGCTTCACTGCATTTCGAGTCCTCGTGCTTCATTTTTTATAATTGCCTGGGCACATCCTCGCGCTTCTAACGCCTGAGGCGCTTCTTTCCTAGGAGCACAGCACCTTGACTGGGCACAGCAATGATGTAGGGAGGGGACATGGTGGAATGCAACATCCTCCTCTTACACTTGCCCCAGAATCGTGAGTGAGGTCTCTCTAGCTTGGCCAATCAACCCTGCGCTCTCTGAGATTGTCACCAAGAGATTCGGGTAAGCTGAGTCTCCTTACATCTATAATATCCTCCGATTGATGAGCACTTTGAAAACAGTTCCGCCGATATTTCCAAGTAGTACCCATCAACCAAGTTACAATAAAATATCGATGCGGATTTCTTTGTCTTCCTCAACACCTGCGATTCGTCTTAAATCAACTAGCAATACAGCTAGAGTATCTTTCCCAACTAGCGATAGCCCATTCCAGTAATTCTTCATGCAAACTACCTCATGCGGTACAGTCGGAAGCCAAAGCTCGCCAAAGCTCGCCAAAGTTCGCCAAAGCTCCTGCCGCAGAGCACTAGAGCATGAATAGCTTGGGTCAACCCAACCTAAGCGTCGTCGCGTGAAGAGATTTCAACAGCCTTGGGATAGATGCTGGTTGTAATATTGGCAATATCTTTGAAGTCGAATCCCACCAAGTATATCTCTGGCAGTGCTTTTATGCGGCCTCCAATACTTCTGTCCTCTCTCTTATCCTCATGATGACCATATATTTGGTTAAGGATGCGGAGAATGGTCTCTTTGAAGCCTTGAATGGACAGGAATCCATGCTCTTCGTCCTTTTTGGATGTTTGCAAGCGCGTCAGCCAAACCACAGAGTTGGTGAATGACATCTTTGATCAGAGTTGAGGTGAGATGCCGTTCCTGGTCCCTCCAGAACTTCCCTAGGTAGATTTTCCTCCATCTGCCCACTCTAATGTGAGGTATCTTTCTCGGCCCCTGGTGATGGCCGCTACTAGACGAATGACATTGCGATGCTCAAGCTTGGTGAACTCTTGGTGTACTTGAGCTTCAGCGTCCAATCTTCGTTGGGTGTCCTCGGTCTCGATATTATGGGGATGCCTCATCTAGATGGCTACTCGACCATCAGTCTGACTGGCGCTAGCTTATGCAAAACGCATCTGCGCCTGAATCGGACATTCTGACCTGAATACAAATGTGATTTTGGTGCGCAGGGTGAATTTCGACTACGCGCAGGTGATCAATTGTACCGAAACTTTGCGCAGATGCGTCCCGGTAAACGGAAGAGTAGCCCGGGGGCCGAAGTCACAGCAGAGCAGAATTGCGAAGACACTCTTGCCCCTCTCCACCATGAAGTCCACGAGGCGGTCGAGGTCTTCTTGCCCTGCTTGGATAGCATCGGCTGGTAGATGGTTGCTGCCAGCCATCAGCTCCTGGCATACTGCTTCATGGATGAGAAGGACGTCAAGGCAGCCGCGGGGAAAGAACTCCTTCTCGTCAAACACGCTCTTGACTGCAAGCCCTCCCAGACGATCTAGCAGACCCTCGTCACCGTTGAGGCCGCTGTCGGAAGCCATGCTCGGAGTAACTAAACAAGTCCTGCGCGTTGCGTGTTGATATTCGCGGATAATCCGATGATCTCTGGTAGTCTTTTGACAGCCTCAGCCCGAATGACCGAAGTCGCTGATATAAGTTAAGCCAGGAGCAGGAACTTTTTCCCAGCAGACTCACCCACCAACAGCGCGCAAACGATAAAACATGGTCATACTCATGATACCAAGACAAAACTACGGAGCAGGTACTTGTAGCTCTGTACTTCCCGAACGTACCCTCTGATAAGATGATGATCGCGAGTTCATTACCATGTGCATTGATTTGGGTGGCACGTGGCGCAGGAAGTCTCTGCCAGTTATTGCTTTAACGCCTGCGTGTCACCTGGCATCGATGCATTCTCAAATCTCTCTGCCATTGGAGGGAAACTCGGGGCTGGTATCATGTTCCTAGATGTAGGTGATGTCACCGGCGGCCAAATACCGGAAAACCGCAAAAGAAAGTGATCAATGTGTAGGCAGGCTGCCTTGGCAGCAGGGAATTTTGCCATTTTGGTTGTGTATTTGAGTTAGCCGTGCATCTGGCTTCTGGTCGTGATGGATGTGACTCTGCAGGCTTACTCTTGGCGAGAGCATGTTTTGCAGGCTTTTGGAGAGGTGTGTGTGTTTTGATAAGCCAGCCCGATGGACCAACCACTTGGTCCCTGCACACTGCTTATCTAATCAGCCCAGCAGCCTCTATTTCAACCACAACACGAGATCGCAGCTTTGCGGCTCCCTCCTTACTATTACTTAGGCAACCATAGCTTTGAATCAACAATTATTTACAGACAATTTGAGCCCCTATTTGCCATAGGTCGTAAGGACCAGAAGCCAGAGAGGGCTTCGCTTGTCCTCGAGTCACATTTTTATAGATGAGAGGCTAGATTTCTGTTCACTATATGATTGTTCGCTGGTGTTAGCCTTCAGCCGCTCTACGCATCTTAATGAGTCCTAGTCCACACGTGGCTTAAAGTTTGTCTTAATTAGCCTCAATTGCTTCTTATAAGGCTATTACAATTTTACTAGTAATGAGTTATTATGTTTTAAAACTTTTTATTATTGGCGTTATATTTTATCTTAAATGCTTGGTGTTTGAGTAGTTATAAATGTATGAAGGGATTGGTGTAGTAATTTTTTTTTGAAAATAAAGGGAGGGGGGGGGTTGTGGCCGCCGGCTGGCCTGCATAACGCATGCAGATTGACCAAAGATGTATCTGGTTCTTACCAAGCCAAGTAAACTGGAGAAAAAACTGCCAAGTTGTCATGCCTGCGAGACTTGTGTATTAACTGCTGTGGCTACTCCTCACCGATTTTAGTGAAACACCCAGTAAGTCTGCATGTAACTTACACTAACTAGTATCCACTGCTGCATTCAATTCCAACACTAGGCCTCGTGCAGCTTGCCCCAACGGAAAACTGTTCATTCCTGAGACACTTTCTACAATGTAACAGTGAACAGGTGCACGTGGATACCCCATGATTCAACACCTTACCAGCTGATCACCCAATTCGGCACCTTTCCCTTTACTGCCAACCAGGCAAGAGTCAATCAATCAATCTAAACGAGCAAACTCCGAGGAAAATCCAGAAGAGGCCTCCCGACAAATGCAATACGTGGGACGCACATATGAGTCACGGGCAGTCTGCACAACAATATCACAAAAACAAAAAAACTTGTGGGCCCGTCTAGTAATACCAAGTGCTTTTTTTCTTTTCCCAATTGATGTTACCCTCTTGATAAAACCCGGACAGGAGTCTCTACTTAGATCACTCTCCCGAGAGCTAGATCCCTGCGAGATATATCAATCCCACTCAAAAGGGCTCCGGGCACGACCCAGATAATAATAAATGCACTTACAAACTACTCCTTATGATTGAAGTGGCATAGCTACATATAACAACAAAGTAAAAAAATATATCAAACCAATCAATGATTCAGAGGGTCTTTTTTATAATTATGATTAATTTTCAGGTTATTAGAAAATTCATCAGAAATAGTATAATGCTGTGAAGTGGTGAATGTGTTAAAGGATGACACGCAAACTATTAGTGCGCTCATTTCTGTCTGGGGCGATCTCGGGAACCGGGAAGGGCTGACTCGTGGGGCGGTAGAGGAAAATAGAGTTTGCTAGCCGAGTTCGCACCCGCTGACAAGCCAACAAGAACGGTTAAGCTTCGGCAGGGTCGAACGACATGCGTATTTGAAGGGAGGCGAAATACAAACCCGGCAGTATTTGCGATGCGAGTTGGGGTGGGGGGGATGGGGGCGTTTTGTCACCAGGTGGACATAAGTGCGGCCGACCTCTGTTGTGTTGCGCCAGGCCTGATAGCTCAAATGGGCACATTATCACTTTCTAGTAAAGGTACTACAATCCCTTGACATAGGAAATCCCAGAGACCGGCCTGGGGTACGGGTGCTACTACCCTTTTCGAACGTCCGTGTGTCCACACAAACCACAGACCATGAATCTCAGCGACAACCCTTCTCCCATTAACCTGCAGATTAAACCCAAGCCATGCTCACTTCGGCCCCTTGCTATCGATCCAAATGAAGATTTCGTGCTAAAGGTGATGATCAAAATCTCAAGGTCCAATAAGCCCTGTTGTCTTGAGATGAAGGTCGATACATGGGGGCTTTTGCAATTCCCAGAGCGCCGCCAGAGACCGGTCCTTTGAATAAGATTAACATAACCTCAGAATCTGGGTTGAGCATATGTCTTATCAGGGATGCTAACGCAGTCCGTTCTATGGGAATGTGGGCGGGTACCCCATAAGCATAGGCTGCGGCGGCGGCGGCGGCGGCATTGACATTGGGATAGGCCCCGTTCCCATACCCATAGGGCCTCTAGCAGGAGCGTTGAGGTTCTTGTTGAACAGCCCTATGAGGCGCCGGCCAACGGACGGCTCAAGTTCTGTGCCGTCCCTGGCAATTTTGACCTCTCTGTTCGAGTTCCAGGGGTTCCGCAGGCCCCTGCAGCGGTAGAACGGGAGCCTTGTCGTGCATAGCCACTCTAGCTTGAACGGCTTGCCCCAAGTCTTGCTTTCCGGTCCGAGGTCACCGCTGAGGCTCGACTCAGCGTCTAGGTCGGCGTTGGCTGTAGTGGCGCCGGCGGGCGCCTCGTCTGCTGCCAAGTTGTCTGCGTAGTCCTCGCGAAGAACTTCCCAGAATATTGTGCCTCGTGCCAAGTCGTCAATAATGCGTCCTTTGGGGGTGAAGTCGTTTGATTCGGTGGGGATCTCTTTTGGCAGGTCCACATCGCTGACGGACTGAGACTTCGGGGCAAATTCTATCGCCACTGCTGGGTCTTCGTTGATAGTGGAAACCATTCGAGCGTAGCCGTAGTATTCGCCAGACTTATTGGCAGAAAAGACCAGGTAAACGTTCTCGACTGTCTGTTTTTCATAATCCTCAATTACAACGCGTCCACGTTCGCAGTCTTTGATGACGTACCTTGAAAGCTTTGTTGAGATTCTCCTCGTTATGGGCTTGAGTAGCCCAGATTCCCGTCCGCACACTCAATTCGAGGTCCTCAACTGTGAGACTCTTCAGGACGAAGAACTTGTCCTTTTGTGCGGGGCCATCGGCTGTGGTAGGTGAGACTTTAGCCTCTGGAGCGCTCGAAACCGACGGTGTCCCATTTTCGGAACTGCTTGGTTCGCCGTCTAAAGCAGGGGGAGGCAAATTCTCCTTGAGCTCTGCTACGGGCACATGGTGCGGTGTCGCAGCTGATGGGCCAGTAGGTGCCGTGATTCCAGACACACCTTCGACGGTGTTCTTACGCAGTCTGCTCACGAGTCTCACGGACTGGAATTTGGATTCGTGGAGTTTTTGTTGGGCTGCTAAGCAGCTGGGCTCGTCCTTGTAGTTCGCAAAAGCGCAGTTGGACTTGGCGATCAGGAATAAAGATTCCAGGCCCTCTGCTTCCTTGCAGACATGGTGGACGAGGCTCATCAAGTCGGTCTGAGACGGCAGGTTCCCAATCCAGATGGCGTGGCCTTCGAAAATTTAGTTAGACAATGATGTTTTCTTTTTTTTTTTGCTCTGGCGCATTGACTTACCGCTTTGTCGGGGCTTTCTAGGCGGTCCACGGACGACATTCGATTTACTTTCATCTGAACCTGCGCCTAGTCAGATATGTTTATCAACCACGACAGCCTTAACCGTTCACTTACTATTCTTTGGTTCCTGCGAAGTGGGAAAAACCACGCCGGCCCCGCCATCCACGACTTGCGTTGGACCAGCCCTGATTTCAGACTGGGAGCCAGGGACGGGCATAAAAGAGCCCACCATCGCCTGGTTGTGAGGCGCCTGGGAATGAGAATGGAATGGGGCCATATGTGGGTAGTAGTAACCCCCCATCGAGGAATGAGATTGTTGGTTTCCCATCATCTGATTGCCATAGTAAGGCATGCTCGGCATGTTATTCCTCGGGGACATGTTTGACTGCGGCTGGGACGGAGAGATAGGGGAACCATAGTAGGGCGACATCTGCGCCTGCTGTTGCATGTAGTACGTCTGGTTCGGTACCTGTCCCATGGCTCCCTGCCCGCTGTAGTGGGGCATCGGTTGTGTCTGGCCGAGCATGCTTGGTGAAGCTCCGGGAGGGTTGTAACGCATCTGGGAATTGTTCACTGGGCCCTGTCTGTAACGAGGCTGTGGTAGGGCATTCGCCAGCGATGCCATGTTGTACGGGCCGGGCCGGGCGGGCGCTTGTGGTTGTGCCATCTCGAAAAGTGACGCGAAAGCTGCCTGAGGTTGACCGTAGAGCTGGCCCGTATACGCTTTGTGAGAGTCGTCGCCTTGACCGCCCTGATTAGGAGTGTGTTGGGTCTCTGGAGGACCTGCTTGGAGGAAGGCGGTTGCTGGTAGATCACTCGCGGAACTCATTGGATCGCCGCCCATTGAAGCTCTCTTCGGAATCCCTAGGCTCTTTCGCGACAGTCAGCAGGGTCCCACCAAACCGGCAATAGCCATGCCCACGTCGATCTGGAACGGCATGGCAGTATACCTGCGTGTGTCTGAAAATGAATGCAAGTCTGCAACTATAAGCAGCAGGTCCGGGTGTAGGGAAAGGAGGGCGATCTCCCGTGAGAGGTCGAAGCGGAATGTCGCGTGGGCGGGTTGAGAGACGACAAAAACGAGATTCTCGGAACTAACCAGTCTTTAGGTAATGACTTCGCAGAGGCAAATAACAGCTGTTGGATGTTTTGGTACCTTGGGTAGGGTGCTATAGCGTCCTTTTAGCACGGTCGTAGTGCAGAGACTCGTGGCCCGGTGCCCACAGACGGCACGCTGCGACAGGCCGGACCTTTAAGACGGTGAACCAATGCTACTCTGGACGATGTCCCAGTAGCAGGGGTGCCGGGAAGGAGGAGCTGCCAGGTGCCCTTGTATCCGCAGGGGCAAACAAAGCTAAGACCGGGGGAAGGAGGCAGGTGTGGCTGAGAGAATGCGGCTTTCTCGAACGCTCTTGCTGCTCCCACAGTATCGAAAGGACTAGGGTGCCCAATCCTATGGGTGTGCCCCGTACCTGTGTGGGCTGCTTCGCCTGCTCGAACAGGGAAAAGAACAACAGCGGCCCGAAGGCGAGCAAGCGAGCGGTGGGCTCGAGGTTCTGTGAAAGCTAGGTCCTGGAGTCGGTCTGGATTCGCCTAGGCACCGTGATCCGGAGGTAAAGTACGGGTTAACAGGCCACAAGCTGGTCTTGCCACAGCAAACGGCGAACACCCGAGACCTAGGGGCTTGCCGCCGAGTAGCGCTATATTTCTCGTGGTCGTATGTCAGTACGGAAGTGGATGACAGAAATAAGATTATATCAGCAAGCTTTGAAATGGCCGATCATTGCATGGGAGGGATGAAGCACGCATCAATGATGATCGAGTGACGATCTGGATTGCTTCGTTTAAAATGGTCGATGCTGTGAAGGGGGCCTGGCGAGACGACGCTGTGGCGGAAGTTGGGCGAGCTACCTGGAGGAGGAGGAGGCAGGGGAGGATGACAACAGGCGATATACATATGTACCTGTAGTGGTTTAGTTTAGGTAGGTGGCCAAATTGTCTGCGAGGTCCAGTCCAGTCCGGTCTTGGGCAGCTCAGTGACTTGTCAATTTTTCACGCGTCCGGAGCATGGCATGATATGGGAACGGGGGCAGTGGAGATGGGGCGAAAAAAAAAAAAGGGCAGGAAAGGGTCTTGACAAGTACATGTCCACTCGAGGACAGGCGGGAGCATCCTGGCTCGAGACCTTCAAAGAAGAGAGGCCCTTGACGGGGCGTGGAGACGCAGCAATGGGGTCTCGATCCAGCAACGCCGGGGAGGGGTGGTGGTAGCAGAGAGGGACAAGGCCACAAGGAAACCCTGGGAGGGTGGTCTACCTGCCATCCCGGCCTCCAGAACATCGATCCCATGGGGATGGTAAAATGAGATGGGAATGTCGATTTTCGATGGGCCGCTAGGAGGTAACACGGCTGCACGGCAGTGTCTTGGACCAGGCGCACCCCTGACCATCAGCGTTTCGCCACCGACGGCCTGTTGAGAGACGTCGCAGCTTGAGATCGCTGAGCCACACTTGTTCTAGGCTCCCCAACTTTGGGTGTCTTCCCACGCACCGGGTGCTACCACTCTGGTGGCGGAAGGAGGATGAAGCACCTGGACCCTGTGGTGGGTGAAGAGCTGACCTGCCAAGCACCCCCCTCTCTCCCTTGGCCCGTGAGTTTGAACATAAAACTACAACGAGGAAGAAAAGGACACGAGGGAACAAAGAGCACCAGCAATTCGACTCGAGGCGGGTAGGGAAAGCCACCAGCTCGTCCTGACCGGAAGAACTTGTCCTAGGGTCCGTCCCATCAGAGAGCGTCCTCTCCAGTATGCCCTGATACAGCACCCAGATGAGGCCGTGGCGCCATCTAGCACGGATCAAGAGCAGCCAGCCAGAACTTAGCCTCAGTGCTAGGGCCGCCCATCAGCAATGGACTCATCCACGGCAAAACGGGTTCGTGGGAGCTGGGTGGGAAATTTGTGCCAGGCTTGGTTGTAGGCATGCAACGGCGACCCCTTCCGGCATGTACTGCGGACGGTTGGAAGCTTTCCTCCACGCTTGGCCTCGATAGCGGCACTTACCTTGCTTGACAAAGTAGCACACTGCACGATGTCCGACGGCTGCATAGTATGTGGCGATGTTACGACCCCCACCCCGCCAGCCAAGCAGCCTAAACCAAGTCGGACATACCATCTCGAGGTCGCGGCGGCACCACCCTAGCAATAGATACTCTGGTTGGCAGACGTTAACTACCACACACGGGTAGCTTGCGTTGCAGACCATCAGCTCGACTCCTGCGAGCACCATTCTTGAGTGCGGCGACATGAAGCTTGATACTGGGCGTAGACAGACAGACAGAGGACCCCAAGGATCAGAGGCTGCCCACGAAATGACATCAGGCCTTGAGACTTTTATGGACATCATGACGGCATACAGACATGACGCGTGACGGGGCGTGTCGGCAGGGCGGATGGGCCTGATGGGGTATTTGCGCCTTGGTAAGGGAATGAAGCCCACGGTGGGCGGTGGGGCCCCTTGCCGGGCGTGCTGCCGTGGTGTGACCAGAGGGAGGGATCGCAGCGCACGAGCTGACATGGCGGTGGCGCTGATCACGGAGCGCCTGGTCATCTCTCAGGGCCGTAGTGTGCTTAGAGAGCCATGCCTTTGGGGATTCGGTAGGGAAAATTCTGCCGATAGACATACCATGTTTTGTGTCGGCGAGACGACTCACAAGTCGACTGGGGCACCAAGGCACTCGGTCGTCAGACAGTTGCAGGCGCGGCTCCTCGGCGCTACACTAGCAGCAAGGCGAAGGAAAAAAGACCCTTTGGATGATCCCAACAAGGATGGTGCTCCTCGGGTGCCCAAACAGCCAAGGAAGTGACCAGATGCGCATGCGTTTGGAGCTCGGTAGCAGCCGCAGGGCTCCCCACGTTTGCGCAGTGGTAGTCAGTTGCTGTACGGGGCAGCGATCGCCGCGGGCGGTGGAGGGTGGGACTGAGAAATGACGTCGATGGGGGATGGCTTTGGGGGGGGCGGGGTGCTTGTCTGGCTAGACAATGTGACAATGTGACAATGTGCCACAGCAGCAATGCAGCCAGGGAATTACATTACACTGCAGACAGCTGTGCCGTGTTGTGGCTGTTGGGAGTCGTGACGCGCCTCCATCATGGTTTCAAGGGGGGCCCACAAAAGAGAGCGCGAGCACTCAGAGCTGTAGACGTTGTGGGTGAGAGACTGCTGCTGGTATTGAGAAGGGTGTGGGGGGGAGAGACCTTGGCCGGCCCGTTTCTCTGGGCCAGCTGGCTGGCAGTTGTACATTGTAGTGCACGGGACCGTCGAGATGGCGCGTGGTTACGCCTTGTGCAATAGAAGCCTTGGTGGCTTTGGTGAGGCGCATGTGATTTGGCACACAGGTACTCCGTACACGACACTAGTAAAGCCGGTGCCGAGTGTCGAATTTCGGTGTAGTCTATCTTCCATAAATAGGTCCTCTCCGATGCCGAATGATGTGGGAATGTCGACATCGGCCATCTGGGAGCTGCTCTACACTACTGTGCAGGGCCGTAGTTGATCTTGCCGTTGCGTGTCAGGCCTGTGTGTGGACCGTATATGTGCTTGTGAGCCAATCTGGCGTACCTGGCGTACCTGGTCGAACCTGGGTTCCTGGGTAGCTCGGACCAATCCTGGGGTGTTTACTGATGTAAGAGGGTTGCTGGCTGACGTCACGTCAGAAATCAAAGGGTTCATTCAATGACACTGGTCTTGAGTGAGACTGATTGGGTTCCTGCAAGGCCAAGGCAGTCCCGTCCAGGGGCCCTTCCTCTTTGGGTAGCCGGGCACCTCTGAATGGAGCCTCCCAATGGCTTTGGGGGGGGGGGGGTTGCGCTAGCCGGCCGGCCGTGGTCTCGTTGGATTTCAATTGAAATTGTTGTGGCTTTGGCTCCTGATATTGCCCGAGTCTCTGAAGCCCAGCAGGCCAGTATTATTGTTATCAAGCTGGTACTAAATTATTATCTGCATAGACAGGTAGCTAATGTGAACCCTCGGTGGACCACAATTGCAGCAGGTGTACCCGACGAGAGAATCCTTGTCCGCCATCCGAGGCCCTGCCGAATAGTCTAAGTAATAGTAAAAGTACATATACTCCACTACAATCCCTGGGCAGTTCCCTTCCTGCCTTCTGGGGAAGCTGCCCCAGCAGCCCAAGCTGCGACAGCCAATCCCGGGCGCGCACCGGTTCCAATGACCCCACATTTGACGTCATGTATCGGAGGCTCTCACATGGCTGTCCATCAATCGGGCCGCTGGGCATTGTGTATTAATGCCTGCCTGCCTGCGTGCCTTTGTTCTCAAACCCAAGTTCTGAATCAATCCTGTCAGATGGCCGCAGAAACACAACGCCTGCGGGAAACAAGGTGTGACAGAGGTGTGTGACAAGAGAAGCCCAAGCCCTGCCATCCTCTGCCCCCATCGGCACATTGGGAGGGCACACGCCCAAGTCTGTTGCCACTGGTTCCCTGGAAATCCTGGGCAGGACCCTGAAGTCTGTAAATCGCCGCCACACAGGGAAGGGATCGCAGAGCCTATTCTACAGCATCTACATGGTACACTGCTTTACGGTTTTGCAGGCAGGGGCCGGTGGCATTGGGGCCCGGGAGCTGCGCTGCTGCGGGCCTACGATGGGATGCTGCCCCGCCCTCGAGCGTCTGATGCCGGCCTATCACGACAGCACAGCCTTATTTGCCATCCCGACCTGCCTGCCTGCCAGCCTGCCTGCCAGCCGCAGAGCCGGGAGCGCCGCTTGAAAAAACTCGGGGCACCAACACAAAAGCCTCGAGTCCCGTAGACGCGGGGCGGGTTGGTGCTACTACATAGTGTACCTAGGTATGTTACCATCCCACCTCACCTGGCTCTGCAGGGTGTTTGCCGGGATACCGCCGCCCAGTAAGCCTCGACTGCGCCAGATACGCGCGCCCCCCTGATGTGAGGGAGCAAAGTGGCAAACTCCAACAGGGAGAGATCATCCATCCGCCTGCTCTGGGGGCACTGGATACGACGATGCCCACCCTCGAAATCATCCGTTGCACATGAGAGTTATTCTGGTCCTTTCTTCCGCAAGTCCGGGAGGCAGCCAAGCAGCCAGAGCCCACCTCGACCCGGGAACGCCGTCCGAGGATCGACAAGGGCGTCGTCGTAGTTTTCTCTCACCTTGGCGCACCGGGGCCTGCTTTGACTCCAACCCGACTGCCACCGCCGTGCCCAAGGCCGAACAGCTTCTTTGTTCGCCACCTCAACCCCCGGCATTTCCTGTGTGGGCTTGGGGCGACGTTGCCCGGGCACTCCTGGTCCTGACGGCCCTCTCGGCTTGGTACAGCGGTTATCCAATGTCCGCCCGCGCTCTGGCTCGAGCTCTGGGTGGCCAGTAGCTGTTGGGGGTTCGTTTGGCTGGAGTAATACGTGCCACTAGAGTGTGTTTGGTCCCTGCGGTCGGAGTCCTCACTAAGCCCGTCAAGGACTACTAATATATGCACGTAGTTTCAGGTGAGCGTGTCGGCTACTCGATTCGAGGACGCCTTGCATGTGGCCTCGCCTCGCTTGCATGGGCCATAGTGATGTACCAGTGAAGTTGTGGTAATATCGACCGACTACTTGCAAATTCTATTCCTGAGCACGCTCCAGGTACGCCACGCGTGGGCATATGTACGAGTCAAAACCCTTCCGCGTGGCTCGCGAGTGGGCTCAACTGCCCTGTCGTGAGACACTTCGTGCATATCAGCCCCCACGGTTACGTCTGCTCTGTGAGCATATGGATGGCTGACTAAGTTCACGCCAAACAGGTAACGGAACTCGAACACGAAGAGACATGTGTACATGGAACTACTCTGCGAGTCATATCTCATGCCCTCCAGAGTGGCAAAGTGTCATGGGTCACAGGACTACCTAGGTATACGGCACACAGAGAACTACTGGGCCGTGACTCGGAGGTAGTGCCAGTAATGGAACGGAAGCAGTGACCACTCCTCGCGGAAAGGGCGTCAGGTACGCTGGAATTGCTCCCCAAATCTTGAAACCCTCTGAAAGGCGATGCTATGATGAAAATGGATTACCTTGGTCTTTATAGTGGCTTCCAGATTCCAACAGAAAGTAAGCTGATGCTGAAAAGCATGTATTCCTTTGTCTGGAACCAGGAGGAAAGCCTGCAAGTCCATCACGAAGACTATATATGGATGTGGATTAAACATACTGTCAATTTGGACCGCCGAATGTCGCGGACACATGTGCTCCGAGTGCTGGACAACATTGGCTTAATGTCACGGCCAGTATTGGAGACCTCAGCCAGGACATGACGGCCCGTCAAGACTGAATTAATGTAGAACCTGATGGATCTTGAAGATTCGATGAATTTTACCACCTATAGATATAATCATCATCTGATAGTCTGTATCCTGTTCTGCAGATGTTGGTCGCCTCCACTCTCACACTTTGGCGCCGAGTCTATGCATACAAAAAGTAACCCCAGAAGATATGACGTGAATAAAATGCCGTGACATTTTTTTGAGGTGCATTCTGAACTAGGGGGTAGAATCATCGCCGGAATGAGCCAGGTTTGAAGCATATTGAGAAACCAGGCTCCAGAAGGCAGATATTCCATGCACTGCAGCTACAGCTCTGGGCACGCAAATAGACACTTGCCAATTTTCGGGCGGGCACTTTTTTCCACGTGAAAAAGAGAATGAGACCAAATATTTGACGCTTTCTTATCCTTGTAAGACTAATATGGATTTGGGAGGATCACATTGAGCCGCAGTACATGTTTCCGTGCCCGAATGGCAGACGCCATTGACAGCCAGCCTTGGGGTGAAGTCTCGACTTTGACCGGATGCTTCTCATGTGCTTTCCGAAGGAGTACTTCTCCATGGGCTACAGGAAATCTACTGAGACACCTCCTAGGCACCACACGCACAGCTGTCTGGGGCGAGCCCGGCACTTCTCAGCGGCTCCTACATTGAGAACCGGCACTCACTGGCTGCCCCATCCGGTACATAAAACTATGAGACAAAGTTGAACAGACAAGACACAATAAGCGCCTTTTCAGAACATCTACCCACGAGTAACGCTCAGTCTCGCCTAGTCTACTTGGTGAACACGTCGAGATACCTAGTCTGCAGTGGCTGATCACAAAGTGTGGATGAGTGTCCCGGGGCCTTCCCTCAGTGACTACGTTTTCAGGCGGTGGACTCTTTGCGACTGATTAGACGTTTGATGCCGTTGCTCAATCCCGGATGGCCGCCCAGCGTTCTGGCTATGAGCCGCAGGAAGCTCAAGCTACCCACCCTTGCCCAGGATCGTCGTACACTAGTGTGAATCACTGGGCTACGATGGTATGGGGCAGCCCAAACGAGCGCTGAAACGGGCCTCTTGTGTCATGAATCTAGTCTTTATCTCATTGTGTGTCTTCGAAGCCGAGTGACTCCCATGATCGTATCAGTACAAGTTGCTCTGTGCAGCAAGTCATCGTGAGACGCAAACCCCCGCAGCCAACCAAGCTAATCCTTCTTCAGAGGTTGGAGGATCTCCTCGATGCCATCTTTTGTGATGACCAGCATCTGCAGCCCGTCACCGACCTCGATGTGCCTCTCCACCGCGCCGTCAAATGCATCCTTCACCAGGATCTCCACCTCCTTCCGGGACAGCGGGTTCTTCTCCCGCTCCCGCAGCTCGTGGCCCACGCCGCTGCCCGGCACGTACTGGTTCTTGAAGTTGACCTGGTTGTCGAGGAACGGCATGATCAGGCTGGCGGCGGTGCCACCCGCGCGGCACATCTCGCGCTCGTAGCTGCCCACAGGGTCGTAACTGTAGACGGCGCCCTTGCCCTCCTCATCGAGGCCGCCCAGGATGGCGTACGCGTAGTAGGGGAAGAAACGCTTCTGGTAGAGGATCGTCGACAGCCGCTTCGCGCAGGCGTTAACGCTCATCGGCTTGCCATGCCGGTACCGGTACATCTTGCAGATGGTGTCCAGGCGCTCCTTGAGCGCCTCGCCGTCCGCCGCGAAGCCGCACACCGAGAGGACAAGGTTCGCGTCGTGCTGGTCCGCCGTGCTACCGCCGACCTTGAAGACCTTGGGGTAGTGTCGTGTATTGATGCTGTAGCCGGACGTGTGTCTGGTGTCGCCCGCGAGGATGGCGAAGTCGGCGCCGGCGATGGCGAGGATAGAGCCGCCGTTGTCGGTGTATCTGTGGGAAAGTCAGAATGCTGGGAGGGCAGGTGGTGTCAACAGCGACGATGCAACAGTCACTCACGGGTCAAAGCGATGTTGCCGGAACTCGCCATTGTTGGTTGTGGGGGCATCATTGAACGAATAGTTGGGCCCGTTCATGAGGGGGTTCTGGCTGAACATGGCAGCCATTTCTGCGGTTCTGGAGATGGTATTGACGGCAGAGATGCGCTGGTGAGGAAGGACGTGTGCGGTGGAGGAGGATGGGGTGTGTTCGCCGTTTGCGTTGATGGTATGCGATTGATGGATGGTGGGCTTGAGGCTGCAAGCTGTCGAGTGAGGTCGGGCGCGTCAGCCTTGCTCTGCCTGTAGGCGACAGGGGTAGCTGCAGCTTTGACTAAGCAGCGAGCCGGAGTCGCCAGTGTCGTCACTGTAGGGTTTTGATTGGACTGCTTTATTAGCTGTCATCTCTCTTGGACAAGGGGGCCCATCATCTAAGGGGATGCGCGTCAGCCCGCAGGCCGTTTGCTCCTATGTAAAGACAGGAGTCTTTGGGGCCACCAAGGGCGCAAAACACTCACTTTGCATATAACACTGTCGTTTCTTAGTATCGTTGGCCTGGCGATGGAATAGAATCTAACTGATCTCCTGACTCTACCCTCGATCCTTCCTAGCTTTCTGCAGCGAAGCGACCGACTGCGGTACTCAGGTGCCCAGCGAACCCTGTACCCGAAGCCCACCATGGCTCGAGATATCCGTTCAAAGGCGCTGGAGCGCATCGCCGCCCTCTCAGCCTCTAAACCCACGGCGACATTCGAGAAGTCGGATTTGGACCGCCTCTGCAGGGCCTGCCCGAGTCATCATCACCATACGAGGTCGAGGAGCGGCACAAATGGATCTGAACATCGGAAGGCCTCATCTCTCGGGCGCGTGCCCATGGTGAGCGAGCACCACGACAACATGGCCGCTGTTGCGCGTCGCTGACTGAAATCTGTAGACAATTCGAGAATTTGAAGTCCTCCTGTCCCTCTGCAAAGCCGCTCCGCTGGTCCAAAACAGCCAGAATGCCCAGAGGCTGACCCGTCAGTTGTCACCATACCTACTCGACGCCCATCTGCAGGAGTTTGCGCCTTCGCCATTTTATCGAAGGATCGAGCCTTCTCCCACCGAATCACTCTCGTACCATGTGGCCTCAGCTTTGCTATGTCTAGGAAACCACGATGCAGACATATATGAGAACGTTTCTGCCAACATGTCAGTCTTCCTGAAAGCTTGTGCGCGTGCAAGCGAGAGCTTGATGTCTGCGCAGGGGGATGGAGGCGGCGATGTGAGCCTCGCAGACGCTATGCAGATAGCTTCAATTGCTGTTTCCTTGCTGGGCTTCCTTGATGCCGCGGCGGCCCAGGCTGACTTTTGGCGGTCGGGAGGTCGGCTGGCTCTCATTCAACGACTGCAGAAGCTGCTGAACGAGCGGTTCCTCATTGCTGTCGAGACTGCCTTCTCAAAGATTCGCAACTCGCACTCCCCTGATCGGGCACCAAAGGAGTGGAGGCGGTACCTTCGCCACTACCAGGAGGCTCGGCGACCACTCGGCGCGATGCTCCTCCAGCAGAGGTTCATGCTACTCGTCACGTCTTCAACATCGCTCCTGGTGGCGGAAAAGTCCTCTTTGAAGAAGACCCATGTCCTCGACCTCTTGATGACAGGCGAAGGGCTTCTCCGACCCGGGACTGGCAGGAGTGGGAATGGTGACACGAATTCCGTGGTGACCTACTCCAACATTGTCATCGACCAGCTGAATTACTTGGAATCCAGCGCTGATTTCATCCGCATGGGCTCCTCGTCACAGCAGAAGATAGCTTGGGCGGTGAAATCTGCGGCATTCATCAGCTACTTGAACTGCTCCAGACTCAACGAAGACGCAGCGGATACAGACACGCTGATGGCGTGGCTGGAGGATACAATCATCGATCCTGACCAGATGGCGGATGAGGATCTGGCTTCCGTCGTTATTCGAACCATGACGATTGTCTGCAGGATGTCTCCAACACATGGTGCCCATGTCAGCCGTCTGCTGCCTCGATTCATTGTGCAGAGCCGCGCTCCAAGCCGTGTCGTAGTGACAGCCTCTCAATGCCTGGCCAATGTTCTCCGGATGCTATCTACTGACGCAGTCATCACCACACTGTACACTCTTGGAAATGTGCTCAGTCCCACTACCGAGGATAACGACAAAGCCGAGTTTGGGCTTGAGAACGGTGACTCGCAGGTTTACCGCGGAAGACAATCAACTGGTAGCTCGATTTCTCTTCAATTCATTGGCGAGGAAGAGACGTCTACTGTTTATATCAACGTTATTGATGCAATTTGCGGCATAGCGACTGCTTGCAATGACGAGAAGATCTCGGCCCTGGCGCAGTCCATCCTTCTTCAGAAGTATGACAGGATCAGTAATGTGGTGGATGCAAGGGTAATCACTGGAGCGGCAGTCCTGTCTCTTAGTGCCGGACAGCTTGAGTTCCGCTCTCTGCTGAAGAGTTTCGCACGCATCGCCCATGCTGCCGTGGTGGACAACCGGGTTATCATTCTGCACGCGGTGAGCTATTATTGCCTTTTAGATGATGGAACCAAGCCCTCGCTGACTTTCTGACAGTTGACTGCGGCCAGGAACCACATCTCGGCCAATCTTCACCGAGACTCTCCGCTCTATGACATTTACTGGGACCACATGCTCGATAGCATCGTGTCACAGGGAGATGTTTCTCAGACCAGCCATGCCAAGGAGTCCGACATGGAACTGACCGCCAGAGAGATTGCTGAACTACTCCAACCTCTGGCTGTCTTCATGTCCGCCAACGATATGGCCGCGAATAATTGGGCCGATGACGAATTTCACGCCATGTTGCGTGATGCCTGGTTCAATATAGTTGTACACGGCTTCAATCCCGTCAGTGACCGCGGCAAAAAATATGCGGACGATCTGCGGGTCATAGCCATTCATTCGCCGCCCCTAGTCGCGGAGCAGCGCGGCGAGCAGGTTGAGAGTGACATCGAGCTCAACACAGTGCTTCGCAGAGGCATGAGCTCCGACAGGGAATCCCAGCAGAAGAAACACCTGGCCGAGCTGGTGCCGTCCAAGGCATCCGACATCAAGGGCCTGAGTTATCGCAAAGTTATCTTCTTACACACCGCCTACCTCGTTGAAAGCTTGCGAGCGGAATCTGGTGACTGCACAAAGGTGCTGTCATACTTCCTTGAACCAAGCATGCGGAAGGGTGATGTCAGCAGTGTCATGGAAGGAATCACAAGTGTGGTTGTGGAGAAATACCTGAGGAAGACGCTCGGTGGAGTCAACAACACCTTCTCCGCGCAATATGCGGCTTCACAGCTGGCCACCATCTTCTGCAATTGTTGTCACAGAATTGAGCGTGTCCAGCAGGCCGCGTATGCCTGTGCCGACCGCATCATTCGCGACGTCCCGTCCGCCTTGTGCCGTCGATCCTCATTGTTCGCTTTGCTGGAACTACTGTCCCTGATGTGGGCAAGCTGTTTGGAAGCGGAGACCGAGATGTATGAGCCGCGATCGACTTTCACCTCCGAACGTGGGAATGTGACAGTTGAGCTATCTGATGATTACGCCTTCAGAAAGTTTACACTGAACCGGCTGTACAAGGCCGCAAGAGGCTGGGTTTCGACAGCCATCAACTTGGCACCAGCGGACGTCAAGGGGCTCTTGCAAACTCATCTCTCCGAATTCGATGACGAGGGAGCCTATGGTCATGTTTCTCTTGGCAGGTCATTTGCGATGGAACTTGGATCCGCCATCCCAGTCACGGACCAGAGACTCACCTCCATTGATGGCATGGGAGAGGCCAACATCAACACAGCCTCGGACTTTATTGCTCAGTATACTACGCGACAGGAATACCGCTATGCGGAGGCTTTGCCTAACCATAGCCTGGAGTGGTTGACCTTCATGCGGATCGACAGGAGAGCGTCTTACCTGTCAGGCGCCGACACGGAGAGTGCTGATGCAGTCACGGCTCTGGCTCACATTGAGAATCGCATTCTACAGAAACGGAATACGCCGATGGTCGACGTCCGTGACATCCTCCGGCGAGCTGCTGCTCTATTGTGTCGTAGTGAGTCAGGAGTAGAATGCGCCGTGGCGCATCATCTTGTGAGCATACCGTTCGCCATGTTTACGAAGCAGGCCATCAAGCTTGGCATCTCGCTGTGGCTGGGTGTGATGAACGAGAATCCCATCTGGGAGCCTCGCATCCTCAACGAGATATCGCAGCAGTGGGAGCTCAGCATCCACAAGAAGCTTGGCCTATTCAGTGCGACCATCACATCTCCAGACCCTTTCTTTCTCAGGGAAGAATTCGCACCCAGTGACCAAGAGGCTCTTACGAAAAGGAAACAACTGGTCCACAACCTTCTCTCACCCCATGCTCGACTGTTGGAGTTCCTCGGCAGTCATTTCAATGCGACGCGACTTGGTAGCCCTGACACACAAAAGGTCCTCGTCAGGCTGCTTGATATCACGATGGAGGAGCTGCAGAAGGCAACACCCCACCCTCTGGCGAGAGAACTAAGGCTGCAGCTGGCCCTGTTCGGGCTCAAGGTCCTGCGAACTTCGACGACAATTGGTCCGGTATCTCAATGGCGGCTGAAAGATAAACTGCTATCCGCTGCTTTGAGCTGGTTCTGCCATGCACCCAAGTGGTCTTTCGGCAGTAACGTGCTACAGATGAAGACCGAAATCCGGCTTATCACAGATGTCATCAACGCCGTCAAGGCTGTAGGATTCATCGGAGCCCACTCCGTTGGCACCTTCAGGTCCCTGCAGGCTCTCCAATCCAAGGAACAGCTCTTGCTACTCTTGCTTGAAAGCGAACAGTCTAGGCTGACTGTGTGGGTTTATCCTCTGAGCGAGCCGGCACAACGGCCATCAACCCTGGTCCATACCGGCAAAGGATCTCTCGAGGTAAGATTTCTCAGGTTTCGTTATCTTATGCCAGTACTGACGACTTACTAGAATGCCTTGCTTCCCTTGATGCATACGGCGTGGGCCGAGAGTCCTTCACTCGCGATCGAGCTCTGCACAAGATTCAATTCCCCTCGGATCCACAAGGAGGTTCGAAGTTTGCTTCTCGCATACCCTGAAAAGGCTGTGGGGAACCCTGAGGCCTTGCCAATTCTTCTGGGCGGAGCTCTGCCCAGCGACATCAGCAACCAGTTGAGGGTGAGTTCCTATGTGCCAGCATGTCCAGACGCAATCTAACTTGGGCAGTTCCTGTTGTTCTGGGCTCCAGTCAACCCCATCACTGCAGTCACGTACTTCCTACCCGCGTATCAGAACCATCCTTTCTTGATCCAATACGCTATGCGGGCGCTCGAAAGTCACTCGGTTGATGTCACATTCTTCTACGTCCCCCAGATCGTACAGACCCTTCGGTACGATGCACTAGGCTACGTTGAGCGCTACATCATAGAGACTGCGCAATTCTCACAGCTCTTTGCCCATCAAATTATATGGAACATGAAGGCCAACTCGTATAAAGACGATGACGGTCAAATTGTGAGTGCGACCAGTTTCAAATGGCACATGGCAGATGTTCTGACAATGCACAACAGCCCGACGACATCAAACCAACTCTGGACAAGGTGATGGAGAGAATGGTTGACAGCTTTGACCCTGTCGACAGAGAATTCTACGAGCGGGAGTTTACATTCTTCGACGAAGTTACAGGTATCTCGGGCAAACTCAAACCTCTGATCAAGAAGTCAAAGCCGGAGAAGGCACAGAAAATTGAGGAGGAGCTCCGCAACATCAAGGTCGAAGTTGGAGTCTATCTTCCTAGCAACCCAGATGGTGTTGTCATTGGCATCGACCGGAAGTCTGGCAAGCCCCTTCAGAGTCACGCGAAGGCACCATTTATGGCCACCTTCCGGATCAAGAAGGACAAGGGAAGCCTGGAGGAAACAGGAGACATGATAGAGGAGACAGTGGAACGTGGCACAGCTCCGCCTCCCACAGAACAGACGATCGAGGTATGGCAGTCAGCCATCTTCAAGGTTGGTGACGACTGCCGCCAGGACGTACTCGCCCTGCAGATGATCGCAGCCTTCCGCGGTATTTTCCACAGCGTCGGTTTGGACGTGTACGTGTTCCCGTACCGCGTGACCGCCACTGCGCCAGGCTGCGGCGTCATTGACGTGCTGCCCAACTCGGTTTCCCGCGACATGCTCGGCCGTGAAGCTGTCAACGGGCTTTACGACTACTTCATCTCCAAGTACGGCAACGAGGACTCCCTGCGGTTCCAGCAGGCGCGAAACAACTTTGTCAAGTCGATGGCGGCGTACTCGCTCATATCGTTCCTGCTGCAGTTCAAGGACCGGCACAACGGCAACATCATGATAGACGACGCGGGCCACATCCTGCACATCGACTTTGGCTTCTGCTTCGACATCGCACCCGGCGGCATCAAGTTCGAGCGGGCGCCGTTCAAGCTGACGTCGGAGATGATGGCTGTCATGGGCGGCAGCATGAACCACCAGTCGTTCAAGTGGTTCGAGGAGCTCATCGTCAAGTCTTTCCTGGCCAGCCGCATGCACGTCGAGAAGCTGAGCCAGATCGTCTTGCTCATGATGGACAGCGGGCTCCCGTGCTTCAAGCCCGAGAGCGTGGAGCACTTCAAGCAGCGCTTCGTGCTGGACAAGACGGAGAGGGAGGCTGCGGACTTCATGAAGGAGCTGGTCCGCAAGAGTTACTCGAGCTACTCGACCGGCATCTATGACCAGTTCCAGCTCATGACCAACGGTATCCCCTACTAGACGGCCTGGGGAGGCCCTTGAGTGGGCATTGTTGACATTCTGAGCGGCACTTGAGGAAACACGGCCATCTGACTTGAGTATACATAATTTTAATGCAAATTGGTATTTCCGGCGAAGACTATTACCAGATCTTATTTATTGCACATATTGTCAAGATGTATATTCTTCCTGACAATTGTCCCTTCTGGTGTGTGCACCCGTAACCTCGTCGTCCCTTGTAACCTGCCTGACCTGGGTCGTAGAACCCGCCTCGCTTTCCTAACAACCTGCACAAATGCTTTTCGCGTGAAGCGAAATAGGTGGTCGGAATATGTCCAAGCACGCCGCGGCACCAGCCAACGCAATGCGCTCCAGTCGTTAAGATTCCACTCCTACGACAATGTCACAAAATATGAGCTAATGCTCTTCGCAAAAGGAGTTTCGGGTGATGACGATGGCCCCGGAAAGCATGCGACCGACTCTCAGTGGCGCTCCTGGCGGATGAATTCTTTCCCCTCCTCTCTATCCTCTCCCCCGTTCTGCCATCTCTCTCTCTCTCTCTCTCTGTCTCCCCGTCTCTCCGTCTCTAAATATAAGCAAAAGCCTTCCGTGCCAACACCATCACAGCCTAAAACGCCTTTTTTATAATGCCGCCCGCCAGAAGGAAAAAAAAAATAAAAAAAAAATAAAGGGACTCATGCATTGATTTGGTAACCCATACGCCATGCTTTCCGCCCCGGCTTAAGCCGCCTGCTGCTCCATGTGGGTCGGCAGGTTATAACTAGCATAATCGCAATGTACAAAGGCCCTGTCCACGATGGGGACGGACTCGAGGACGTACTGTAGACTCTCACTACATGCCAATCGGTTAGTTTGACTGTTCCCCGATTACAAAATCAAGAAGAGGAACCTGGAGATGGGGGTTTACTCACGCAAGATCGTGGCTGTCCTTGAGCGACGTGCTGGCGTCCAGCACAATGTCCACCTCGACGTTGAGCTTGTCGCCCGAGTGGTAGGCCTGCAGGCCCTGGATCTGGCGGATGGTCTTTGCGAAGCGCATCGTCAGGTAGAGAAGGATGTTGCGCTGGTCGGCGGTGGCGGAGAAGCCGCAGAGGTTCTTGATGTGCTCGCTGGCGCTGTGGCTCCAGTTGAAGATGACAACCAGGGAGAGCAGCAGGCCGCCCAGGGCATCGAGCCACCAGATTCCGAGGAAGAAGCCGACGATGGGGAAGGCGATGGAGCCGAGGTTGAAGATGATGTCGGTCATGGCGTCGTCTGCGAGGGCCTGGACCGAGGAGTTCTTGATCAGGCGGCACCAGAACCAGCACAGGCCCTTGATGATCACCGTGCTGGCCATGATGCCGATGGCCGAGGCGGGGAGCTGGATGACCCTGTGGTCATTGCCAGCCAGCTTCTGGATGGCCTCGAGGGCGACCTGGACGAAGGAGGTGATCATGATGACGGAGAAGACCAGCACGCCCACCGGCTCCAGGCGTCGCCGCCCCACCGGGTAGCGGTACTGGTCCTGGCGGGCGATCAGGGTGGTGGTGATCCAGACGATGACGGTCGAGAGGAAGTCGAGGGCCGCGTCCACCAAGCTGGCGAGCACGGAGACGGAAGGGACGGTGAGGATGACGGCGAGTTTACCCAGGAGGAGGACCAGGTTCGCGATGAAGTTGACGTAGATGGCCACCGTGACGATGCGCGCGCCGCTGTCGACGTCGTCGTCATCGGCCCAGGGGATCTCGGGCTTGACCTTGTCGTCATCCTCATCGGCAGGCTTGGGGGCGCCGTCCTGGCTCATGGCCTTGATGATGAGCGGCGTGGCCTCCTGAACGGAGATGTCTGACGAGGAGGAGGACTCGAGGTTGGTGGGGCGATAGATGTCCTTTGGCGTCCGCTTCACCTTCTTGACCACCGTCCCGTAGCCCGGTGTCGACCCGGAGCCGCTGGCGGAGCTGGAGATGGGCAGCCCGTTGGAGGAGGAGCCCGGGGTGGAGGGCTCCTCGGAGATTGTTGTTGGGACCTCGACGCCGCGGCGGAAGGCCGAGAGGGGCATGTGGTTGTACTCGTTCAGGAGGTCGTGCGGCAGGGACGAGTCCAGCAGCTTGTCAATGTACAGGTACTGCTGGATCAGGTAGTTTGTGCGCTCGTAGTAGCCTCGCACCGGCTTGGAGGCCATGTCCTTCAGCTGGTCCTCGGTCTTCCAATACCTCTCCCATTTATAGCGGGGGTTTGTGCTGCCGATCAGACGCATGCTGCGCATCTGGGGCCCGGTGAGGAGGGCGTTCAGGCGACGCTCCTCGGCCAGGGAGCGATGGTCATCGTCCTCGTCGTCGACGCTGTTCCGGTGCCTGAAGGCGGCCCAGTCTGGGAAGGGGCTGTTGGAAACAGCTTCCTCCTCGTCGTGGTAGGCCTTCCAGGCCGGGCTGTGTATCGAGGCCTGTGAGCGGTTCCTGATGAGAGTCGTCAGGGTGCCGTGGCCCTTGGAAGCCAGCATGTTCGGCTCATCGTGCTGTAGCAGAAGCGACGAGGGCCGCCGATGTGAAGGGGACGTCATTCTGGCTGGTATGCTTGGGAGGAGGCCGTGGGGGCCGTCACAACGCTCCAGACGCTCCCGGGGAAAAGACGCGCAGGTGAGAGGGAGAGGTTCTCGAGCTGGAAGGTGACGGTAGGATACTGCTGCGGATGCAATTGGGCAGACACACGAGTCCCTTGTTGCCTGGTTCTTGTCTCTGGTGGGAGGGCTTTATTCCACGCGTGGGTGCGCGAACTGGACGCGCGAACTGGATGCGAACGAGACACGATCGAGCCGCAGCCGGCCTTTTTATCAGATTGGCATGTGCAGCCGCAGTGGTGGGTGGGGCCAGGTCGTCTAAGCAACTTGAGGATATAAGAGGCTGCAGATCCACCCACAAGACAGGACGAGACTGGGCAGGGAGACGAGACAAGACAAACGCAAGACGAGATAAACCAGGCCAAGAGGAGGAGCGGCGCTGGGCATGGCCTTAAATGCGCTGGCGATTCCTGGCGAGCCATATATTTAAACACGCACACGCGGACTGACTAGACACGGGTGAGATGTACTACAAGCACGAACAACAACTTGAACATGCACATGATAGAACCCTGCAACTTGCTGCAATAATTGCTCGCCTGTGCGTGCGTGCGTGCGTGCGTGCGTGAGTGCGTGAGTGCGTGAGTGCAGCACAGAAGACATGGGCCTGCACCGTGGCAACAGATTCCGTCACACACAAAACGGGGTCCTCGCAAGCCCGGTCGCCATCCGAGAAGTGCCAAGAGCCCAGCGACGTCCAGGGACGGTTTCTCACACGCTACGCACCCATACTTTCCCCCTCTTCTCTTCTCCCGTTGGCAGGCTGTGTCCTGACGTCCAGTGCTGGCACCATGGCTGGATATGGGGTAGCCAAACGTTGAACACGTCCCAGGCGTCGGGCTAGGGGCCATCCCCGCAGATCTGTGGGTGATCCTTCTGGCCAGGGCAGCTTCTGCCGGGCCGCATGCGCCCACCCACGTTATAAGCTGGCGGGCTCACAGCCCGAGTGCCTACTGCTACCCCAAGTACGGAGTACTCCGTGCATATATACACACAAACGGCATATGCCAGCCCAGCAATCCCCGTGTTATCCCCATGAGGGAAAGAGACCACCGCCCATCATCTCTGGGTCGCAGGATATGGTCGCAGGATATGGTCGCTTCTTTTCTTGAAACCCAACCATCTGCGGGGCCCACGACGGTAGGAGCCTGGGATGAGGCCACGGGCGAGGGTCGCTCTCCAGGAATCACCGATGCCTACTACCCCCAGTACGCCCACCAATGGCAATGACAACGGCAATGGCAATGCTATTGGCAACGCCATTGGCAACGAAGAAGCCAATGCCCTTCTCTGAGAGACAGCCAAGGACAAGGACAATGCCGATGCCATCAACGTTGATGCCAGCCAGTACATACTTCACCTTCAGGACCCTTGGTTGGACCCCTGCCCGGCATCTTTTGGACCCCTTCTGGTTTCAGGCCTGCTGGACGGGCCCCCAAGGTTGAAGGGATGAAGGGCCTTACTCGGGACGACACTTCTTGGGCCGATCAGTCTGGGGTGGCAATGGTCCCTCGTGCCTGCAATGCGTCTCAGGTATCACACCGGCCATCGGGACCTCGAAACCGATCAGCACTTCCTGGGTGGGGAGCTCTCAAGGTCTCCCGCCCCCGACATGTTGTTATTATACACGCCCAGCAGGCACACATAGACATGTACACAGTACACCACATGGTGCTCGGATCCCCCCCCACGTCTTGAACAATGGGAACCGCTCGCGCGCGCGCGCACACACACACACACACACACACACCGCCCCTCTCTTGCCGCAAGTACGAGACCCAGGGCGTTATGGGCCGAACCGCCTAACCTCCGGGGCGAGATGCGATCGTGTAATGGGGGGGAGGCAAATGCTACCGCCGTATTCAACCCGTGACTAATGTACGCAGAAAGTAATTGCATATCCCTTCCCCATTTCTGCTGGTCCGTTTTGCTCGCCTCCTGCGTAGGAAAATTGCAAGTGCAGCCGATGTCGACCTCGGAAATCTCGCAAATCTCGCATCCACGCATCCTCTCATACCTTTGGTCAAGAAATCTTGAGGCAGAGAAGAATGCCAAGACCGGCTGCGGCTACGCTGCGGCTCGTTTCCACGCCCGCTTTGAAACAAAGGAGGAGGAACACCCAGAAAACATGTCCCCACCGCCTCCATTCAGCCGAAACCACCCTCCTGTGAGTGATTGCTCCCGGTTTGTTTACTTTTGGCAACTCGACAGACTCGCGTTCTTGGAGGACTGGATATTCAGCACGGCGGACGATGTACGCCACCGTGCTTGGAAACCCAAAGATTTCGCCTCCAGGCGTGTCAAGGCCGAGAGCGATAGCGACGCAGTGCCATGCTAATGCCAACTGACTCGGCGCACTCTGCTGAGATTGCTGTCTCGCACGAAACGGAGTAAAAGAAGGGACAGGAGGGGGAGAAATAAAACTCTCAAGATTCAACGCATGATGACTGCAAAAGATCGGGCGAACAGCCTGTTGCTCGACTTGGTCCAAGGCGTGCGGGATTCAGTATCGCGGACAGGGCGAGCTTCGTGGGATTCTTCCCACGCGGTGGCTTTGCCTACAATCTCAAACACTTGCGCAGTCTGACATGACATGGGTATCACTGGTATTTCGGCTTTGCGTGAGGATGCATCCAAAAGCCGCAAACATCATCCGTACAGCCATGCGTGTGCGATAATTGACCCAGGAAGGCGGACTCCGTTCTGGAGGGCTCCCCACTGGACGCCAACGGCTGGCGCACGAGAGGGGCACACGGCAATCATGCGCTGCCGCGCTTCTTCGCCAGCAGCTCGCCGACGACCTTGGTGGTCGCCTCCACGATCAGCTCGTGCTCGTGGGAGTGTATCCTCTGCTCAAGCTCCTCGAGCGTCTCCCCCTCCCTGCACTCGATCTCCCGCGTCATGATGGGCTCGCCCCGGTCGACCTTGGCGATCACGTAGTGGATCATGATGCCGGTACGGTTGTTGTCGAGTTTGCCTGCCTTGAAGTCCTGGTATGCTCGCTCGATCGCGCCGGCTCCGTCGTACTGCCCTGTTTGGGAGGAAGGGGCATGTGTCAGCCAGGTGGTACAAAAGCATGCGGGGGAGGGGGAGTAATGTGGCCGTAGCAAACGTGGCCGCCGGTGTGCCCGTGTATTGTAGAGCCGGCCGAGATGTTGTATCGAGCGCTCACCTGGCAGGGCAGGGTGGAGGTTGATGACTGGGATGCCCTTCTCCGCCAGGGGGTCCAAGAACGAAGGCGTAAAGACATGCATCCAGCCTGCCAGGACGACGAGGTCCGGCGCCTGCTGGAGCACCTTGTCCGCCAGCGTGGCGTCATAGCGCGACCTCGCCTCGGCGAGCCTCCCCGCGTCCTTGTCCCCCTTGGCCTGGAACCCGCCGGCCACCATGTTGAAGTACTCGGACGGGATGCCGGCCTTGTCGGCGCGCGTGGCGGCAAAGGCCGTCTTGCGGTTCACAAAGAGGCGCACGATCTGGGAGTCGGGGATGCGCCCGGAGGCGACGGCGTCAAGCACCGCCTGGAAGTTGCTGCCGCTGCCGCTGGCCATGATGACGATGCGGCACGGAGGGGCCATGGTAACGGTGGGCGGGCGACTGTGTGCGTGCTGGGGGGGAGCCACCGGGCAAGAAGAAAAGTAATAAAACAAAAGCTCCTAGGCAGGAGGAGGCGGCGGGATACAGTTGGCAATGTCCTCTTCACACAAACGAGGCTGCCCAAACAGTCAGCTTCTGAGGCAGAGCTGCAAAAGCTACCCCTCCACAGGTAGGTTTGCTGGAACCCCCACCGGACGACCAAAAAGCAGAACATTATTAGTGTAACCACCGGACTGCGGGTCAGCCAGGCCCAGCCCAGTCACAGTGCGGGGATTTTGCGGCCAGATCGGCCGGCGGGAAAACAAGGCCCACCTCCTCAAGGTCCTGCTCCGTATGTGCCTGCTGCCTGCTGCCTCCCGTCAACCCACCCCCCCCCCGACCTGCCGCACCGAGACCGTGATCCATTTTCGGGGTTCCGCACGAGAGTCTTGCTTTTTCTTTTTTTGCAGCCCGCCCACGGACCGTGCTCTGGCCAAGGCTTGGTTGTCCCGATGAGACTCGGTGAGGTTTTGGAAAGACGGAGACGAAGCCCGTCCCAGTAGGCAATTGGAAATAAGGGGCCTAATAAACCCGCCCTCCGCCAGCCGTGCTCATGACTAGCATTGGGCAGCACCGCTTGGGCTGCAAAGGTCAAGAGCCATCGAGCCTAAGACTTGGAACAGCCACGATGGGTATGTGCAACGCTGTAGGGGAGATGGGGTCCCCCCCCCAAAAAAAAAACACCAAAAAAAAACTTCTAGATCCCAGCCGTCAGGCGCGGATTGGCCAGGGCCACACTTACTGATACCTCGCAAGCCTGGGTGCGACATGTCTGGTCTGTCTGGTCTGCCACATAACCTGTACCGGGCTGCCGATCACCCATCGAGACTGTCATTTGATATGCTGGGAATAGAAACATGACGGAGGAGCCACACCCGATAATGTGGGGAATCGACCCATTGGGCTGGTACTTCTCGCAAGCAGAAAAAAGCGGCTTAATTTGGCTTCCCATCGACACCGTGCAGTCGGTCGGTCTGCCCTCCCATCAGGAGCTCGTATCTGCGCAGTTTTTTATTAGGGGAGGAGGGGAGGAGGCCTTTTGGAGGGGCGGAGGCAGTCAGTTGGAGAGTCGGAGCAGCGTGCACTGGACCCCTTTCTCGTGCGTCAGCTGCTTTTTGTGTCTTCTGCTGACAGGCGTCTTGCCTCTCGCGGCCTCGAGTTATTATTGTCATGCCGCCAGGCTGCCCAACTCGTGTCGTGCCCGTATGGGCGTGGGGGAATGACGACTGCTATCTGGGAACAGCCTAGGCTAATCTCGCCAGCTTACCACACGGCAACATGGCCGGCCGAGGCTCGTCTAGTAGAGAACTGGAGCTGACTGGCAGTGCATCGCACCGAGATTAGCCCCATCGCACTACCTCGCTTCTCGGAATCTTTCGCGTCGCAGTCACCGACTTCGCACTGCTGCATACTCTCCGTGTCGTGAGGTGGTTGCAGCAGAGCCAGCTTGGAGGAGCCGGAGCCGGTAGAGAGGAAATGAGAGTGTCGATTCTCTGCAGGGGGCCATTTCGGGGCAAAATACGGAGTAGGGACATCTACCATGTACATCCTTTGATGGGAATGGCCCACCCTGCGAATCCATCATGGAAAGTTTTACTGTGGACACATGACCTGCCACGGGCATCGCCTTTCTTGTTTCGGTGTCCATCACACACAAGCATTCGGCACTTGTAGCAGAAATCTGGGTACGTCGATGAGTCGCACGCATCAAGGGCAAGTGATCGGGCCGCTTATACTACCCTCCGTTGCCAAGTTGGCTTTGTGTGTGTATGTTGCGAGAGGACAAAGGGTCAAGGGGCCAGGGGCGGGCAGCCCGGGATGCAAGTCCAGGGGTTCGATCTGCAGGAACAGGGTTCAAGGCTCCTGCGACTCCCGTATCCCGAGCAGGTGTGCCTCGATTGGTGGTGTGGAGGGAGCATTTCCAACTGTACCAACCTCCCTCTTCGCAAAGGGCGTGGCCCGGGAGCTGGTGCTGAAGGGGAGGGTTTTTTTTTTTTTTTTTTTTTAAAGGCCATGAGTCCATGACGGAAAGACAATCGCAAAGTGTGAGTTTGATGACTTGTGATCCGCCAATCTCGTTTCCCACTCTGCAAGGCCTTGGCCCTCCAGCTTGGCCGCAATGGGTAGTTTGCCTGCTTGCCGCCAGCGCCTGGCCCGGGTCGACCTGACATGTCATAGACCAGAAGTATCACGGGGCTGCGCAGGGCTGGCTGGCTGGCTGGCCTGACAGCCCTGGCAGCTGGCTGGTCGTTGGGGTGTCCTACCCAACTCCATATAGCCGGACGCGTCTTCAGGCCATTTACCTACGTTCCCCCTCCCCTCTTTTTTTTTTTTTTTTGTTTTTGCTCTCGCTTCTGCCACCCGCCCCGCGCGGCGATCTATATAAGGCTGTCTCTTATCCGTCCTTTTTTTTTTTTTTCTTTTCTTTTTTTTTTTTTTTTTTCGCAGCTCGCAGTGCCGCGGAGGTGTGACGAGGTACGTGGTCCTCGGGCCTGGCCCTGCCCTCGCTCGACGCCCACTGGCCGCCCGGAGAGGTTGTGTATCGCGAGCCAGACTCGGGAAGGGCAGAAATGCTGTGTCTTGCCGCAACGATGCACGGTAAGGATGCCATGAAGCTCCACACCCGCGGAGTGGCTGCCATGTATATCGGTGGGTGGCAGTGGCACCCGGTGGCGTTTAGAGAACCTGAACAGCTTGTAGAGCCTTCCCGGGTTTCTTGGAGACTATACCGTATAGACAAAGCCCTGAGGGGCTGAACAGGCCAAAGCGGGTTTCTTTGAAGCTTCTGCGCACTCAAAAAAAAAAAAAGGCGCAAATGAGGTAGCCTTTTGGCGTGCGTGATCTGCAGACTCTTTGTTGGGTTGTAGGTATACCTGGGCATACCAAAGCAAGTTTCCAGATTTGACTGACCTGGGGAAAAAGCCACCCGGGACACGCAGGGCTTCAAAGCGGTTTAGCATCTCACCAAATAAGTTTAGCGTCAGTCTTGGCGTCCCGCCATCCTTGGGCTCTGAGGTCACTCTCAAAAACGCATGTTGCTCGTTTTTGAGGATCAAAGAGAGTACGGAGTATCGGGTTGGGAATCAAGTAGTGCTCCGTAGCGCCTCTAAGCACTGGCCGTCCTCGCCCCCCCATGCGTCCCTTTCTGAATTCAATTGGCAGCCTGTGGGGAAGGAATTCAATTGAGGTTTGGGGGGAGGGTTCGAGATGTGAATTTGGAGGTGCAGGGACGTTAAGCCTCTTTAAATGCTGAGCTGTGTCGGGACCGCCAGGGGCAAGTTGCTGTTCCCCAGGTCGAAATTCGACTACGCGCATACCATCGAGTTGTTGCCGGGCGACAGGCGGCGGTGAGCGGCTGCGACGGGTGTGCTATAGATGGAACACCCGACGTGCCCACGGTGCAGAATCTGAGTGCCTCTATGCTACGGAGTATACCATGGGTCGCAGGAGAATATGGTCCGGCCATGGCTGTACCGGGCTTGTGTGGCCGAAGCTTGTCGTTAGGCATTGCCAATACGTGGGGGCATTGCGACGGTGATTCCACTTCAACTACCACCTGCTCGGGGTGCGTGCGAGCGAGAGAGGGAGAAGAGGCTTTCGGCTCCTCCAATTGCCATACATAGTGTAGTATGGCAAATAAAAGCCATGCCCCCATGGAGGGCGCGACCAGCGACGCCACCCGTGGTAGAGTTTGGACCGCGATGTGACCCAATTACAAAAAAGGGGGCGGCGATGTGGCTTGCTGTATGCAAAACGCCGGGACGCGGGCGAGGCGGGAGCTCCCTTGTCTGTCTGGGCTGGCCAGCGCCCGCCCGTGCAGCCCGTGTCGTGTCGGAGAAAACAAGAGAAACAAAAGAAGAGCGGCGCCGGGCGGCTCCGGGGGGGGGGCGCCTCGTGGGGGCATTACATAGTATTACGTCGTGGGCCATCGCCCATTGCCCACTTGTCCATGGCAGCACAGCCGGGGCCGGGCGGAACCCCAGTTCAGGCCAGGCAGGGCCGTCGAGGGCGAGGGCGAGGGCGAGCATGAGCATAGTGCATACTACACTAGGAGAGAGAACAGCAAGGAGGAGAGCAGGGCAGCAGGGCATAGCATGACAGTCATTTGCGGTGCTGTGGGTTTGATGATGGAATGGGAGCTCCGGGTAGGCTCTAATTTTAAAATAAGCTTCTGGGTACGATACAACTGTGCCTACCTCGTCGAGGGACCGGGCAGGGTGTGGGCAGTGGTGGGCAGTACTATTACGTGACCAGCAATGTTGGCCAGAATGTACCGGGCAGTACCTCATCTGGACCAAGTGTGGTGTGGTGCACGAGGTACTGAGCAAATCAACGATTGAATCCGGCGGGTCGGTTCATCTGTACGTCCCGTACCTATCACAGGCGGGACAAGGTCCCGAGATGTCTCTCTTGTCCAGTGAATCCAAGTAGTCTGCCGGAATGATGGATGCTTCTGCTGCTAGGCTGGAGATGGTACAGGTCAACCGATCTACTCAGTAGACCGGCTGACTGACCGACTGCCTGACCGACTGATTAACTAATCAACTCAATGTCAATGGCTGAATGCTGTAAAAAAGAATGCGTGGTGGTGTGCAAGGCTAGATAGACTATACAACTTACACAAGCCGTCCCCACCTCGCCAGCCCGATGGACGGACGGACGGACGGACATGGGCAAGACCTGCCCTAGCACCACGGCCGCTGCCAAACCACATGCCAGTTGCTTACTTGCCGCTGACTTGCGGTGCAGCCGGAGCGCAGCGGAGGATGCTTGCTGTACGGAGCATGTAGATATGGTCAGTCACAGTCGACCTTGGACCTGGGTTGGCTGGACGGCTCTAGCACTAATCAATTCTCCATCTGGGTGGCTGGAAGTATGCTGAATGGCTGCTGCTGCTGCTGCTGCTGCTGCTGCTGCTGCTGCTGCTGGCGCTACTCTGTGGTGTGTTGTGCTGGAGAAAGAGCCAGTATGTACCAGCGAGGTACTTTGGTGGTCGTACGCTCCCCACTCCCACGGACAGGCAGTTGGGTCTAGCGCACGGCGACAGTCGACGCAATAGGAACCGGGGCCCTGTCCGACCACACACTCACTGAGGGGATCGGCTGAGCCAACCGCCATAGCACGCCTTTCCCCTTCTCCTTGTTGTCGCCGCCTCGCCGGTGACTTGTGACTTTTATGCCTGCCTGACCTTGCCTGATTGACTGACTGACTGACCTGACTTGACTTGAGGCACACACGCTGCACACTGCACACTGCCCATGTTAATCTGTCAACCCATCGCCCGAGCAATCAATCGATCAATCTTGCATTTTTCCCCCTTCTTCTCTCACCTTCTCCTACATTCCCCCTCCCTCCCAACGGTGTTTCTCTCTGCAGCAAAGCAACAAGCAGACGGCATCCTACTCCCTCTTTCTTGCTGGGTCCTCCGTAATTTCTATTGGCTTTCATTGCGCTCGGGCTGTTCTGCACCTGTTCAATCTTTTATTCTTGACCTCCTTGTACTGTGCCGTACTGTGCCTGTGCCTGTGCCCGCGCCCGCGCCCGAGCCCGCGTCCTTCGTTTCTCTCCGATGAAACCACCCTCTGCCTCTGCCTCCGCGCCACTCGTTTGACCCGACGATATTCTGCTGCATCGCCGTGTCACTCACCATCCACCGCCCCGATCGCTTCACGCACGCATTGTCGCTCTAGCCCTCGTTCCATATTTCTTTCTCCGTCTCGCACTTTTCCTTGCTCTTCCTCTTCCATCTGACGCCCTAGTTTGGCGCCGTCACTGGATGCAGCCTGATCGTCCACCACCACCACGTCCTCCTCCACCATCGGACCACTTGTTTACTTTGTCTGTGTGTCTGTGTATGCACCGAATCTATCACGTAAGTAGCGCAGAAAATCCCATCCCCCCTCCCACCTGCTCCTGTTCGACCCTCGGGCAACAGCAGGAGCAGCAGTCTGCGATCCATGCAGCCTGGGTGCCCAGACACTGAACCCGGCGAGGCCATGTCGGCACCCATTCCGACACAGTACGAACAGCCAGGGATGCCGATGGTGAAGCCTGCGCGCTCGTAGATGTCGGCGAGGCCCGTCCTGCGCAAATGTTGCTCGATGGGGCGACTGCCGGGGACGACGTGGCGCTTGCCATGAGCGACAGGCTTGAGGCCCGCATCCAAGCCGGCCTGCAGCACCAGGGCACCCGCCACCAGATCCTCCTCGGCCGTGGTGCAGGCGCCGATGAATACACCATCCAGCTTGGTGCCCGCGACCTCACCGACACGCACGACGTCGTCCGGGTTGGGATACCGCGCTACCGAGGGCTCGGCCTTGGATAGGTCGATCTCGTATGACTCGGCGTACGAGCATCCTTCGTCCGGCTTGAAGTAGTAAGACGCCATCTTGTGGTGGCGGGTCTTGCGGGACTCGATGAAGTGCTTCGTGGCAACATCGGCAACGAATATGCCTGTTATGCCACCAAATTCCTAGCCCTAGACTGTCAGACGAGACCGAGGAACGTCCCAGGCATGGGGAGAGGGGGGGGGGGCGCAACTTGGGTTGAGGGAGGGAGTCACACATACCGTAGTCATATTGGCAACGGCGAAGCGCGCATCCGAGCTCAGCCATCGGCAGCCAGGTCCGGTGTACTCAACCACCCTGTCAGCCGCGACAGTATTTCGCTTCAGCTGTTGCAGGATATACAGGATGACATCCTTCCCGCCGACGCCGCGGGCTGGCTTGCCAGTGAGGCGTATCTCGACGACCTCGGGGACTTTGAACCAGATCTGGCCCGTAACCAAGGCCATAGTCACCTCGGTAGCACCGAGGCCTATAGACAGACAGCCATTGGCGCCGGAGCTGCACGTGTGCGAGTCGGAACCAATGATGATCTGCCCGGGCTGCGCTCGCTCACGGTAAAACTCGGTATGCATGATAGTATAGTTGCTGCCTTGGAACTGCGTCATCTTGAACTTCTTGCGCGCAAAGTCCATTTCGCGTACTAGACTCTGTACCAGGGGCGTGTCGGCGAGCCGCGGGTCGACAACATGGTCGCCGGCCAGCCAAAAACGGTCATTTCGGAAGACGCCCGGGTCGCCGAGCTTGTTGTATGCTTGGAGCATACCCTACCCCGTGTCCCGGCTCAGTACGCGCCACAGACCAACCAGACGAGAAGACAAGGGGAGAGGGAGATTGAAGGGCTGGAGACTTACATGCCAGCTGGCTTCACTCGCCATCACCCAGTCTACCGAGATACTGATGGTATCGCCGGTCCTGACGTAACCGGCATGGGATAGATCGTGCAGAGCAAATATCTTCTCCGTCACATTCATGGGTGGACGGCCAGCGGGACGGGAAAGGAGGGGGGAGGCAACGTCTCCGTCATGTCGCTCGGCCGAGTTTAGCGACTCGAGCCCTGAGAAACAAAGGTCTCGGTTAGCACGCAGTCGCTGTACGGGACAGTCTTACAAGGCGACCTTGGAAACACATGTGGCGACGGCGCCGAAGAGGGGATCCGGGAGGGAGTTGGAGGAGCTATGCATACATGCCGAGGTCAGAAGAAGCAGTTCGTCAGCCTCATCGGTCGCGACCGCGTCGTTCCAGGACAAGGCCATGCCTCCCAAGTTGGTGGGCGCGGTAGCGATGCTCAGCGTCTGCTGGATAGCATCGCTCTCTTTCTCGTGCCCATTGCGTCGCAAGTAGGCACTGAGAGAGGACCAGACGATAAGTGGATGCAAGGATGGCTGCTCTTCACCCGCTTGGATAGACGCCCAAGCGTCGTCGTCTACGCAAACGCCGCGTATGGTTTCCAAGAGCTGAACCAGGCGGGAGTGAAGAGGTTTATCGGCCATGGCGTAATTACAATTAGGGTCACCGTGTTCGAAGACGGGGAGACAGGGAGAATATGGGAACATCCCCGATTTTTAGTAGTCGTAGTTGTCTACAATCTAGACCGCATTGCGCCACAGCACATGGCCCAGTCGATTTCATAAAACGGTGTGTGAGTCAAGCTTTGTGGTTAGAGGGAAGAGCTGAATCCATGTATATCCGCCCTATCCTCAAAAATCAACAGGAAGCTCCCCACAATGCCACTTGACCCTGCATGAGTGGACCTGCAACAGCCAGTCACTACGGACCCAAAGGGGGATATTAGAAGACAGGCATAGCATGTCGGGTCTTACATGCCATGTTGACTTGACATGGGATGTTGACTCGACATGGTATAATTACATAATCTCCATAGTGTAGGGGTTAAAGCAGTAGATAAGTGGCGGGTGTTACATTGACTTGACATATTAGGCCCGACATGCTATATTAGACCTTTAATATCCCCCAATGGGGAGGCTCGGAGCAGTTATAGTTACTACACTTGCCCCATATCTTCCTAGCTAGAATCAGCACACCAGCATTAGCAAACTCATTACCTAAAGTTACCAGTAGCTACCTACTATTTAGAAGTACCACTGACTCGACAAAGGTTATTCCATATAAAAAAAATCCTGAACACTTCTTTAGTACTTATCCTCTTGCCCTCTTGCCTTCTAGCTGCAATTCGCCCTGGGTTAATTCGCGCTAATGTCTTCTTGTTCCCTTATCCTCTTGAAGCCAGAGCTACTTTCAGCCAGAAAGCAAGAAAACAAGCTGCAATTTATATTCTTAAGTGCTGCTTAATGCCAAAAAGGGGAATTATAAGGCAGGTTTCTACTTAGGTAGAGAATTAATTAAGGCAGATGTTAAATGACTAGTGAGATGTTTTAATTAAAAAAGTAAATTTTAGGTACTAATATGTGGGCAGAAAGTTGGAGTCAGAAGCTAGTGTACAGGGGCTGGGTGGGCTGATGTGAAGAACTGGGTAGCCGGGTTATTACTCCGGCTAATAACGTTTCAAAGCAGGTCTAACAACTTAATAAATCAGGGGTTTAAAAAGGCACCCAGAAGGTATAATTTTTTCCATACATCTATTATGCAGAGTTATAATTATATATTATTTATTTATTTATATATTTATATATTTATATATTTATATATTTATATATTTATATATTTATATATTTATATATTTATATATTTATATATTTATATATTTATATATTTATATATTTATATATTTATATTTTTATATATATTTTATATAATATAGGGTTATTGATATAATATCC
>NQMI01000014.1:574171-592090 GCA_002270565.1 Stenocarpella maydis
AAAGGACAAAAAAAGACAAGACCCTTCTCGCGCTTCTCCCGTCCTTCGACTCTGTTTGACGGTGCATATTACACCTCAGAGCCTTCGACCGCTCCAATCTGCGCCACTCCCGCCTCGTATTTTCCGGCCTGCTTCTGCCCCAACTCCCTACACCCACCCGAGACAGCGGCGCCCTATAACATCGCCCTCACCGTCAACCATCGGCATCGCCCCCCACCCCCGAACGGGTCCATCTGCTGACGGGGAATCGAGTATTCATGGGCCGTAGTTGATCGTGTCAACTACTGCCAGCCTCGAGTTCATATGCCTAGATTCGCGTTTGGCAAGCGGAAGTCAACCGCAGAGAGCGAAAATGACATAGCCGCACCGTCGTTCCGCGTTCTGGATCGTTCCGAGGTGGCTGAAGGCAACGGCAAGTCATTTGACGGCGGCGTCAGGCTGTCAGCAAAAACACTCTCTCTCCCCAAGACGACGGTGTCGGACATTTCGGTCGAAGACAACATCTTCGCCGACTTTAAGCCAAAGAATCGGTACGTTTCTAATGGATTTCCAATCCACTGGGCTTGCGGCTGCTCCGGCTGGGGCCTGCTACAGTTATTGCCTGTTCAATTTCCCACACGGTCTGCCAATTTAAGTTTACGGTGTCTCATCCTGAGCCCGTACCCGGCCTAGAATTTAATAGAAATGGGGCCTGAGTGGATACGGGGGCTGACTCTTTCACCTAGTGGCAGCGGGTCGTCCAACACAACCAAGACCAACTCAACCGACAACTCTTCTCGACACAGCGCCGCATCAACCGCTCCGTCTTCTGCAGACTTGAACGGTCAAGACGATTCGAGATTGCCCAACAAGAGGTCTCTGACAGACGCCCCTCAGCAACTCCCCTCGTCCAGACCGGGCGCGTCGGGTTTCCTCAAGTCGGCCGGACGATCCTGGTCTTTTGGTGCTTCCAAGAAACAATTGCCCTCCGTTCCCGCTGGTGACGAAGACGTGCCCATCACTCCTGCGGTCCCAGAGCAGTACAGGAGCGGTAGGGCTAGGGCCACAACCACCTCGACAGACGCCACCGTTACCCCTCCCAAGGTAGACCAGGACCTCAGCTTTGACCTCGGTGGCAGTTTCAGCAAGATCCTACTCGGGTTTGACAAGAGATCTAGCGTCATGACACTAAAGGACGAGAATGGGCGTCAGGTTCTACAGCCTCCGGCCGCCACTGCCGGTCGTCTAAACGCACCCTCGCCTATTCACATCGACCACACAGCCAGGGTGGAGGCCCCTCCGCACTCCTGGGCAAGCCACCACTCCAACGACAACCTCCTTGCTGGCAGCCCCCGCATCCCATCACCGACAAAAGAGAACACGCCTCCCCCAGTTCCGGCACACGGGGAGCCCCAGACAAGCCGGCCCAGGGGTCCCGGCCATTCTAGTTCTGAGAATCTCCTTAAGAGGACTAGCGCCATCTTTAGCGGGCGGAGAAGATCCACCAACAATGGCCTGGAAACCAACGAGGCGGACGACCTAAACATCTCCCTCCTCGCTGTCAACCGCTTCATGTCCGACGCCAACAGCAGGAGCGCGACTCCGATCGAGGTCGTTGGTGGACGGTACAGAAGAAACGAAGACACATCTGGGCCCGGCTATCGGGTCGTCTCTCCGCCAGCTGTTGCTTCTAAGTCGGACCAAGTGGACGACGACGATAACATGTTCGATAATGTCCCCTTGAACTCTGAGAGATTCAGTACTCCGCGCCAGCCCGCCCAGAAGCCGCTCCCACCGCCAGCTGAGACCACGGCCAAGAACAAGACGATGACCGTCTCTGAGTTTGAGAAATACCGCAAGGACAAGGAGGTCGAGGAGAGACGAGCAGAGGTAGAGAAAGCCAAGGAAGAGGTCCATAACGAAGAAGATGAGGACGAGATCAACTATGACGACGACGAGGATGAGGCAGAGAAGTCTAGACAACTCGCAAAACAACGAAGAAAGCAAGAGGCGCATATGACAGTCTACCGCCAGCAAATGATGAAGGTCACTGGCGAGTCTCATGATGCCGGCCCTTCGCGGCTAGGCATGCAAGCCTCCTTCAGCACGCCTAACCTCGTCGTCCCGGATTCTTCCAGGAACTCGTCTTCTGAGGTCTCCGAGGACGATGAGGAAGTGCCCCTGGCTATTCTTGCGGCCCACGGCTTTCCTAACAAGAATCGGCCTCCAACACGGCTCACAAATATGATGTCAAACCCGAATCTGCGACAAGCAGCTCAGCCCAGCTTCCAAAGGCCGGGTTCGGCTGCGGGACATGCCCCGACGGCCAGTGGGTCGCTGCCCCCTTTCGCTAGGGGGCTTCCACAGGACCCGTACGGTCTGGTCAACGCCCCACCCCGGGAGAGCTTTGCACTAGGCGGCGGTGCTCCGGCAGGCCACAACTCACCTGTGCCACCCGGTGGTCTCGTCGGTGTCATTGCCAACGAAGAGCGGTCGCGAGCTATGAGGCGGGGTAGTCCTCAAGTGCCTCAGATGGACAACTATCAGGGCATGCCGCAAACAGGCCCGGGCGGATTTGACCCTGTGCAGGGCATCCCCCAGCAGATGATGTACCCGCAGCAGCCAGCTATGCCGATGCTTTCGCCGCAAGAGCAGGCTCAGCTGCAGCTGAATCAGCAGATGTCTCAGTTCATGCAGATGCAGATGCAGTTTATGCAGATGATGGCTGGCAATAACAGTAACAATGGCAATGGGCCGCCTCGATCCGCCGGCCACGTGGGCAGCAATTCGATGGCCACTGGCCAAGTGGTGGCGAGCCCAGGTATGGGTATGGGGATGGGGATGGGGCCGCCCATGGGAATGGGAATGGACATGAGTGCCGGAGCTCGCGGGTCATACCTGGAGACGCCAATGATGGATCGGACTATTGGTGACGGCATGCACGGCCGAACAATGAGCATGGTCCAGCCAAGCTCTTCATCCTGGCTTCCACGCCCTCAGGCTGGTTATGCAGGATCGATCCGTCAGCAAGGCAACGGTTACACGCCGTCTATTGCCCCCTCCGAGCGTAGCAATGTCGGCCTTCCAGGTCGATACCGTCCTGTCTCACAAATGCCGGCTCCCCGCCCAGGCACGCCCGACCACACCCGGCAGTCCTCCATGATGAGTTCGACTCTGAGCCCTTATAGCGACTCGCACACGGTCCGGGCCGATGACAAGAGCGCGCCGAGGAGATCCGAAGCTAGTAAAGCACCAGGCGAAGATGCAGACGAGGACGATGAAGAAGGTTGGGCGGCCATGAAGGCCAAGAGAGACAAGAAGAAGTCTTCTTGGAAACTGAGAAAGACACTGGCCCCAGGCGGTCTTGACATTGGGTCTCTTATCACGTAATAGGAGCATTGGGTGGCCGACAAAACGGAAAGTTTCAAGTCATTGGATAGCGGAAGTGGGGGGAGCGGAGCGGATGGCATGATTTTGGTATAATTTCAATCGGCGAAGCATTCTGGCAGCATTACATCTCACGGCATCCAAAACATCTCCTACAGCATTTGGCATCTTACTCATCCTTCATCTCAACATCACTGGGGACGAAAGGTCCCAGAAAGAGGAGGGCAAATTGTGCATGTGTGCCTATGTGGTTGTGTGTATATGGTGGGTGGTACAGTGCTGTTTTTACAATCTTCATACAATGGCGTTGCGAATCCGGCTAGCTCAAGATGTATTTAAGGCAGGCAGGGTGGCAATTCGGGAACGAGATCATGATAGACATCCCTCGTGGTCGGGGTTAATTCTAATTGGGCATCGACTTGAACCTCTGGTCTGCATCTGGTGTTGATCCTTCCATGTATCCCCATACCACTGGCGGGTATCACGTCATACGCGCAACCTCTAGGGTTGAGCTCTTCTTCCCTTGCTATGAACAGAGTAGTCCTTGTGTTCTGAATACGGTCTCCACTCTGAATAGTGGGTGGGCTGGCCTGGCAGTGGCAAGTGTGCTTACTGGTCATTGTACTTGTGCAAGAGCATACAGATAAACGCCTTCTCGGTGTCAACCTCGAGGGTCATCACCCAGCTGATCCCAGGCTGAGCCGCGTTTTGAGTCTATGTGTTTGGAACAACTCGTTTTACATCCTAGCAGGCATGGCAGACGCGTGTTGGTGTCTTTCTCTCGCAGTCTACCCAATCCGCTTCGCCAGAACCTGAGTACTGGCTTGGGTGTGCAACGCCATTTCCAGAAAGAGTATGCCTCCTCCTGCTGCTTTGCCAGTGCGCGGGCGCGGCTTGACCGCTAATATGAACAGCGCGTGTAGGTGGCTGTGTATATAGGCTTAGCCCTGACCGGCGCCCCTCTTTTTTTTTTCCTCGTCTCCTTTAGTATACTATCCTTCAACCCAACCCAAACAACGCCGCGTCACCGGCCCCCAGCCTCCTACGACAGCTTGCCAGCAGCCCAGCCCTTGCGTTTGCCACCCATCTCGACAGCGGCAAGGCCCCAGTCCTCGCCGTGGTTGTGGCCCCCGGAGGCGACGCCGGCGCGGGCCTTGGCCTGGTCCTCGCTGAGGACGGTCAGCACGCCGAAGATGACGGGGACGCCAGTGTCGAGCTGGACGCGCATGAGGCCGTGCGAGACGGAGTCGGCGATGTACTCGAAGTGCATGGTCTCGCCCTTTATGAGGACGCCGATGGCGATGAGGGCGTCGAAGGCGGTGGACAGCGCGCCGGGCTTGGAGCCGGCCGCCGGGGAAGGGGCAAGGGAGGCCAGGTCCGTCGTGGACCCGCCGAGGAGGTCACCGGCGCTGGCGCTGGACGAGGACGAGGACTGGATCTGGGAGGCGGCGAACATCCTGTGTCCCCGTGGCGGGGTGTGTTCAGCACGCAGGCAGGGACGTAAGTGGCAGGCTGCGGTAGGGGGCGTTTGTCCCACCACCCGGACCCGTCAGAAGCTTACCGCTGGACGCCAATCGGCAGCTCCCAGGACCCCGGGACAGACTCGACGACGATGTTGCTCTCGTGCACGCCGCACGCGAGCAGCTTCGCCCTGGTGCCCTCCAGGAGGGGGTCGATGATCTCGGCGTTCCAGCGGGCGTGGACAATTCCGATGCGCAGGCCGGAGCCGTCGTGCTGCTCTGGGGTTGGGCCCTTCATGGTGGACACGGGATAGCTAGAGCTGTACGTTAATCGTCCCGCGGAGGATGAGTCCGGGAGGTTGGGCAAATGAGCAGTTGGTAGGTTATTGGTCGCTGAGCTTGCTTGTTGCTCGGCTCAATAGTCTGCATATGTGTATGTAGGTCGGATAGCCCAAGGAGGGGGTCTCCAGCGACGCCCCGCGACTGCGGGGTGGGAAGCCTGGAACACCAGTGCTTGGGTGTTATGTAAGCCGACATGGCTCATTGACTGACTTGACTCGTCTAATGTGATGTGGCAGGTGACATCCGATAGATCTCCGTAGGGGGGTCACAGTCATGGCCCTACATGATGTTTTTGGATCCAAATGAACTGGCTCTTTCGGACCACAGGTACAGACAGGTTCATGCATAGGGCTCTGGCTCTGGATCCCGCCCTCGCCAACCCTGCAAAACAGACATCCCTCAGGCGCGAGTCCCTCTACGCCTTCATGCTTCTCTGGCCTTGCTCATAGCTTGGTCAACCCCCGGGGTGGTTTTGTCGGTTTGAAGGACGGCGGTTCCCAGGAGACGCCAGGCCCATGTCTGGCTGGCAGTCCGTCTGGCACTTGAGGCGTCCGCTCCTTGCCGTCAAGGCTGGCGGGCTCTCCCACCTGGACTATGTGCTGGTGCTGTCAGTCATGGCTGCGGGATGATGAGGCCTCGGGAACACTGTGAGACGGAAGCCATGCGCTCCGTAGATACACCGCCACACATAAACAGTAGCTCTGTCACCTTTTGGGCTTGGACTGCGCGTTGTGGTAAGCATCATCATTCTGGCAGTTAACAGACTGAGCAATACGACATCTGGAAAAGGCTCATCGCTGATGCGTGTTCCGGGCTCGTGACACGGCCAGCAGAACACGACGGTATGGGACGGAGGACCTTGGTCTAGTTGCCTAGAAAGGCTTGGTTTACTATAGAACTATGATCTCTGGTATAAGGCGCCGAGTGGTGCGCCTTGGAGCATCACCGATAGCCTGCGGCACATAGGCCGTCAACATCCGTTGCGAGCTCGCTCAAGCCTTGCACCAACACCATGGCCAAAAGAAGCTACTTGACATGGTTTGGCCTTGTCGGCGTGTTCGTATTGTCTGGTATGTCGGGGTATAAAGGTCTGCCGTGTAGCGACCGCATCTGGTTCCCAGGTCTTCCTCCTTATTCCAATACTTGCGTTTCGACAGACTCCTACTCCTAGATTCGTTCAGACCGAGTCTGACAACGCATTGAAAATGGGTCATCTCCCTGCAGGCAGCGACTCCGAGTCCCTCGATGAAAAGCGCCAGACAAACACCGTCGACAAGCGGTCGCGCTGTCCCTTGGCATCACTCCTCCAGGTCTTCACCAAGAGGTACCGGGGTCAAAAGGACCGCCAAATGGTCGAGAAGAGGCGGGAACAAGTCCACAAGGATCACCGGAGACTCACTCGCAATTGGGATAAGCGCCGGGCCCGGAGCATCAAGTCTGCGGACGATAGGCATGCAGCTTGGGTGGAGGACGTGAAGTCTAACCCGTGGGGGTTTTCACCCTGGGCGGATTACACATTCAGTACGAGCCACAGGTATGAGATTGTCAAGGCCGACTGGGAGACTGGGGCGGTGCGGAACACTGCGGTACACGACCTTCGTACACCGGAGGGACGCGAGGAGGCATTCAAGTATTGGGATGAAAAGTACCAAAGTGATGAGAGGGGCTATGCCGGATGGATCGCCCGGTGCGAACAATGGGACGAAACCTACCGGGCCTACACCAAGTCCCGTGACCCGGATCAGCGGAGAGAACTCCTGAGCGGATGCTACCAGGTCAGCTGGTACAAGATCCATGTGCGGAAACTTCACAGCTGAATGTTGCGGTTGATATTGGGCTCCAGGGTGCGCGGGCACGAGGGAAAACAATCCCAAGGTACGGCTGGTTGATGCGATTTGGATCCGGATGGGTGCTGTGGAGGGCTGTGGTGTATTTCCTTCAACTCATCACATATCGACTATAGAAACAAAATTCAATGTTTAGCTTTTATACCTACATACTAGGCTGTTGCTCTTGAAAGCTCCTGAAGTCGTGCTTCTTTTCTCCGTGATCCATTTTCTCAGAAAGAAGAGGCATGTTCTCAGAGAACCTTGAATAAGATGGAGGGTACAGAGGTATGCGCAGCCCCCAGTGTGTCTATATTTCCCGCCACCCACATGTATCCTCCAGACCCACACTCTGCTGCATCAATTCCTGTCCTGATGCCCGTTTCCAACTCTAGGACCGAATGTGGGTGAAGACCAGGGATAAGGGCGCTGGCTCAAGAAGCTCCTACTCACACAATCCACACATGTACATGTGTACCCAGGTAGGTACTCTAGATGTAGGGAGGTGTATTGGGTGGTTGGAGGCAGCTGTCCTCGGTGTCTAGGTCTGTGTGTTGTGAAATGTTTTTTGTGCGTGGGTGTTTACTAGGATGTGATTTTAGGTGGTACACTGATATAGATGCCCAGTGTTGTTGGGATTGGTTGTGTCCCCTGTGTTTCTGCCTGTTGGGGGATATCTTGGGCGTGGGTAGCGGCCGCAACCCGTTCCTTCCTTCCATATACATCAGCAACCTCTACCATGCCGCAAGGTTTTCGCGTGCCTCCCTGTACCTGGCAGGCTGTAACTTGTCTTTGCTTTCCAAATCCAGTATGACTCTGCACCTCTTGCAGAGCCCAGCAGGGCCTCGCGCTCTTCTCACACTTCCCCCAGGTTAAAATGATCTATCTTTGTATGCCTCCAGCAGTCTGGCATGCCTCGAGGCCATTATGATCAAATATCAACATGCCAGGATGCCCATCGCTGCCCTCCCCGAGACGACGGTACGTCTCCTCGGCTCTGCGGCAGCCATCAATTCGCCGGTCGATGTGGTCAAGGAGCTTCTGGACAACGCCCTTGACGCAGAAGCCACCTCTGTCGATATTCTTGTCTCCGCAAATCTCATCGACAGCATCCAGGTCAGAGACAACGGACACGGGATCCAAGCTGATGACTACGACTCGCTCGGCCGCATGGGCCACACGAGCAAGCTCAATTCTTTCGAGGAGCTCAGAAACGTTGGGGCCACCGCGCTTGGTTTCCGGGGCCAGGCACTGGCCAGCGCAAACACCCTTGGCCGCGTCACTGTCGTGACAAGGTGCGTCGGAGATCCAACAGCCACGAAACTGCTCCTCCGTGCCGGTGTTGGCGGCATCGAGAGCCAACAGCGCGTGTCTGCCCCAGTCGGCACGGCTGTGACCGTGGAAGGGCTCTACAAGACCATTCCTGTCCGCGGACAGGTTGCCGAGAGGGAGGCGCAAAAGGATCTTACCAAGGCCAAGCATTTATTCCAAGCTTATGTGCTGGCCAGACCCATGGTCCGGATTTGTCTCAAGGTCTTGGGAGGCGACACCAAGCAGACCTGGTCCTATTCTCCGCGTCCAGGTGCCGGTATCAGAGAAGCGATCGTTCAGGTCTGTGGGGCAGGCGTCATGGCGGAATGCATGGAGAGGGTGGCAGTCACTGATGCAGACCCAGAGGTGGGGAATAATGCCCGTGGTGGTCCACGAATGACCATTGAGGCGGTCTTGCCCCGGCCAGATGCCGACTTATCCAAGCTGTGCAGAGGCTCGTTCTTCTCCGTCGACTCTCGTCCCGTGTCGACTTCGAGTGGTACCATGAAGAAGCTCCTCTCGAATCTCAAAAATCACTTCAAGAAATCTTTAGGTGTGGACGCTGAAGACAGAAGATTGACTGATCTCTTCGGCTGCGTAAACCTCAAGTGCGCCCCGGGCAGTTACGACCCGAACATTGAGCCGGCCAAGAACCAGGTCCTCTTTGCCAACGAGTCTCAAGTCATCGAACTGTTCGAAGAGCTATGTTCAAAGACCTATCAAATTCGGCAGGCAGCCGGCGCCTTTATGACGATCGAAAAGAGGAAACTCACAAGACGAACACAAACCCGGACGCCTCCGCCGAGTAGCGATGGACCGAGAGGCTCAACACCTCTAGGCAGGCCACCGATGAACGCAGCTCATGACCCGGAACAGGCAAGCGCTCATCACGGCCAGGGCCTCAAGCGAAAGTTCGTCGTAAACATGTCAGTAGACCCAGACCTATCATCGGATGAGGAAGCCGAGGACGGAAACTTGCCAGACGCCATCATAGAAGCAGAAGAGCCGTGCAGCACTTCGAAGGAAGCCCTGGATCCTTGGACCATCGCAAGGATGACCGCACCAGCTCGACAGATAGCCGCCAACGATGGCGCTGCAGATAGTACCAGTCGAAGTCTTGTCCACGCGGAACAGGCACAGAATCTAGCCGCGAGTGCCGATCCTTTTGAAGAGGAATTGCCGATTCTGCAGGTCCAAAGGGGTGCACCCAGGGATCTTGATACACTCCGAGTGAAGAAATTCGCAAACGCGCACATGGAGCGTCGTCAGGACCCTGATCTTCAATGTCCCGTCCCACAGGCTTCCAGAGGTCCACAGACAAGTGAGCGAGAAGCAGCTTATGATCTACCTCGGTCAACTTCGCGGATGAGACGGTCTACCGGAAGACGCAGGCTCCCCGATTCCAGGCCACAAAAGGACACTTTTGAAGAAGACATAGATGTAGATGGCCTGGTTCAAACTACGCTGTCTTTCGATGAGCAAAGAATGCCACAAAATAGCCACGAATCCCAGGCCCAACTTCATTTAAACGATGCCTCAACGCTGCGGAACCCACCATTCCGGAAGTCCAAGAGAGTCCAGAAACGTGACCTAGCTCACGCCTCACGGGATGATCCAACTGTTGGCGAGCGCCGAGATCGTCTCAGAGAATCTCGAGACGAGAACGCAACCGTGAACGCTCCTATAGGAGACCACGGCTTCGGGCCATCCCACTTATCCAGTCCCACTCCCGTGAGTTTTGGAAGCAGCCATGTAGACCGTGTGCCAAGTACACAAAGGCCAGATTGTGGGTATACTGAGCCAAACACATTCGATGGGGATCCGCAGAAGTACCTGATCAGAAGGCAACGCTCAGAGGCAGCACACCGAAGAAAGGGTTGGCAGTCCATCAAAAGAACCAAAACTGACAGATTGCCCCTGGAGAAAGTTCCCTCTGGAGACGGCACCAACCACCTCGTGCTGAAACTAGACCACGAAAGAGCCGAGATCTTGAATGTTTCGCGAAGAACACACTCGTTGGCAGCTTACCGCGAGGGAGTGCCCCTTGGCGTTGCGATGACACTGGACGATGTGGATGATATCCAGTCTAGACTGCAAGCCGTCGTGACCAGCTGGACAGAGAGGACGTTTGGGCAGAAGGCGGACGTCGAAATCGACCTTCGGGAGGCAGTGAAGGGAGCTTAAGTGGCCGCTTAGCCAATGATTGCTATGACGTGTGGACAGTTGTTTTGTGGGGACTCGGCCACCGATGAGATGAGATCATGTGCTGAAAGGGTATGAATTGAGCCATCATGGACAATATGCAAGATATTGCTGAGCTCGATAGACATTTCTGAGATCTCGTAGCTGGCATTGGAACGGTAGCTACGGTCCTTTCCGTAATGTATGATGGGGTTCGGACTTCCCGCGTGTTCTCCCCCAGACTGTGATTTCGGGTTGCTTGCCAGCGACCTACAGGGATCGACCGGTGCGTGGATGAATAAGGGAGCATCACTTACACGGCCGGCACCACACCAACGATATTCTTTCCACTGGGAGGATTCGATGATGGCCGTTTCGATCTAGACTTGAGTGCATGCCGCCTCTCCGTGTGAGGTCACTTGACCAGTGTCAGTGCCAGGTTTTTTGCATTCCCGGTGTTTTCGTGTTGACGGGAGTCTTGCTATTGGACAGAGGTGGACCTCGTATTTGAGGTCGTGATGGCTGACAGCATGGGATGGGGACAGGGACGGGCGCTCGCCCAAAATGTGTCCCGAAGCGAGAGGGGATATGGATACTGTAGGAGCGGCCAACCCAGGCAGGTTCAGGCCTATGCGGCGGCGGGCGCTGGCAATGTTTTGGCTTGCGCACACAAACAAAAGAAGAAGTGCACCTGCGAGAACGCATGGTATACTAAGACAAAACCACAGACACCCAAAACCCAGAACCCAAAACACAGTGCCCACTCAGCCACACCTGAAGCACAGGACGTACACGTGTACTCCTTGGTGTACAACACACCTACATGAGATAGCCAACTCTAATAAAATCGACGTGTATAATACCCACGGCATAATGATATGATGGATATACCGGTGTACACTACTTCCGTTGTTGCAGGTGCGAATATCCGATGTCAGAAAGAAGAAGGGGATCGGCAGCAAGCGAGGGGAGCTTCCCACCCAGCTCCGCGCACCAGTGGACAAGAGGGATTCCCACATGTTCCCTGCCGCGAGGTCTTGGTGACTCCGGGGGGCCCGCCCAGCCCACCTTTCCACCTGTCCGCCCTGGCTTGACAACAGCTTGGTCGCGAGGGGTGTACGGGGTGTGTGGTGTAGCGTAGACGACACGAAGATGGTCGTTGCGGCGGCCGTGGAGCCGTCCGTGACAAGGAGCCGAGCGCCTGGCGGGCCCGGAGCGGTGGTGGATACCCCCACGGGTGGTTTAATATGGGGCCAAGCACCAAAACGCAAGGGCGACTTCGCTTCTTTTCCCTCTCTGGCCCTGTCTCGGGTGCCGGTGCTGCTGCTTAGAATAGACGGAAAATGCAGAGAGGCATGTGGGCTGATGAGTTCTTTCGCACGGGCGGGGCGTGCACAGGTTAGCGGCCTCGGGTGAGGAGGACAGCACGAGAGAACCCGAGGAGCTGGTTCGTCCTTGTCGCTGGCGCCGGGGGGAGGATCGAAGGCATCGAAGATTCCTTTTGGGGCTTCTCGTACTCCCGTTGTCCCAGCTTCGGCATCTGCACCCAGCCAGCCAGCCAGCCAGCCAGCTACGTCGACGCGAGACCGGGGGTTAAGAATAAGTGCAACGTGGTTAGTGGTGCAATGGGGGGGTTATTCCGATATGGACTTCGCACGGCCTTGTCCATGCTGTGTGTCATAGTATGCAGCAGCAGCAGCAGGCCACATTATGGTGGTGGGACATGATGGCATTTCTCGGTCAGCTTTTGAAGTTGGCAGCATTGCGGGCCCAACTCGTTGAACCTATCTATCACTGGCAGTGCCGGACGGGTTTGATGGAAACTGCAGGCAAGCTCATTTCCGTCGCAAATAAGGTTGACGTCCGGGGCCCGTTGTGAAGAATCAGGGGGGGGGGGGCAGTGGTAACAGTCCAGGTCAAACATGGGACATCGTATCCTGACGACCAGCTGCCTTTGTGTACAGTATGATGCGGTGTGATGGCGGGGATCGGGCGGTGCTGCATCAATGAGAGCGAGCAGGCGGGACGCAGGGCTTGCTGACCCGGCGCCATGCCATTCGTCTCGCCATTCCTGTTGTTCCTTCGCCTTCTCTTGGGCCGGTTCGTCCTGCTGCTTGCCTTGGCATGCCATGCCCTTGCGTTGTTGCGCAGTGTTGTGCTCGGTCGTGTTGTGCCGCCGGGTGGATGGGGACGGGGATGGGGATGGGGATGGGGATGGGGATGGGGTTGGGGATGGGGATGGGGATGGGGATGGGGATGGCCTGGGTGGTTTTTCCCTTTGCATCCGGAGATAACGAAGAGATAGATACTATGTAGAGCATCTGTAGTAAAATCACACGAGGTAGACTCTGGGCTGGCTCGTTTCATGACACATGGCACCCAGCATAGCCCAAGCCAGCTCTACCACAACAAAACAAAACAGCAGGCTGTCCTGCTGCTGCCCTGCTGCTGCCGCCCCTGTGTTTCCTATCCGGGACGCCAAGCTCAATCCGATCCAAAAGAACGCCCCGCCAGCCCCATTCCCTACGCTAGACGCCCGACTAGGACCCAAGATTGCAATCTAGAATCGTCCCAATTCTTCGACGGGAGCGCAACACCAACACCAGCAACCAGCACCAGCAACCAGCACCAGCAACCAGCACCGGCACCAGCACCAGCACCAGCACCAGCACCAGCACCAGGCACACACGCCACAGGCTACTCGCAGGCACACACACACAAACCCTTATTACCGCCGAGGCCATCTGCAAAGCCAACCCACCCACCTGCCAACTCACCACGTCATTGCCCAGGCAGGCCCTCCTTGGACAAATAAACTGCTCCTCCCAACTGCTCACGCCGTTGCAGGCAAGACAATAATCATTCCCACGCCTTGTTATCCCTAGCCACTTGCAGACTGAAGCCGGCTATCTCGCCAGCCAGCATCCATTGTCCGTCCGCCGGACCCCCCAGCCAGCCAATCCCTCCACCCGCCCATCCGTCGCGTCCTGTCTTTTCTTCTGCTTGAACCGGGGACGTCAATTGCCTTTCCCACCCTAGCTACACCACACCGAGGCCGTCCACGGTCCCCGTCCTGCCAGCTCGTGCGCCAGTTACATCCATCCATCTGTTCCTGGACTTCAGCTTCAGCTTCAGCCCCAGCCCCGGCTCCGGGTTGGTCCCGCGCACCTGAAAAGACCCTCGGCCGAACAAAGTCTCCCAAGATGTTCATTATTTGACACGGCTGCTCGTCTTTCTTTCGTCTCGTCGCGACTCCAGAAACCTCAATTCCTGCACTCGTGCCGCGCCGATCATGCGAGTACTCCATGTGTCCTATCCCGAGAGTGATTCTGGTCGGCCCTGCGCTACCTGCGACGATGACGCCACAAGGAAACCATCCTGCCAGCCGCGGCCCGGAGCACCGTGGAGGGACATAGGCGCCGCCGTCTACCACAAGAGGAGGAAACAGAGCCCCACGCCCGGGACCCACCTCGAATCCACGCCCATTCATTCCGACGACGGCATCACCACGACGGCTCGCCGCAGCAAGCCGCCATCGCGCCCTGCGGCAGGGCGCGGGCTACGCTCCCTCTTGTGCTTGTCGCTCCTGTCGCAGCCCGCCGCCGCCGTTCTTCTCGACAAGTTCGACAATTGCCTCGACGAGTCGATAAAGGACAGCAATCCTCGCGAGTTGCAGTGGGTTCCGCTTTACGTGGGGGCGACCTTCGACACCGAGAACAAGAGCCACAACCTTAGGATCACTGTTTGGGGAAATGTCACGGGCGCCTACAACCCGACAGCCAGGCCTCAACTACCTCCTTGGAACAGCGAGGAGTGGCATAACCCCAATTTCACGGATGGCAAGATCGTGGACAACCCTTTCCCGATGACTGCGAACTTTCTCACCACATTACACAGCAAGATCAATGTCGTGACCTACGAGCCGTACGCAGCCGATTTCGACTTTTGCAAGGACGCCCTGACCAATGCATCGTGCCCGCTGGGTCCCGTCTTCAACACAACCGAAATGTGCGTATTAGCTCTGGTGCCTGTCCCTCTTTCAAGGGCCTTCGGCTGTGGGAAGGGATGCCCGGTGCGGTACAGAGCCTTGTTCGCCTCTCTGTGTTCATGGTCGGACAGCAGGTTCGTGATTGGGCTTGGGTAATTAATTCCCAGTCGAGGCGTCAAGACATATCACGGGAGGGCATCCCTGATTGGGTGCCCAGGGCCTGATATGAGAGCCAGTTGACCGCTGTCCGAGCACATGGCAGATGCGAACATTGACTTGTTAGGCGCCGACCGTGCACTTATCCCCCCTCTGCTGCAGCGCACTTCTCCTGGGTACGAGGTCAATACTAACAATAGTGCAGATCTCTTGCTGGCCTGCCGTCGATCACGATGTCAAAGGACTTCTATTCGAGCTACGCTTTCACATCATTCTCACCCACATTCTCGATAATATACGGCGATGCTGTCAAGACAACCGTTGGCTGCGTCTCCGCCACGGTGACCCCTGACCTCGGCGACCTGACCTGGATGTTAAAGTTCCTTCCACTAATGGTCCTCCTCTCGGTTGGCTTTGCCACTGTGTTTGCCAGCATCTACAGCCCGTGGGGAACCACGGATATTTTCCACTGGAGCTCCAACTTTGGGAGACACAACGACCTCCTCCGCTTGGTGACACCAGGCTTCGGCGACTGCCTGCAATACATACAATTTGTGACCTTGACCGGCGGCCTCACCCTGCATTATCCCGGCTTCTTCCAACCCATTGTCAGCCAGGCGTCCTGGTCTGCGCTGATGTTCAACGAGAGCTTCGTGAGCAACGAGCCAGGATGGCAGAGCTTGAGGGACGGCATCTATTTCACCAACGGCAGCTACGGCCTCGAGGACCTCGGCCAGCTGGTCGGCATGGGCAATGTCGAGGACATCTGGGCGGGCATGATGGTCTGGCTTCTAGGCATAATAGCGGGCGTGGCCGTCATCACTCAACTGGGCTTCGCGGTGCAGTGGGTCTACCGTTTTGTCAAGAACATCCAGGAGGAGGACCTCCGCAACAAGAACCTGCCCTTCACCGTGGGAAACGTCGTCAGGATCGTTTTCAACTTCTTCCTGCTACCCTTGGTCGCCCTGTCCATGTTCCAGCTCGTGGAAGCCGCCAAGTCGCCGGCGTACACAGTTGCCTTCGCGGCGTCGACAATTGTGCTGCTTCTCATCTTTGCTGGGTGGCTTCTGCGCCTTATCACGGCGACCAAACCGCGGTCGGTCCTGTTCGACGACCTCTCGACAGTGCTCCTTTATGGACCTCTCTATAACACATATTCCGATGAGGCCGCCGCGTTCGCGTTGATTCCCGTCCTGCTAACCTTCATCAGGGGTGTCGGCATCGGCGCCGTGCAGCCTGCGGGCATTGCACAAATCATCATCCTAGCCATCTGCGAGGTTGTGCAGGTGATCACGCTGCACGCCTTCAAGCCTTTCTCCTCGCCAACGTCGATGAATGCTTATCACACCCTTTTTGCGGTCCTACGACTCACAGTCATTCTTCTCATGACCGCATTCATTCCGCAGCTCGGGGTCACGGACGGCCCGAAGGGGTGGATTGGATATGTCATACTCGTGATACACGGCGGCGTCCTGGTCTTGTGCTTCTTGCTCAACGCCCTACAGACCATCATCGAGGTGATTGCGAGGTTACTGGGCGCTGGAGGGGACGACAACAAGGGCTTGTCGCAAGGTCCATTGTCGAGGATATTCGGTGCGCGGCAGCTTTCCAGGCGGACATCGCGACGCGGCGGTCCATCCAGGCAGAGTCAACTGTCGAGCACGGCCATGTTGAGCGCAAAGGACCCGGTCCATGCAGGATATATGGCACCAAGCGGCCGCCTACGAAGCGAATCGGCGGGCAGCGTCGGAGTGATGCTCAACAGTCGACCTCAGAGGAGCTCCTCCGCCCTTGATGCAATGAGCTTTGACAACTCGATGCCACCATCTCGCCTCGATGGCACATCCTTCGGGCCATCGACACCCGGCGAGGCCAGCACATACTCCTTCCTACCATCTCCCGTCATAGGGCAGCAGACCCGACACTCGGTACCGCCGAATGCTTTGATAACGGACAGCCCGGGCGACACGTTCTACCGGCCGCCGAGGAAGCGGGGTAGGACACTTGAAAACCAATCGTCCCATTCCAGAGCCCGTGGGTCCTGGGGCACGAGTGGTGAGTGGTCTCAAAGACGAGGCAGCCAAAGTGGCGGAGGCCCGCTTGACTTGGCTGATATCGACCCCATCGACCGTGATCGAGACCGTGATCGTGGAACACCCGCGACGTACTCATTCCCCACGAGGACGGATTACGCCACTCGCGAAGTCGATTTCTACTACGGCGTGCAGCGCGGCTCGAGGCTTAATTCAGACGCGCCGCAGAGGAAGCTGGGCACAGGACCGGCTGATCCCACCGGGACAGTTGCCACTGCAACCGGCTGGTTCAAGAACTTGTTCAGCGGCAAGAGCAAGGAGAAAGGGAAAGGGTTTGAGGTCGTGCGAAGCTCTCGCATGCCTCCTGCCATGCGTTCGGATCAGGCCTATGATGACACAGACCCCCCCGAGGGAACGCCTGTGGCCATGGGTGTGCTGAGGAAAGGACCCATCGACTCGGATTCTGACGAAGGTGCTACCAAGGGCCCGGGCCCCGCCGCGCACGCCGACGAGCCTCCGCCATCAGCGCGGTTACTCAATGACGATGGCGCCAGCATAGACGAAGACGCTGCCGATGAGCCAGGGCCCTTGGGCGCTTCTCGAAATGCGCCAGTGCTGCCCGACGTGGATGCAGGAGGAAGCTTCCATGGGCCCAGTCGCGCAGTCTCGAGAACTAGCCACATATCTCAGAGTCGGATTGGTGCGGACAGATCAGTGCCCGATGTTCCTAGGAAAAGTTCCAGGCGCAAATCCGACCTGATAAGTGGGCTGGCTCTGGATATGGACGCGTCGCCACCCCGTGGGCAAGCCATGTCGTCACGCCTCCCCTTCGAGCCATTGTCTCACGACACATCGGCAGACAAGAGGACGCCCTCGATCTCGTCGCTCGGAGACGAGTCTGACACGCACCGGCTGTCGAGTGAGAACCGGCTGGGCACCGTAACCCACGGAAATATCAGCAGGTACCCATCGGATTCACGGGGCAAGATAGAGGGCAGCTCGGCCGAATTTGTGGACCGGTGATATCCCACCCCCACGAAGATACACTCAAATCTTTGAGAACCACACAACATATTATACGGACATACATAGTTACCCACTGTGCGCGTGTCGCGAGCAGCACACGCAGACGAGCCCAGCCAAGGCTCGATCTGGCACCTTGCATAATCTGGCAACTGCGAAAGTTGCCCAAAATACACACAGCCTGGGCCCTTTTTATTTTTTTTATTTTATTTTTTTTTATTCTTTTTTTTTTT